>CM057004.1:3514977-4017452 GCA_029891345.1 Dryococelus australis | reverse complement strand
AGGGAGAGCCGGTTTTGACGCATTGTCACCACTACCAATGTGCGTAGTTATACACACAACACTGTACGGTTACACCAGCCCGGGGAGATATTGACGGTGGATCTGTGTAGAAACATTGTCATCGCTACCCATATATGTAGTTAAACACACAACACTGTGCGGTTACAGCCAGTCAGGAGAGGGAGACGCTAGGTGTAGACGCATTGTCACCACTACCAATGTGCGTAGTTATACACACAACACTGTGCGGTTACACCCAGCCCGGGAGATATTGACGGTGGATCTGGTTGTAGAAACATTGTCATCGCTACCCATATATGTAGTTAAACACACAACACTGTGCGGTTACAGCCAGTCAGGAGAGGGAACGCGGTGTAGAACGCATTGTCACCACTACCATTGTGCGTAGTTATACAAACAACACTGTGCGGTTACACCAGCCCGGGGAGATATTGACGGTGGATCTGGTGTAGAAACATTGCCATCGCTACCCATATATGTAGTTATACACACAACACTGTGCGTTACACCCAGCCTGGGGAGATATTGACGGTGGATCTGGTGTAGAAACATTGTCATCGCTACCCATATATGTTGTTATACACACAACACTGTGCGGTTACACCCAGCCTGGGAGATATTGACAGTGGATCTGGTGTAGAATCATTGCCATCGCTACCCATATATGTAGTTAAACACACAACACTGAGCGGTTACAGCCAGTCAGGAGAGGGAGCGCCTGGTATAGACGCATTGTCACCACTACCAATGTGCTTAGTTATACACACAACACTGTGCGATTACACCCATCCTGGGGAGATATTGACAGTGGATCTGGTGTAGAAATATTGTCATCGCCACCCATATTTGTAGTTAAACACACAACACTGTGCGGTTACAGCCAGTCAGGAGAGGAAGCGCCTGGTGTTGATGTATTTTCACCACTACCATTGTGCGTAGTAATACACACAACACTGTGCGGTTACACCCAGCCCGGGGAGATATTGACGGTGGACTTGGTGTAGAACCATTGTCATCGCTACCCATATATGTAGTTAAACACACAACACTGAGCGGTTACAGCCAGTCAGGAAAGGAAGCGCCAGGTGAAGACGCATTGTCACCACTACCAATGTGCGTAGTTATACACACAAGACTGTGCGGTTACACCCAGCCCGGGGAGATATTGACAGTGGATCTGGTGTAGAAAAATTGCCATCGCTACCCATATATGTAGTTAAACACACAACACTGTACGGTTACACCCAGCCTAGGGAGATATTGAGGGTGTATCCGGTGTAGAAACATTGTCATCGCTACCCATATATGTAGTTAAACACACAACATTGTACGGTTACAGCCAGCCCGGGGAGATATTGACGGTGGATCCGGTGTAGAAACATTGTCATCGCTACCCATATATGTAGTTATACACACAACATTGTGCGGTTACACCCAGCCCGGGGAGATATTGACGGTGGATCCGGTGTAGAAACATTGTCATCGCTACCCATATATGTAGTTAAACACACAACACTGTGCGGTTACAACCAGACAGGAGAGGGAGCGCCAGGTGTAGACGCATTGTCACCACTACCAATGTGCGTAGTTATACACACAACACTGTGCGATTACACCCAGCGCGGGTAGATATTGACGGTGGATCCGGTGTAGAAACATTGTCATCGCTACCAATATATATGTAGTTAAACACACAACACTGTACGGTTACAGCCAGTCAGGAGAGGGAGCGCCTTGTGTAGACGCATTGTCATCACTACCAATGTACGTAGTTATATACACAACACTGTACTATTACACCCAGCCCGGGGAGATATTGACGGTGGATCTGGTGTAGAACCATTGTCATAGCTACCCATATATGTAGTTAAACACACAACACTGAGCGGTTACAACCAGTCAGGAGAGGGAGCGCCAGGTGTAGACGCATTGTCACCACTACCAATGTGCGTAGTTATACACACAACACTGTGCGGTTACACCCAGCCCAGGGAGATATTGACGGTGGATCTGGTGTAGAACCATTGCCATCGCTACCCATATATGTAGTTAAACACACAACACTGTGCGGTTACAGCCAGTCAGGAGAGGGAACGCCCGGTGTAGACGCATTGTCACCACTACCAATGTGCGTAGTTATACACACAACACTGTGCGGTTACACCCAGCGCGGGGAGATATTGACGGTGGATCTGGTGTAGAACCATTGTCATAGCTACCCATATATGTAGTTAAACATACAACACTGTGCGGTTACAGCCAGTCAGGAGAGGGAACGCCAGGTGTAGACGCATTGTCACCACTAACAATGTGCGTAGTTTTACACACAACACTGTGCGATTACACCCAGCCCGGGAGATATTGACGGTGGATCTGGAGTAGAAACATTGTCATCGCTACCCATATATGTAGTTAAACACGCAACACTGTGCGGTTACAGCCAGTCAGGAGAGGGAGAGCCAGGTGTAGACGCATTGTCACCACTACCAATGTGTGTAGTTATACACACAACACTGTGCGGTTACACCCAGCCCGGGGAGATATTGATGGTGGATCTGGTGTAGTAACATTGCCATCGCTACCCATATATGTAGTTAAACACACAACACTGAGCGGTTACAGCCGGTCAGGAGAGGGAGCGCCTGGTATAGACGCATTGTCACCACTACCAATGTGCTTAGTTACACACACAACACTGTGCGATTACACCTAGCCTGGGGAGATATTGACAGTGGATCTGGTGTAGAAATATTGTCATCGCCACCCATATATGTAGTTAAACACACAACACTGTGCGGTTACAGCCAGTCAGGAGAGGAAGCGCCTGGTGTAGAT
The DNA here is from genome assembly GCA_029891345.1 of Dryococelus australis. Taxonomy (NCBI): domain Eukaryota; kingdom Metazoa; phylum Arthropoda; class Insecta; order Phasmatodea; family Phasmatidae; genus Dryococelus; species Dryococelus australis. The sequence goes on along the minus strand of CM057004.1, from coordinate 4,014,596 downwards.
GCATTTTCACCACTACCATTGTGCGTAGTAATACACACAACACTGTGCGGTTACACCCAGCCCGGGGAGATATTGACGGTGGACTTGGTGTAGAACCATTGTCATCGCTACCCATATATGTAGTTAAACACACAACACTGAGCTGTTACAGCCAGTCAGGAAAGGAAGCGCCAGGTGAAGACGCATTGTCACCACTACCAATGTGCGTAGTTATACACACAAGACTGTGCGGTTACACCCAGCCCGGGGAGATATTGACAGTGGATCTGGTGTAGAAACATTGTCATCACTTCTCATATATGTAGTTAATCACACAACATTGTGCGGTTACATCCAGTCAGGAGAGGGAGCGCCCGGTGTAGACGCATTGTCACCACTACCAATGTGCGTAGTTATACACACAAGACTGTGCGGTTACACCCAGCCCGGGGAGATATTGACGGTGGATCTGGTGTAGAAACATTGTCATCACTTCCCATATATGTAGTTAAACACACAACATTGTGCGGTTACAGCCAGTCAGGAGAGGGAGCGCCCGGTGTAGACGAATTGTCACCACCCCCAATGTGCGTAGTTTTACACACAACACTGTGCGATTTCACCCAGCCCGGGGAGATATTGACGGTGGATCTGGTGTAGAAACATTGTCATCACATCCCATATATGTAGTTAAATACACAACACTGTACGGTTACACCCAGCCCGGGGAGATATTGTGGGTGGATCTGGTGTAGAAACATTGTCATCGCTACCCATATATTTAGTTATACACACAACGCTGTGCGGTTACACCCAGCCTGTGGAGATATTGACGGTGTATCTGGTGTAGAAACATTGTCATCGCTACCCATATATGTAGTTAAACACACAACACTGAGCGGTTACAGCTAGTCAGGAGAGGGAGCGCCAGGTGTAGACGCATTGTCACCACTACCAATGTGCGTAGTTATACACACAACACTGTGCGGTTACACCCAGCCCAGGGAGATATTGACGGTGGATCTGGTGTAGAACCATTGCCATCGCTACCCATATATGTAGTTAAACACACAACACTGTGCGGTTACAGCCAGTCAGGAGAGGGAACGCCTGGTGTAGACGCATTGTCACCACTACCAATGTGCGTAGTTATACACACAACACTGTACGGTTACACCCAGCCCGGGGATATATTGATGGTGGATCTGATGTAGAAACATTGCCATCGCTACCCATATATGTAGTTAAACACACAACACTGTGTGGTTACACCCAACCCGTTGAGATATTGACGGTGGATCTGGTGTAGAACCATTGTCATCGCTACCTATATATGTAGTTAAACGCACAACACTGTGCGGTTACAGCCAGTCAGGAGAGGGAGCGCCCGGTGTATACGCATTGTCACCACTACCAATGTGCGTAGTTATACACACAAGACTGTGAGGTTACACCCAGCCTGGGGAGATATTGACGTTGGATCTGGTGTAGAAACATTGTCATCACATCCCATATATGTAGTTAAATACACAACACTGTACGGTTACACCCAGCCCGGGGAGATATTGTGGGTGGATCTGGTGTAGAAACATTGTCATCGCTACCCATATATTTAGTTATACACACAACGCTGTGCGGTTACACCCAGCCTGTGGAGATATTGACGGTGTATCTGGTGTAGAAACATTGTCATCGCTACCCATATATGTAGTTAAACACACAACACTGAGCGGTTACAGCTAGTCAGGAGAGGGAGCGCCAGGTGTAGACGCATTGTCACCACTACCAATGTGCGTAGTTATACACACAACACTGTGCGGTTACACCCAGCCCAGGGAGATATTGACGGTGGATCTGATGTAGAAACATTGCCATCCCTACCCATATATGTAGTTAAACACACAACACTGTGTGGTTACACCCAACCCGTTGAGATATTGACGGTGGATCTGGTGTAGAACCATTGTCATCGCTACCTATATATGTAGTTAAACGCACAACACTGTGCGGTTACAGCCAGTCAGGAGAGGGAGCGCCCGGTGTATACGCATTGTCACCACTACCAATGTGCGTAGTTATACACACAAGACTGTGAGGTTACACCCAGCCTGGGGAGATATTGACGTTGGATCTGGTCTAGAAACATTGCTATCGCTACCCATATATGTAGTTATACACACAACACTGTGTGATTACACCCAGCCTGGGGAGATATTGACGGTGGATCTGGTGTAGAAACATTGTCATCGCTACCCATATATGTAGTTAAACACACAACACTGAGCGGTTACACCCAGCCCGGGGAGATATTGAGGGTGAATCTGGTGTAGAAACATTGTCATCGCTACCCATATATGTAGTTAAACACACAACACTGAGCGGTTACACACAGCCCGGGGAGATATTGACGGTGGATCTGGTGTAGAAACATTGTCATCGCTACCCATATCTGTAGTTATACACACAACACTGTGCGGTTACACCCAGCCCGGGGAGATATTGAGGGTGGATCTGGTGTAGAAACATTACCATCGCTACCCATATATGTAGTTAGACACACAACACTGTGCGGTTACAGCCAGTCAGGAGAGGGAGCGCCAGGTGTAGACGCATTGTCACCACTACCAATGTGCGTAGTTATACACACAACACTGTGCGGTTACACCCAGCCCGGGAGATATTGACGGTGTATCTGATGTAGAAACATTGTCATCGCTACCCATATATGTAGTTAAACACACAACACTGAGCGGTTACACCCAGCCTGGGGAGATTTTGAGGGTGGATCTGGTGTAGAACCATTGCCATCGCTACCCATATATGTAGTTATACACATAACACTGTGCGATTACACCCAGCCTGGGGAGATATTGACGGTGGATCTGGTGTAGAAACATTGTCATCGCTACCCATATATGTAGTTAAACACACAACATTGTACGGTTACACCCAGCCCGGGGAGATATTGATGGTGGATCTGGTGTAGAAACATTGCCATCGCTACCCATATATGTAGTTAAACACACAACACTGTGCGGTTACAGCCAGTCAGGAGAGGGAGCGCCTGGTGTAGACGCATTGTCACCACTACCAATGGGCGTAGTTATACACATAACACTGTGCGGTTACACCCAGCCCATGGAGATATTGACGGTGGATCTGATGTAGAAACATTGCCATCGCTACCCATATATGTAGTTAAACACACAACACTGTACGGTTACAGCCAGCCCGGGGAGATTTTGAGGGTGCTCATAGTTATAAGCTTACTAACCGACCAGGCCAGGACTGCATCAGGCAGTTATACAGAGGCAGCCTAGGTAATATCACTTCCTTTCCCACTGATGTATTGCATGTCAGCTGTGCAGCCTGGTCACTCAAGTGTTCTATTTGCTCTCCCATTGTTGCGCATGCCAATTACAGTGTCCATAATAGTGACAAATATAAGAAAAAAGGCATTTCACTGACATTAACCTATATGCAAAACTGCTATTGAGTACCATATTCGATTCCCAGATAGAGAAAATGTATATCTTTTGAAAGATGGTGCGGATAATGAACAGTGATGAAGGAAAACCAGGGCGTCACCCATCGGCAATCGAACTGCGATGTGCTATAGTGACAAGTAGTTACACTACACCGGTGTGCCAACACGATCGCTCGGAGCTCTATCTCCTGCCAGTCCTCGGCGCGTGATGAATACGGGGGCAAAGATTTAGTGTCGGTCCCGACTAGCTCACGTACTGTGAGAGTGTTGCACACCACTCACCCATCCACACACCTACACAAAACATACACACATATGCACATACACATGTGCACATGTAAACAAACCTACACATACATACACACACTCGTTCACACATATGTGTACACAAACACATACAATCAAGACTGATAAAAAATTATGTTAGACTCAATTTGAGTTATGAAAGGGTGGAATTTTTTTTATTTACAATATACATATTGAAAAACGAATTACGTCATTCTTAAAAGCGTGTGGGCGAGTTTTGTTTCACTGTACACGTGTTCATTTCCATCGTATTCAAGTGCAAACAAAATGGGAAAAAATATATATATTTTTAAATTCCATGCTGATTATGACCTTCTGCACTTGTAAAAATTTCACGCTAATGATAATTGCATTTATGTCTAAAAAATTGCAATATTTTATCCTTTAAAAAAGACGGTGCAGTGAGTCAGTAAATAGTTCCGCTCCTAAATACACAGTGAACAGTTCGTATAAGTAATAAAATTTGCGATGACTGAAAATGAATGCAGCAAAGGATTCTGTGCTCACCGGCTGAACTGACGAAATAAGCTGCAATGCGCAGACGTCTCGTCGACAGCAGCTCGAGCCCACGGTTTTGAAGACATTGCTGTGTATACATATTTTTTAATTAGCTGTAAACGAGATAAGCAGTACGGTGTTGAACCATGTGGAAGTCAGCTCGTTGTTGGCACACGAAGTTCACGAGCCCAGAGGATCACACCAGAATCGTAGCTCGACGTTGGGCGAATACAAAAACACACGTGGCTGTATCTGCAAACAGAATACAATGACTTATAGAGTACCTTGTGTAAGTACGTGTTTTGGGGTACACCCCACCGCGAATCGAACCAGACTCGCAGTAGTGGGAGACGTACATACGGGCGAATATCTCGCGGTGAAGCGTGCGGACCTCTGCCAATGCGAACAACTGGTTGCGGGCCGATGTTTCTGTAAACAAATCTTAAGGGCTCGCCTACCTAAATTTTTTCCAACATCCTAAAGCTAGCTGTAAAACCATACGGGTAGAAACCTTTATACTTAGTGTTTAGTGACACATCCAATGCACGTATTTAATATGCGATTTTTTTTTTAAATAAATAATTTTGTTGATGAGGTGGAAATCAAGCAGTTACTAAATTAAGTTTTTTTGTTGCGGTGAAAGGTATGAGTCTGCATTTTTTTGACACGAGCGCAAAGTGTGTCTCAGCATTTAATCTAAAATGTTCGTACGAGATTCCAACACTTGTAAATTAAGGGGAGTGATATGCACAAAAAATACAACTATTTTACATTCTTTTTAGCGTAATGTTTTCAGTAACGAAAAAGGGTATGACTGCTTATACAAGATTTCCTAAAACTTTTTTAGAAATGATACTCGTCAAAACACTTCACCTGGCGGGAATTAATTAATTTATGTTAAGTAAGTATTTCGAGCCATAACGAGCATTTCTCACAAACAAATATAAAAAATAAATAATTTCCTAGTTCGAGCGAGCGCTCGCCTTACTGTTATCACATCAGCGTGCAGCTCTGTTCTCCGGACCTACATTAATGTAAGTGAGTTCAAAACAGCTACGCGATCATTCACATGTACAATTGCAGAAGGAAGAAATTCAGTTCTGTGTATATAATTTAATAAGCTGTAATAATACTTCATCACCGCGACGTAAAAGTTTTTTTTTATTCAAGAACTTTAATACTCGAATTACATCGTTGATTTTAACTGTTAGATTAAATACACAAGACACTCTCCTTAAACTCATTCGAACGAAAGGACGGTTGATGGTAGTGCACAAACAAAGTCGTTGAGAACTGGAGAAATCTTGAAAAATGCTCGAGGCAGATTCACAATATGGAATGAGGGGCCAAAGGCTTGTTTCCAGCTTATATAGTTAGTCACTACGATATTGATGTATTCGTCCAGTGATGGGAAGTGTCTCCTGTAGACGTGTCGATGTGAGTGGCACGTTTTCAAGTTTCTCCGTGCCTTCACGAGACTCCTAGGTACTGTATATTATAGCAACTGACGACTCAGATTGTGCAAGTGAGATGTAATGGTAATGTTCTGTTTCTCATCACTTCACCTTTACAATTTTATGCAGCTCTCCGGGAGTGTACGCTTTGTTACGCTTATGAGCGAAATGTAGCAAGAGAGAGGGTCAATTTATCTTCTGTCTCTCACAATATGAACTTGGAAATTTTATGCACCTCGGATATGAGACTAGATTTTACCAGTAATTCTTACCCCTCCCCTCGTTTATTTCTCCTCAATTTCCCCACTTAGACTTTTGGCGACCAATAGGTGAACAATGTGCGGGTAGAATGCAAATTCCAATTTCGCTCACAACCAATAGAAGATCGGTGCTTGTGGAGTGTACAGAGTCAATTTCCGCTTATGGCCAATGAGAGATCGGCGCTTTGGAAAAGTGCGAAGTTAGCTTTCCGTTGTGGCCAATGGGAATGGGGTTTGGAGTGTGCGTGTAGGCGTGTCTGGAAATAGTTCTATTTTCCCTCAAAATACTGCTGCCAGATCAGTATTTTTCTAGCAGTCGGAGCAAAGTCCAGATATAGACCCTGCTAGAATATTTGACTCTATGCAGACTACATCAACAGTGTACATTCCGTATACATTTAATATTCAATACTAATCGGCCAGAGCGAAATTAATTTTAATAAAAAATGGCAATAAAAGTGAAAAAAACTGATATATTTCCTGCACACATATTTTTTTCATATATGTATTATATATATATATATATATATATATATATATATATATATATATACACACGTGTGTGTTCTAGAAATTTTTCCTTGCCTTGGTGATGTGCGTAACGGATGTAAATGTTTTTTCTCTGGCATATGTTTACACGTTTTATTTATGTGTATGTATGTATGTATGTATATATATATATATATATATATATAATATAATGAGTTGCTGTGTTTTAGCGATAGTTGGAAAGTATTCCTTGTCACGACAAACCTCGACTAAAATTACTTTTTTTTCCCCCCTATACTACATTTTTGAGACGATACAATTTTTAATTCGACAAACGTACATTTCCCATGCACGCATACTAAAGGTGTGCCTTGGTGGTGGATGGGGGATTTCTATATCTTATGTGCGCTTATTTGGCTGTCGGCATGTCCCGTCTGTATTTTACCGTTGTTATTAGGTGTCAGACTTGTACCAGATCTTACCTGCCCCTCCTGTATGTTATATCACAACATGTGTAGGGTGACATGTTTTTTTTTTTCTTTTAAGTATCTAGGTTTACTACCCTGTCAAATAGCAGTGCATATTTTGTTCCTCCTGTAATTTTTTTCGTAAGTATTGCTCCATATATTTTCCCGTCAGTATTGTATTGTGTATTCACCAGTTTATTTATTGGCTAGCGTGTGTCTATGGTGCACCAGGGGTCGAACTTACTCCCAACTGGGGCTAGGGTTCCTCGGAGTATTTTCGTGGTAAATGAATAAGCAGTCGCTCGCTGTTGAAATGCTTCATACGTAATCTAGATTTTAGGTGTGAAATATTTTCATACCTTGATAACTAGCGTGAATAAAGTTCCTGCTGGCGTGACATTGTCTCTCCGGCGGCGGTCTACGCGATAACTGTTTGTTCACATCCGTCCAGGTGCCCTGAGCAAAATATGCTTACATCGCGACAAGCTCCATGCCAAGACAAGTCGCGCGGCGACTTGCGCAGTGGCCTGGCGCTGCAAGCTCTTCCTTCATTTTATCAATTGTATTACTTTCTTACACGTAGTATGTATATATTTGTGGTCTCTCTGTTGCTTTACACTGTACCTACACTAACTTCACTGACAGTGCGTTTTATGAACACCGATATAAAACTTTCTAAAATATTTTTTTAACCAGCCGTGTTTAAAAAACTGATTCAAAATATTTTATTTACCGACGGTGATGTTAATTTGGGGGCATGACTATATATATAAACATATGTATTTACTTACACATATTGCAATATTGTTTTGCATTATACAAGGAATACTGTTATTTACACTTCTCTGCATCTTTAACCGTCTCTAAATACCTCGCTGTCGACAAGACGTTAAGCCCAATTACCTTACCATGCGCATCTTTAATACACACAATGTTTTTTTAATGCACCACGGGTGCTTAGTCTGCACGGAGTTAGCAATGAAACTCTTCCTGAACCGCCATGAAGTTCGCGAGTGTGCACAAAGCTTGGTTTCGCTATTATCCGGGACTAGTTGATGTCAATGTAGTAGATGTAGATTTCACCCAATTAAAAAATATACGTTATGGACATGATTGCGCGTTTAATTTATTTCTTGTTTGTCGTAAAAAAAGTTTGAAATTCCAATTACAAAAATTCGTTAAGAATAAAATAATATTATAAGGTGCAATAGTACTATGATAATACTTAAAAGAATAAAAAAGATTTTTTTTTACAATCAGTCACAAAGTTTTTACCTATACGCAATTTAAATTCCGTAAGTACTGCATGTTTTTTGATTGGAAAACAATAATTTCTTAAAAATAGGAATGGTAAAATTACATTTTTGAAAGTCTATAAATGAGTGTCATCACCTCACCTGGCAGCTGAATCGAGACTTACCAATGCGTGTTAAAAACAGAATCCAACATATAGGGGATGTTTTCCTAGAGCCGCCCTCAGAAACACAGAAAGCCAGTACTTGCAGCTTGCTGGACCACGTGCACCAAGCTGACGGCTCGACGTGCAGGGGATTTACAGCGGCGATAAAGTGGACGCTGGGCGCCGCGCCGCGCCGGTGTGCGGATTAACGGCGCCGAAAACGACGCCCACCTTGTGGAGCTGGTGGGATTTATAGCGAGGCAACTGAGACACGTTGCAGCCCTTACCTCGGTCATGTTCCTCCCCATTGTTCCCCGGCACTGCCTACCTGCCTGATGCATTTTACATCTGCTACCTCCTCGCTAGTTCTTTAACGATAATGCTCTGTGGAGTAGAACTGCTGGTGCAGTGCGTCAACGTAAGTAATCTGTTATTTATGACGACCATATATAGTGGCCTTTTATTTAACACTTCGCGATAGGTAGAACTATGATAATTTCTGAAATAAAAGAAACACTCCTCAACTTTATTTTACTGTCAAAACAAAATGTAGCATTTCCTGTTTGACACACGTGAAGAGGTACGTGTGTTGTAAGAGACTTATATAATAATTAGATACATAATATTAAAATTAAATATATTGTCCAGTGGTATGGGTTCAGCTGTCCTCAACTCCTGTACTCGCACTGGTTAAATACTATTAGTGATATACAGCTCTTCGTTCCAGTAGACGCCCTTGTTCGTGGTGTTATGTAACACCCTCGTGTAGTTGATTCCAGCACAGGTAGGTACTCTCATCACGACACAAGGATGATAAATGTGGAAGGGTGGATACAGATTCCTGTTGTAGTAGTGTTTGCAGATCTTAAGTTAAATACAATTAATGATATACAGCTCTTCGTTCCAGGAGACGCCCTTGTTCGTGGTGTTATGTAACACCCTCGTGTAGTTGATTCCAGCACAGGTAGATACTCTCATCACGATACAAGGATGATACATGTGGAAGGGTGGATACAGATTCCTGTTGTAGTAGTGTTTGCAGATCTTAAGTTAAATAATATTAGTGATATACAGCTATTCGTTCCAGTAGACGCCCTTGTTCGTGGTGTTATGTAACACCCTCGTGTAGTTGATTCCAGCACAGGTAGGTACTCTCATCACGACACAAGGATGATACATGTGGAAGGGTGGATACAGATTCCTGTTGTAGTAGTGTTTGCAGACCCTAAGTTAAATACTATTAGTGATATACAGCTCTTCGTTCCAGTAGACGCCCTTGTTCGTGGTGTTATGTAACACCCTCGTGTAGTTGATTCCAGCACAGGTAGGTACTCTCATCACGACACAAGGATGATACATGAGGAAGGGTGGACACAGATTCGTGATGTAGTAGTGTTTGCAGATCTTAAGTTAAATACTATTAGTGATATACAGCTCTTCGTTCCAGTAGACGCCCTTGTTCGTGGTGTTATGTAACACCCTCGTGTAGTTGATTCCAGCACAGGGAGGTACTCTCATCACGACACAAGGATGATACATGTGGAAGGATGGATACAGATTCCTGTTGTAGTAGTGTTTGCAGATCTTAAGTTAAATACTATTAGTGATATACAGCTCTTCGTTCCAGTAGACGCCCTTGTTCGTGGTGTTATGTAACACCCTCGTGTAGTTGATTCCAGCACAGGGAGGTACTCTCATCACGATACAAGGATGATACATGTGGAAGGGTGGATACAGATTCCTGTTGTAGTAGTGTTTGCAGATCTTAAGTTAAATACTATTAGTGATATACAGCTATTCGTTCCAGTAGACGCCCTTGTTCGTGGTGTTATGTAACACCCTCGTGTAGTTGATTCCAGCACCGATAGGTACTCTCATCACGACACAAGGATGATACATGTGGAAGGGTGGATACAGATTCCTGGTGTAGTAGTGTTTGCAGATCTTAAGTTAAATACTATTAGTGATATACAGCTCTTCGTTCCAGTAGACGCCCTTGTTCGTGGTGTTATGTAACACCCTCGTGTAGTTGATTCCAGCACAGGTAGATACTCTCATCACGATACAAGGATGATACATGTGGAAGGGTGGATACAGATTCCTGTTGTAGTAGTGTTTGCAGATCTTAAGTTAAAGACGAGCTCCGGTATTTACAAAAAAATGATTTGTAAAAAATATTATTTTCTGAATAAAATGGTTTGTTGGTTGTCATTTTCTTTTGTTATCCACATAGAACAACGGTTAAATACACATTAACGACACCAGTGTTTTTAAGAGGAAAAAGTTCAGTAAAAAATAGTACAATGACAAAATCTGAGTAGATATATATATATTTTTAATATATACATGTATAATATCGTCTTTCATACAACAGCAGCATATAAATTTGAACATTTTATGAGTAAAATAAATATTTTAATAATTAATTTCCATATCAAAGGATATTGAGTATTCAATATCTTTCACAACTAAGGTCTTCTCTTTTCAAGTCAAGTTACTTTAAAACAAAACATGCAATTTTCAGCAAACACAGCAAGTGACATCACATTTGGGTACCCGTTTGCAAGTATTAGCCATAAGGGCACATTTTGTAGATTACATGTTATATCGTCCTAAAAAAAATCACAATCATCTTAATTAGTTGCCAATGTTAAGAAAAATTTAGTTCAACCAGTGTATGAACAGATCATGTTAATAATAACTGTTAGCTCGGAGCACGTAGCATGCGAACAAAATTGTTAGATTTTACTTGATGCTGGAGAGAATCAAAATTTCGTCTGCTGCGTAGGCCAAGAAGCAGCACTCAAGAAGAAACCAATCAAGGGTGTGAATAAATCTTCCCAGGAGGGATGCTGACCACGATATACTGCATCGTAGAACGAAACTCCAACACGTGCACCGCTACAAGATATATCAAAGAAAAAAAATAATGTGGCTTGGCACACACGAAAAAATAACACCAACGGCAAAAAAAAAAAACGCTAATAGTTTAACTTACCCTTATCGGCGGGTGAAATTACCAATTACATGGAAAGAAGAAAGTTCAGAAGTAGATAAATATTCGTATAACAACTACATGTTGTATGGTTAAATTCAACAATGAGGCAATAACCTCGTGAGCAGGAATATATATGAAATTGATTGCACTCAGAACTCCAGTCAGGTGTGACTAATCGATACGTAACAGAATATTTAGAAAGATGTGTAAAACAGAGCAAACTAAAAATTATTTCATTCGATTACTTTGAATAATATTTGCATCTTGCAAATATTAAATATTCATTAAATTATTAAGTAGAATATAGTTTTGGACACAACATAGACATATATCACATAGTGAAATTATTAAAATTTACATCAAATACTTTGCCTCTTCAAGTTAACAAGACCAGGTCTGCAGTAAAATAATTTAAATAGATTCTCAATGTTTTACATTTTGAATAGCATAAACAAATCAAGTAAATATAACGGGAGCACGTTTTAATTAAAAAAATCATTTTTGGTGAAGAAGTAATAAATGAAGAATTTATTAAATTTTTGTAAACAAAAAATTTAAGATGTGCCAATACCACTGGCACAGTGGGAGGAGGCCTCCACATTATTTTCTGTGACATTGACTTCGACAAACGAATATTATCAAAAATCTTCTTCACGATTATGACTTTTAATTACAAATGAAATTTTGAAAGTATATGTCAATTTGTAGAAACCTAAAATCCAAGAAATGTGATTGTAATTCGTGCATGGTTGCATAGCTAATTTTATATAAGAACTAATATCCCATTAATTAGAAAACAATCTACGGTATTACAAATGTCAAAACATTAATAAACATGTACTACGACTAACACCAAAACGTTTTTGAACTCTATATAGACGTCCTGTTAGGTCATAAAGAGAGTCTCAAAATCATGCAATAAAATATTACGAAGAAGTAAAATTATTTCTAATAATAAAATATTGTGTCTCAATAACAACAGTCAATAAACATTATTTAGGGAGAATTCAGCAATTAGTTCAACTTGAGGCGAGTGAAAGAGCTAAAATAAGAAAACCAGGGCTGCACGACTCTCTTAGTGGGAGCTCCCAGAATGTCCGCGGGACGACAGAGGAACAGTACTTCATGATCTCAGAGGCAGCTCCCAGATTGACAGCAGGTCGAAAGAGGATTAGAACATCATGCCATACCCCAACTACTGGGCGGTGCTAATGACTCTCTAAGTGGCAGCACCCTGACTGTCCGTGGGACGAAAGAGGAATAGTACATCGTGCACTACTCCATCTACTGGGCGGTGATAATGAATCTCTCAGTGGCAGCACCCTGACTGTCCGTGGGACGAAAGAGGAATAGTACATCGTGCCCTACTCCATCTACTGGCCTTTGCTAAAGACTCTCTCAGTGGTATCTCCCAGACTGTCCGTGGGACAAAAGAGAAATAGTACATCGTGCCCTACTCCATCTACTGGGCGGTGCTAATGACCCCCTCAGGGGCAGCACACTGACTGTCCGTGGGACGAAAGAGGAATATTACATCGTGCCCTACTCTATCTACTGGGCGGTGCTAATGACTCTCTCAGTGGTATCTCCCAGACTGTCCATGGGACGAAAGAGATATAGTACATCGTGCCCTACTCCATCTACTGGGCGGTGCTAATGACTCTCTCAGTGGTATCTCCCAGACTGTCCGGTTTACGAAAGAGGAAGAGTACATCGTGCCCTACTCCATCTACTGGGTGGTGCTAATGACTCTCTCAGTGGTATCTCCCAGACTGTCCGTTGGTCGAAAGAGGAATAGTTCATCGTGCCCTACTCTATCTACTGGACGGAGCTAATGACTCTCTCAGTGGCACACCCAGACTGTCCGTGGTACGAAAGAGGAATGTACATCGTGCCCTACTCCATCTACTGGCGGGCTAATGACTCTCTCAGTGGCAGCACCCTGACTGTCCGTGGGACGAAAGAGGAATAGTACATCGTGCCTACTCCATCTACTGGGCGGCTAATGAATCTCTCAGTGGTATCTCCCAGACTGTCTGGGGACGAAAGAGGAATAGTACATCGTTGCCCTACTCCATCTACTGGGCGGTGCTAATGACTCTCTCAGTGGTATCTCCCAGACTGTCCGTGGGACGAAAGAGGAATAGTACATCGTGCCTACATCCATCTACTGGGGGTGCTAATGACTCTCTAGTGGTATCTCCCAGACTGTCCGTGGACGAAAGAGGAATATTACATCGTGCCCTACTCCATCTACTGGGCGGTGCTAATGACTCTCTCATGGTATCTCCCAGACTGTCCGTGGACGAAAGAGGAATAGTAATCGTGCCCTACTCCATCTACTGGGCGGTGCTAATGACTCTCTCAGTGGTATCTCCCAGACTGTCCGTTGGGACGAAAGAGAATAGTACATCGTGCCCACTCATCTACTGGGCGGTGCTAATGAACTCTCTCAGTGGTACCCAGACTGTCCGTGGACGAAAGAGGAATAGTATCATCGTGCCCTACTCCATCTACTGGACGGTGCTAATGACTCTCTCAGTGGATGCCCCAGACTGTCCGTGGTACGAAAGAGGAATGTACATCGTGCCCTACTCCATCTACTGGGCGGTGCTAATGACTCTCTCAGTGGCTATCACCCAGACTGTCCGTGGGACGAAAGAGGAATAGTACATCGTGCCTACTCATCTACTGGGCGGTGCTAATGACACTCTCAGTGGAGTCACCCGACTGTCCGTGGGACGAAAGAGGAATAGTACATCGTGCCCTACTCCATCTATGGGCGGTGCTAATGACTCTCTCAGTGGTATCCCCAGACTGTCCGTGGGACGAAAGAGGATAGTACATCGTGCCTATACCATCTACTGGGTGGTGCTAATGATCTCTCAGTGGTATCTCCCAGACTGTCCGTGGGACGAAAGAGGAATAGTACATCGTGCCCTACTCCATCTACTGGGCGGTGCTAAATGACTCTCTCAGTGGATCCCCAGACTGTCCGTGGGACGAAAGAGGAATAGTACATCGTGCCCTAATCCATCTACTGGGCGGTGCAATGACTCTCTCAGTGTAGCTCCCAGACTGTCCGTGGGACGAAAGAGGAATAGTACATCGTGCCCTACTCCATCTCTGGGCGGTGCTAATGAATCTCTCAGTGGCAGCACCCTGACTGTCCGTGGGACGAAAGAGGAATAGTACATCGTGCCCTACTCCATCTACTGGGCGGTGCTAATAACTCTCTCAGTGGTATCTCCCAGACTGTCCGTGGTACGAAAGAGGAATAGTTCATCGTGCCCTACTCCATCTACTGGCGGTGCTAATGACTCTCAAGTGGTATCTCCCAGGCTGTCCGTGGGACGAAAGAGGAATAGTACATCGTGCCTTACTCCATCTACTGGGCGGTGCTAATGACACTCTCAGTGGCAGCACCCTGACTGTCCGTGGGACGAAAGAGGAATAGTACATCGTGCCCTAATCCATAACTGGCCGGCGCTAATGACTCTCTCAGTGGTATCTCCCAGACTGTCCGTGGGACGAAAGAGGAATAGTACATCGTGCCCTACTCCATCTACTGGGCGGTGCAAATGACTCTCTCAGTGGTATCTCCCAGACTGTCCGTGGGACGAAAGAGAAATAGTATATCGTTCCCTACTCCATCTACTGGGAGGTGCTAATGACTCTCTCAGTGGCAGCACCCGGACTGTCCGTGGACGAAAGAGGAATAGTACATCGTGCCCTACTCCATCTACTGGGCGGTGCAAATGACTCTCTCAGTGGCAGCACCCGGGACTGTCCGTGGGTCGAAAGAGGAATAGTACATCGTGCCCTACTCCATCTACTGGGCGGTGCTAATGACTCTCTCAGAGGCAGCACCCTGACTGTCCGAGGGACCAAAGAGGAATAGTACATCGTGCCCTACTCCATTTACTGGGCGGTGCTAATAACTCGCTCAGTGGTATCTCCCAGACTTTCCGTGGGACGAAAGAGGAATTGTACATCGTGCCTTACTCTATCTACTGGACGGTGCTAAAGACTCTGTCAGTGGCAGCTCCCTGACTGTCCGTGGGACGAAAGAGGAATAGTACATCGCGCCCTAATTCATCTACTGGGCGGAGCTAATGACTCTCTCAGTGGTATCTCACAGGCTGTCCGTGGGACCAAAGAGTAATTGTACATCGTGCCTTACTCCATCTACTGGACGGTGCTAAAGACTCTCTCAGTGGCAGCACCCTGACTGTCCGTGGGACGAAAGAGGAATAGTACATCGTGCCCTACTCCATCTACTGGGCGGCGCTAATGAATCTCTCAGTGGCAGCACCCTGACTGTCCGTGGGACGAAAGAGGAATAGTACATCGTGGCTTACTCCATCTACTGGGCGGCGCTAATGATTCTCTCATAGGTATCTCCCAGACTGTCCATGGGACGAAAGAGGAATATTACATCGTGCCCTACTCCATCTACTGGGTGGTGCTAATGACTCTCTCAGTGGTATATCCCAGGCTGTCCAGTAACGAAAGAGGAAAAGTACATCGTGCCCTACTCCATCTACTGGATGGTGCTAATGACTCTCTCAATGGTATCTCCCAGACTGTCCAGGGAAGAAAGAGGAATAGTACCTCGTGCCCTACTCCATCTACTGGGCGGTGCTAATGACTCTCTCAGTGGTATCTCCCAGACTGTCCGTGGACGAAAGATGAAAAGTACATCGTGCCCTACTCCATCTACTGGGACTGTGCTAATGACTCTCTCAAGGCAGCCCTTGACTGTCCATGGACGAAAGAGGAATAGTACATCGTGCCCTACACCATCTACTGGACGGTGCTAAAAACTCTCTCAGTTCTCCCAGACTGCCGTGGGACGAAAGAGGAATAGTACATTGTGCCCTACTCCATCTACTGGGCGGTCTAATGACTCTCTCAGTGGTATACTCCTGGCTGTCCGTGGGACGAAAGAGGAATAGTACATCGTGCCTACTCCATCTACTGGGCGGTGCTAATGACTCTCTCAGTGGCACACCAGACTGTCCGAGGGACCAAAGAGGAATAGTACATCGTGCCCTACTCCATCTACTGGGCGGTGCTAATGACTCTCTCAGTGGTATTCACAGGCTGTCCGTGGGACAAAGAGGAATGTACATCGTGCCTACTCCATCTACTGGACGGTGCTAAGACTCTCTCAGTGGCACACCCTGACTGTCCGTGGGACGAAAGAGGAATAGTACATCGTTGCCCTACTCCATCTACTGGGCTGGGCTAATGAATCTCTCAGTGGCAGCACCCTGACTGTCCGTGGGACGAAAGAGGAATAGTACATCGTGCCACTCCATCTACTGGGCGGGCTAATGAACTCTCAGTATTATCTCCGACTGTCCATGGACGAAAGAGTATAGTACATCGTGCCCTACTCCATCTACTGGGGTGCTAATGACTCTCTCAGTGGTATCTCCCGAGGCTGTCCAGGGACGAAAGAGGAATAGTACATCGTTCCCTACTCCATCTACTGGATGGTGCTAATGACTCTCTCAGTGTGGTATCTCCAGCTGTCCAGGGACGAAAGAGGAATAGTACATCGTGCCCTACTCCATCTACTGGGCGGTGCTAATGACTCTCTCAGTGGTATCTCCAGACTGTCCGGGGACGAAAGAGGAATAGTACATCGTGCCTACTCCATCTACTGGACGGGCTAATGACTCTCTCAGTGGAGCACCGACTGTCCGTGGGACGAAAGAGGAATAGTACATCGTGCCCTACTCCATCTACTGGGCGGTGCTAATGACTCTCTCAGTGGTATCTCCCAGGCTGTCCGTGGGACGAAAGAGGAATAGAACATCTTGCTCTACTCCATATACTGGATGGAGCTAATCAATCTCCCTGTGGTATCTCCCAGACTGTACGTGGGACGAAAGAGGAATAGTACATCGTGCCCTACTCCATCTACTGGACGGAGCTAATGACTCTCTCAGTGGTATCCCCCAGACTGTCCGTGAGATGAAAGATGAATAGTACATCGTGCCCTACTCCATCTACTGGGCGGTGCTATTGACTCTCTCATTGGCAGCACCCTGACTGTCCGTGGGACGATAGAGGAATAGTACCTCGTGCCATACTCCATCTACTGGGCGGAACTGATGACTCTCTGAGTGGTATCTCCCAGACTGTCCGTGGGACGAAAGAAGAATAGTACGTCGTATCCTACTCCATCTACTGGACGGAGTTAATCACTCTCTCAGTGGTATCACCCAGACTGTCCGTGGTACGAAAAGGAATAGTACCTCGCGCGCTACTCCATCTACTGGGCGGTGCTAATTTTTCTCTCAGTGGCAGCACCCTGACTATCCGTGGGAAGAAAGAGGAATTGTACTTCGTGCTCTTCTCCATCTACTGGACGGAGCTAATGACTCTCTCAGTGGTATCTCCCAGACTGTCCGGGGGACGAAAGAGGAATAGTACATCGTGCCCTACTCCATCTACTGGGCGGTGCTAATGACTCTCTCAGAGGCAGCACCCTGACTGTCCGAGGGACCAAAGAGGAATAGTACATCGTGCCCTACTCCATTTACTGGGCGGTGCAAATGACTCGCTCAGTGGTATCTCCCAGACTGTCCGTGGCACGAAAGAGGAATAGTACATCGTGTTGTACTACAACATCTACTGGATGGTGCTAATGATTCCCTCAGTGGCAGCACCCAGACTGTCCGTGGGACGAAAGAGGAATAGTACATCGTGCCCTACTCCATCTACTGGGCGGTGCTAATGACTCTCTCAGTATTATCTCCCAGACTGTCCGTGGCACGAAAGAGGAATAGTACATCGTGTCCTACTCCATCTACTGGACGGAGCTAATGACTCTCTCAATGGTATCTAACTGGCTGGCCGAGGGACGAAAGAGAATAGTAAATCGTGCCCTACTTAATCTACTTTGTGGTACTAATGACTCTCTTAGTGGTATATCCCAGACTGTCCGGTTTACGAAAGAGGAAGAGTTCATCGTGCACTACTCCATCTACTGGGGGGTGCTAGTAACTCTCTCAGTGATATCTCCCAGACTGTCCGTTGGTCGAAAAGGAATAGTTCATCGTGCCCTACTCTATCTACTGGACGGAGCTAATGACTCTCTCAGTGGCAGCACAAAGACTGTACGTGGGACGAAAGAGGAATTGTACATCGTGCCCTACTCCATACACTGGGCGGTGCTAATGACTCTCTCAGTGGCAGCACCCTGACTATCCGTTGGACGAAAGAGGAATAGTACATCGTATAATACTGTATCTACTGGACAGAGCTAATCACCCTCTCAGTGGTATCTCCCAGACTGTCCGGGGGACGAAAGAGGAATAGTACATCGTGCCCTAATCCATCTACTGGGCGGTGCTAATGACTCTCTCAGTGGCAGCTCCCTGACTGTACGTGGGACGAAAGAGGAATAGTACATCGTGCCCTACTCCATCTACTGGGCTGTTCTAATGACTCTCTAAGTGGCAGCACACTGACTGTCCGTGGGACGAAAGAGGAATAGTACATCGTGCCCTACTCCATCTACTGGACGGTGCTAATGACTCTCTCAGTGGCAGCACTCTGACTGTCCGAGGGACCAAAGAGGAATAGTACATCGTTCCCTACTCCATCTACTGGGCGGTGCTAATGACTCTCTCAGTGGTATCTCCGAGACTGTCCGTGGGACGAAAGAGGAATATTACATCGTGCCCTTCTCCATCTACTGGGCGGTGCTAATGACTCTCTCAGTGGTATCTCCCAGACTGTCCAGGGACGAAAGAGGAATAGTATATCGTGCCCTACTCCATCTACTGGGCGGTGCTAATGACTCTCTCAGTGGTATCTCCCAGACTGTCCGTGGCACGAAAGAGGAATTGTACATCGTGCCCTACTTCATGTACTGGATGGTGCAAATGATTCTCTCAGTGGTATCTCCCAGACTCTCCTTGGGACGAAAGAGGAATAGTACATCGTACACTACTCCATCTACTGGGCGGAGCTAAAGACTCTCTCAGTGGTATCTCCCAGACTGTCCGTGGGACGAAAGAGAAATAGTTTATCGTTCCCTACTCCATCTACTGGGAGGTGCTAATGACTCTCTCAGTGGCAGCACCCGGACTGTCCGTGGGACGAAAGAGGAATAGTACATCGTGCCCTACTCCATCTACTGGGCGGTGCTAATAACTCTCTCAGAGGCAGCACCCTGACTGTCCGAGGGACCAAAGAGGAATAGTACATCGTGCCCTACTCCATTTACTGGGCGGTGCTAATGACTCGCTCAGTGGTATAACCCAGACTTTCCGTGGGACGAAAGAGGAATTGTACATCGTGCCTTACTCTATCTACTGGACGGTGCTAAAGACTCTGTCAGTGGCAGCTCCCTGACTGTCCGTGGGACGAAAGAGGAATAGTACATCGTGCCCTAATTCATCTACTGGGCGGAGCTAATGACTCTCTAAGTGGTATCTCACAGACTGTCCGTGGGACCAAAGAGTAATTGTACATCGTGCCTTACTCCATCTACTGGACGGTGCTAAAGACTCTCTCAGTGGCAGCACCCTGACTGTCCGTGGGACGAAAGAGGAATAGTACATCGTGCCCTACTCCATCTACTGGGCGGCGCTAATGAATCTCTCAGTGGTATCTCCCAGACTGTCCATGGGACGAAAGAGGAATAGTACATCGTGCCCTACTCCATCTACTCGGTGGTGCTAATGACTCTCTCAGTATTATCTCCTAGACTGTCCGTGGGACGAAAGATGAAAAGTACATCGTGCCCTACTCTATCTACTGGACGGTGTTAATGTTTCTCTCAGAGGCAGCGCCTTGACTGTCCATATGACGAAAGAGCAATAGTACATCGTGCCCTACTCCATCTACTCGACGGTGATAAAGACTCTCTCAGTTGTATCTCCCAGACTGTCCGTGGGACGAAAGAGGAATAGTACATCGTGCCCTACTCCATCTACTGGACGGAGCTAATGACTCTATAAGTGGTATCTCCCAGACTGTCCGTTGGTCGAAAAGGAATAGTTCATCGTGCCCTACTCTATCTACTGGACGGAGCTAATGACTCTCTCAGTGGCAGCACCCAGACTGTCCGTGGGACGAAAGAGGAATAGTACATTGTGCCCTACTCCTTCTACTGGGCGGTACTAATGACTCTCTTAGTGGTATATCCTAGGCTGTTGGTGGGAGGAAAGAGGAATAGTACATCGTGCCCTACTCCATCTACTGGGGGGAGCTAATGAATCTCTCAGTGACAGAACCATGACTGTCCGTGGGACGAAAGAGGAATAGTACGTCGTGCCCTACTCCATCTACTGGGCTGTGCTAATGAATCTATCTGTGGCAGCACCCTGAGTGTCCGTGGGCCGAAAGAGGAATAGTACATCGTGCTATACTCCATCTACTGGGCGGTGCTAATGTCTCTCTCAGTTTCAGCTCCCTGACTGTCCGGTGGACGAAAGAGTAATAGTACATCGTGCCCTACTCCATCTACTGGGCGGTACTCATGACTCTCTCAGTGGTATCTCCCAGACTGTCCGTGGGACGAAAGAGGAATAGTTCATTGTGCCCTACTCCATCTACTGGGCGGTGATATTGACTCTCTCAGCGGCAGCACCCTGACTGTCTGTGGGACGAATGAGGAATAGTACATCGTACCCTACTCCATCTACTGGACGGAGCTAATGACTCTCTCAGTGGTACCTCCCAGACTGTCCGTGGGACGAAAGAGGAATAGTACATCGTGCTCTACTCCATCTACTGGGCGGTGCTAATAACTCTCTCAGTGGTATCTCCCAGACTGTCCGTTTTACGAAAGAGGAATAGTACATCGTGCCCTACTCTATCTACTGGACGGAGCTAATGACTCTCTCAGTGGCAGCACACTGACTGTTCATGGGACGAAAGAGGAAAAGTACATCGTGCCCTACTCCATCTATTGGGCGGAGCTAATGACTCTCTCAGTGGTATCTCCCTGACTGGCCGTGGGATGAAATAGGAATAGTACATCGTGCCCTACTCCATCTACTGGGCGGTTCTAATTACTCTCTCAGTGGTATCTCTCAGACTGTCCGTGGGACGAAAGAGGAATAATACATCGTGCCCTAATCTATCTACTGGACGGAGCTAATGACTCTCTCAGTGGTATCTCCCTGACTGGCCGTGGGACGAAAGGTTGAATAGTACATCGTGCCCTACTCCATCTACTGGGCGGTGCTAATAACTCTCTCAGTGGTAGCTCCCTTATTGTCGTGGGATGGAAGAGGAATAGTACATCGTGCCCTACTCCATCTACTGGGCGGAGCTAATGACTCTCTCAGCGGCAGCACCCAGACTGTCCGTGGGACGAAAGAGGAATAGTACATCGTGCCCTACTCCATCTACTGGACGGAGCTAATGACTCTCTCAGTGGTACCTCCCAGACTGTCCGTGGGACGAAAGTGGAATAGTACATCGTGCTCTACTCCATCTACTGGGCGGTGCTAATAACTCTCTCAGTGGTATCTCCCAGGCTGTCCGTTGGAGAAAGAGGAATTGTACATCGTGCCCTACTCTATCTACTGGACGGAGCTAATGACTCTCTCAGTGGCAGCACACTGACTGTGCGTGGGACGAAAGAGGAAAATTACATCGTGCCCTACTCCATCTACTGGGCGGAGCTAATGACTCTCTCAGTGGTATCTCCCTGACTGGCCGTGGGACGAAAGAGGAATAGTACATCGTGCCCTACTCCATCTACTGGGCGGTGCTAATAACTCTCTCAGTGGTATCTCCCAGACTGTCCATGGAACGAAAGAGGAATAGTACATCGTGCCCTACTCTATCTACTGGACGGAGCTAATGACTCTCTCAGTGGCAGCACACTGACTGTGCCTGGGACGAAAGAGGAAAATTACATCGTGCCCTACTCCATCTACTGGGCGGAGCTAATGACTCTCTCAGTGGTATCTCCCAGACTGTCCATGGAACGAAAGAGGAATAGTACATCGTGCCCTACTCTATCTACTGGACGGAGCTAATGACTCTCTTAGTTGCAGCTCCCAGGTTGCCCATGGGATGACAGAGGAATATCACTTCATGCTCTCAGTGGCTGATCCCATACTGTCCGCGGGACGACAGAGGAATATCAGTTCATGCCCTACACCATCTACTCAGCACTGCAAATGTTTCTCTCAGTGACAGCTCCCAGATTGTCGAAGTGATGAAAGAGGATTAGCACCTTATGCCTTACTCCAGCTGCTCAGTGGTGCCTATGACTCTCTCAATGGCAGCTTCCAGACTGTCCATGGCATGACAGAGCTATTACATTTCTAGTTCTCAGTGGTAGCTCCTTGACTGTACGTGTGACGACAGAGGAACTGCACTTCATCCGTTCAGTGGCTGCTCCCATACTGTCCGCAGGACGACAGAGGGATAGCACTTTATGCCCTGCTCCATCTACTCAGCAGTGATAATGAATTTCTTAGTGGTAGCTCTCAGACTGTCCACGGTATGACAACGGTACAGCATTTCATGCTCTCAGTGGCAGATCCTAGACTATTCGCGGGATGACAGAGGAACAGCAAATCATGCTCCCAGCGGCAGCTCCTATACTGTCCGCGGGGCGACAGAGGAATAGCTCTTCATACCCTTCTCCATCTACTTAGTGGTGCCAATGACTCTCAGTGGAAGCTCCTATACTGTTCGCGGTATTACAGAGGAATAGCATTTCATGCCCTACTCCTTCTGCTCAGTGTTATTAACTCTCTCAGTGGCAGTTCCCAAATTGTCCACGATATAACACGGCAACAGCATTTCATGCTCTCTGTGGCAGCTTCCAGACTGTAATCGGGTTGACAGATGAACAGCACTTAATGCTCTCTGTCGCAGCACCCAGACTGTCACACGTAATGACAAAGATAGAGTATTTGATACTCTTAGTGGCAGCTCCAAGACTGTCCATAGGGCGACAGAGAAATAGCACTTAATGCTCTGATCCGTCTACTCAGCTTTGCTAATGACTCGCTCAGTGGCAGCTCCCATACTGTCTGCGGGATGACAGAGGAATTGCACTTCATGCCCTACTCCATCTACTCTGCGGTGCTAATGACTCTCTCGATGGCTGTTCCCAGACTGTCCGCGGCATGACAGAGGAACAGCATTTCTTGCTATCAGTGGCAGATCCCAGAATGTCCACGGCATGACAGAGGAATAGAACCAAATGCCCTACTCCATTTAGTGAGTGGTGCTAATAACTCTATTAGTGGCATCTCGCATACTGACTACGTCATGACAGAGGAATAGCATTACTTGCTCTCAGTGGTAGCTACCAGACTGTCCACGGGACGACAGAGGAATAGCACTTCATGCCCTACACCATCTACTCAGCGGTGCAAATAACTCTCAGTGGCATCTCCCAGACTATCCGCAGGATGACAGAGGAATAGCACTTCATGTCCTACACTATCTACTCAGCGGTGTCTATGACTTACTCAATGGCAGCTTCCAGACTGTCCACGGCATGACAGAGCAATTCCATTTCATGTTCTCAGTGGCAGCTCCCAGACTGTACGTGTGACAACACACGAACAGCAATTCATGCGCTCAGTGGCTGCTCCTATACTGTCCGCAGGACGACAGAGGAATAGCATTTCATGCCCTACTCCTTCTGCTCAGTGTTGTTGACTCTCTCAGTGGCAGTTCCCAGATCGTCCACTACATGACACAGCAACAGCATTTCATGCTCTCAGTGTAACCTCCCAGACTGTCCATGGCATGACAGAGTAACAGCATTTCATGCTCTCAGTGCCAGCTACCAGACTGTCCACTGTAAGACAGAGAAACAGCATTTCATGGTCTCAGTGGCAGTTCCCAGACAGTCCACGTCATTATAGATGAAGAGCATTTCATGCTCTCAATGGCAGCTCCCAGACTGTACATGTGACGACAGAGGATCCGCACTTTATGCTCTCAGTGGAAGCTACAAGATTGTCCTCGGGACGACAGAGCAATAGCACTTCATGCCCTGCTCCATCTACTCAGCGGTGTTATTACTCTATCAGTGGCATCTCGCAGACTGTCCACGGCATGACAGAGGAACATCAATTCATGCTCTCTGTGGCATCTCCCAGACTGTCCTCGGGATGACAGAGGAACAGCGCTTCATACTCTCAGTGGCAGCTCCCAGACTGTTCGCAGCATTACAGAGGAACCAAATTTCATGCTCTCAGTTACAGGTCCCAGAGTGTCCGCGGGATGACAGTGGAATAGCACATCATGCCCTACTCCATCTACTCTGCAGTGCTAATATCTCTCTCTGTGGCAACTCGCAGACTGTTCATGCGATGACATAGGAAAAGCACCTCATGCTCTCAGTGGCAGCTACCAAACTGTCTGTGGGACGACAGAGCCAAAGCACTTCATGCCCTACTCCATCTACTCAGCGGTGCTAATGAATCTCTCAGTGGCAGCTCCTAGATTGTCCGAGGTGCCGACAGACGAATAGCTCTTCATGCCACGCTCCATCTTCTCAGCGATGCTAATGACTCTCTCAGTGGCATTTCCCAGTCTGTCCGCAGGATGACAGAGGAACAACACTTCTTTCTCTCAATGGCAGCTCGCAGACTGTCCACGGCATGACAGAGGAACATCAATTCATGCTCTCTGTGGCAGCTCCCAGACTGTCCGTGGGATGAGAGAAGAATAGCACTTCATGACCTACTCCATCTAATCAGCGGTGCTAATGACTCTCTCAGCTTCAACTCCCAGACTTTCCACAGCATTGCACAGGAACCAAATTTCATGCTCTCAGTGGCAGCTCCCAGAGTGTCCGACCTTCTCCATCCAATCAGTGGTACTAATTAATCACTGTGTGGCAGCTCCCAGTCTGTTTGGGTGACGAGAATGGAATAGCACAGCATGCCCTACTCCATCCACTCAGCGGTGTTATTACTCTATCAGTGGCATCTCGCAGACTGTTCACGGCATGACAGAGGAACATCATTTCAAACTCTCAGTGGCAGCTCCCAGACTGTCCTCGGGTTTACAGAGGAACCTCACTTCATGCTCTGGGTGGCAGCTCGCAGACTGTCCGCGGGATGACAGAGGATCAGTATTTCATTCTCTTAGAGGAAGCTCCCAGACTGTCTATGGCATGTCAGAGGAACAGCATTTCATGCTCTCTGTGGCAGTTCGCAGACTGTCCGCAGAATGGCAGAGGAACAGCATTTTATGCTCTCAGTGGCAGCTCCCAGACTGTCCACAGCATGACAGGGGAATAGCATTTCATGCTCTCAGTGGCTTCTCCCAGACTGTCCGCGGGACGACAGAGGAATAGCACTTCATTCCCTACTCCATCTTCTCAGAGGTGCTAATGACCGCGTCTATAAACTGAGACGACGTAGAAATATTTCTTTCTTACACGCTGTTATAGCAAATGGCAATGTCAAACCTTACATTGATAATTTTGTTCTGAATTAAAATTACGCTTAAAATTAAACATGAACTTGAACAAATTATTTTGTTTTTAAATTACTTTTTTTTTTCTTCGTAAAAGTGGACATGTTTACTTGCGAGATGCCCGATTATAAATTTGTACGTATAGGTGATGTGCGTGGACTGCGCATAGATGATTGTGTGGCACGATCTACAGTGCCTGAACCAGGCTATTGTGCGTCGGTCGAAAAGCAAGCGACAAGCGGCCTTCGGGCCGTAATTTCTAACAACACTGATAATCCAGTTTTAGTGAGGTGTTACCTTGCATCATTTCAGTGTTACTTTCGCTGCTACTAGGGGCTCCTAGCACGTACTGTTACACCTAGATGGGCGTAACAGTTCCTAAACTATCGAACAGAGTTCCCCTTCTTTTCGCTCTAACATAATTTTTTATTTGGTATATGACTGGAAAAATAAATAAATATTTCACAGAACCCATAATAACGCGGTTTGTGTAAAGATATGCCCACTATTTAAGCAACTGTTTAAATTGCCCGTTCCATTGATCTCTCACAAGTGAAAACAAAGTTTGACAGTGTGTATAATTTTCTCAAATATCTGAGTTGTGTACGAGCGACTGTCATGTATTTATCCTCCGCTCTGAATTGAAGTTCCTTGTCCACGGGAGTATTTTACAAACTATTTTGTGTTCTAACTTAAACGAACACCCATGCTTCACGTAGGATTCGAACCCAGATCTTCCCGCTGGCGGCGTACCAACCGACTGCGCCATGAGAGGTCGCCTCGACTAGTGGTCGGAAATTAATTTCCTAATCTCTTGTAGCTATTAGAGATGATAGTGGTGTATCGATTGTCCAATTGAATTTGCTAACCGTTGTTCTCCGTGTGGATGGTAGTGTTTGCGGTGTTAGATGGCGCCCTGTTGATATTATTCAGATATATGATGCGTGCAGCATGGGAGCGGAGGGACATTTGTGAGCTAGCGGAGTTATTGAGATGGGACAGTGAACTCAAGAGTATGACAGTTAGCGATCATACCCTGCACAGGAATGTTGAGCACACAAGTTATGTTGGCTGCACTGTCCTGCTCCAGTCGAGTGCTCTCATCCCCTCCTGCAGGGTGAAAGAGTGTGACCTTGTGTACTTCACATATTGCCTGGATGCGCACTTGTCTTTGTCTAGTAGTTATCAGGAAACGTTCTCATTAAACATGCATGTTTGTGGTTAATATGTCCATCTTGCAACACCGCTTTAAACAGTGGTATATATTATGTGGGGAGGATGTGTCTGTTTGGATGTCATTACCTGTCCTTGGTGTATTGGCTCCAGTAGAACTGTACACACTATACATGCATGTCATCTCTATCGCTGACATAATCTAACATTTCAGTACAGTTTTACTGCATATGTAACCATTTTATTAGTCAGCAGAGTAAGCTGCGATTATGGTGTACAGTTTCAATGCATGCTGGGTGTCTTCTTTACATACCAGGCCAAATTTCACACTCCTTAATTTCATTACATTAAATGTGGTTATAATATAATCCTAAGAATTCTAACGCTTGGAATAATGTCAGTTATGAATGTAGTATCCGTTTTCGTTTTAAGCGCTTTGATGCACTGAAAAAAAAATCGTATTTATGAAGTCGCATTTACAAAAGTAATTACAGAATATTTCTCGCAAGACACGATATTTAGTAAAGATTGGAGAACGATTTTTCATTCTTGAATACTATGTAGCATGTTGCGTTGAGTTAGGAAAGTACTAACGAGATGACTATTTTGGCTTTCACACTTTGGTGTAAATATCGTGGCGCCACTCGCACTTTCCCGAATGTTATTAATTGAAATCATTCATCACGTTACATCCCATAAAACAATTTGTTGACATATTCATAAAATAGCGGCACTTATTCTAAACGTGGCAAACGATAGTGTGAACCTACGACTAATTAGTATATTACGAGAGTATTTATTTCAGATTTTGAACACATACTATTTATATTAAAGTTTTCAATATTCTACGCATTATAAATTCGGTAATTTTGCTAAACAGTAAAATTGTTTATAACATGTTTGCATTAATTTAAAGAAATTTTACAATTTGGCTTACGACGTATGAGAGTTTTTGATACGTTAGGTAGCTGTGTATTTCTGTTGTGACATATACATGTACCCTCATTTACTTGTCCCTGAAACTGGTATGCAAATTAACACATATTGTTTTGACCTATGAAACCTATATTTTTGCATATGTTTTAGAATTCTTAATTTAATTGGAACCCTTGTGCAATTTTACATTTATTTTGTAATTTTTAATATATAGTATGAGTTAGAATCCACCATTCTTTTCAATTTTTTTGTTCCTTTATGTTACTCTGTGGTAAGAGATGTCTTATTCGAGCATTGGGCAACTTAAGTATGTTACTTAATTATTATTAAAGATTGTTCAAGTCTCAGAATTAAATATTTTGTTTTTTAATAGTGTTTTTTCTTTTGTTTGCAGTTTTACATTTATTTTTATGTTAAGCTATAGTTAATTCTAAGTAAACCGGATGTAGCTGAGCTCCATTGTAGCTTTTCAGTAAGAAGTTGCCGGAAGTTATGTGCTTCCGGGTACGGACATGGATGTCCACAGACGTGATTTTCGCAGCCGGGATTTCTTGGGCGAAATCCCCGGCATCTGCCTTACATAGCTTAATGTACTGTGTACCCGATACTAGAATTCAGTAAGGGTTAACTTAGTATTTAAGAAGAGACTAAGTTTAGCGATTGCAGATTGGTTTTACAAGTGGGTGCAGTAGATGCGAGTGGATGCTACACCGACGCCATACTGGAGGCGTAATATACAGCCTACAAATTAAGGTGACGCCAACGCATTTCTGGCAACTGAACTTGTGCCAAGTATCGGTTCATTCAGTTGTTCTAAATGTTACTGATCTAATAAAGACTGATGCTATGAATTTTCAAGAAATAGTTGCTAATCTTCAAGTCAATTACTTATCACCCCAGTGGTCAGCTCTATCCGACCAGAGTTAGTTTACCGGAGAAAACTTTGATTTTCTTTGATTTAAATTTACTTTGGAGTGAAGAACCATTTTATTATTTTAATTTTTTGGAAATTTGGACTTAACTTTTAATTGGAGAACACTGAGACTTTTTTTTTACTCTTTACGTATGTGAGAATGTGATCTGAACTTTTAACTTAATTTATAAATGCAAATATTTTAAGTTTATGTAGTTTAACTACCATACCGTTTGAACAATCCCAACTAAGTTGTTTACGCCGACAGTATGCAAGTTAAACAACAGCCACTTTCGTACGTCATTTTGTAAGATAGTGCTACATGAATTAGTAAAATCTTCGTGTAATATCTCTGAAAGCAATAGACAGATTCCTACAAAATTTGGCAAATAACTAGTACTGTGGCAGTTGATATGTAAAAAACATGTTTCAACATGTCAAACACATATTTTGAAAACGGCGACGATCTATCCAATTTAGCATAGTGTGCTATATCATCGGAACAATTTAATCAATTCCAAATTGCCTTTGCAAGCTGTGATTATTAATAATAAACATCAAATGTGTCTACTTAGAGTCTCTATTGTCCTCCACTTTGTAAGATAGGGCTACATGAATTAATAAAAAGTGTTTGTCATATATCGGGAAACAATTGACCGAAGCCAAATATGGTAAAGAAGTAGTACTGAGGAAGGTAATGCTAACTGATATGTTTTAGGTATGACAAACACTTATATTAAAAATGACGATCATATTGCTATTTTAGTTTTGTATGTTATATAGTCGAACCAATGTAATTAATTCCAATGCAACTTTGTTTGCTGGCTGTATACATTACAACCAGAAAATGTGTCCACACTAAATATTTTTGTCCTCCATTTTGTAAAATTATTCAATATGACCAAAATTGGCAAACAAGTAGTACTACGACACTCCATGTAAAGTGATAAACATTGAGGAAAGTGATAAACTTTGAGGAGGTCAGACACGCGTATTTTCATCGTGGCTGCCATGTAAAGTGATGAACTTTGAGGAGGTCAGACACGCGTATTTTCATCGTGGCTGCCATGTAAAGTGATAAACTTTGAGGAGGTCAGACACGCGTATTTCCATCGTGGCTGCCATGTAAAGTGATGAACTTTGAGGAGGTCAGACACGCGTATTTTCATCGTGGCTGCCATGTAAAGTGATAAACTTTGAGGAGGTCAGACACGCGTATTTCCATCGTGGCTGCCATGTAAAGTGATAAACTTTGAGGAGGTCAGATACGCGTATTTTCATCGTGGCTGCCATGTAAAGTGATAAACTTTGAGGAGGTCAGACACGCGTATTTCCATCGTGGCTGCCATGTAAAGTGATAAACTTTGAGGAGGTCAGATACGCGTATTTTCATCGTGGCTGCCATGTAAAGTGATAAACTTTGAGGAGGTCAGACACGCGTATTTCCATCGTGGCTGCCATGTAAAGTGATAAACTTTGAGGAGGTCAGATACGCGTATTTCCATCGTGGCTGCCATGTAAAGTGATAAACTTTGAGGAGGTCAGATACGCGTATTTTCATCGTGGCTGCCATGTAAAGTGATAAACTTTGAGGAGGTCAGACACACGTATTTTCATCGTGGTTGCCATGTAAAGTGATAAACTTTGAGGAGGTCAGACACGCGTATTTCCATCGTGGCTGCCATGTAAAGTGATAAACTTTGAGGAGGTCAGACACGCGTATTTTCATCGTGGCTGCCATGTAAAGTGATAAACTTTGAGGTCAGACACACGTATTTTCATCATGGCTGCCATGTAAATATTTTTGCTTAGAACTTTTTATCTTCTAATTTGCAAAACAAATTTCAACTTATCTTTGAATGCTGACAGTATCAGTTATATCAATCAAAATTGTTAATGCAATACCTCATGTCTCGGCCATTTTGTAAGCTAGCCTCACATGAAATAATACCGTTTTAATGCCGTATCTCGGGAAACAATCAACTGAAGTATGCCATGTTAATTGATATGTTTTAAGTGTGTAAGTCTCCTATTTTCTGAATGGTGCATATACACACATTTAAGGTTAGCGTGCTGTATCTACTGAACTACATAGCACATTTAAATTTCACTTTATAAATCATATCTATAACAATCATCGAATGTGCTAATCATAAATTTTTCGTCCTTCATTTATGAAGATGTTCACAAAATTTTTCACACAAATAGCATGTAAACTTGTGTGTTTTAAGTAGCCCAGACAATTGTTTTTAAAATAACGGCCATGTAAATATTTCTGTTTAGTGAATCCTATCGTTCAAAAAATTACACTCATTATATCTTGAGTTGGGACTCCGAATCCTTCCTCCGCAATGCAGTTGATTGCAAGCTAGCTAGATATTGCGAGTTTTTCTATATTCGAATCCCGGGTAATTCACTCATGTATTTCAATTGGCTTGGTACTGTTTCACATGTTCACATGTTCCTGGTTTCATTTATAATGATGTTACTTTCCATGAGACGTCAACGCCTAAATATCATCTAAGCTTTTAACAAAATAACTAACATTTATTTGCACCCAAGTAGAGCACATTAGGCTCATTAGTCATCAGAAACTTTTTATTTATTACTATAGTTGTTCTAAAGATTGTCACTGCCCCTATCAGCTGATATTTAAACGTGCACATTGTCTTGCATGCGCCTAGTAAAGTTGGTAACGAGGAACATTAAGGTAGTTTCATGTCTTATCGTTGTATAACAATCGTTTAGTGCAAACATGTGTGAATACTATTTACGATTTATTTTGGTTTCTGTTTTTTAATGTATATAGGTGTAATAGTAGAAAAATCTGTACAGTATATGCTTGTCTAACAATGTTTGAGTTGACCTACGCCATCAGAATGAAGTGCCAGGTCAATGTCATTGTAGATATTACACACACGATGTGGGGCGAACATGCAGTGTATAGCTGGGTGCTGTGTTGTAAGAGGCATATGCAGTGTATAACTGAGTGCTGTGTTGTAAGGGACACATGCAGTGTATAGCTGGTGCTGTGTTGTAAGGACACATGCAGTGTATAGCTGGTGCTGTGTGTGTAAGAGGCACATGAGTGTATAGCTGGTGCTGTGTTGTAGAGGCACATGCAGTATAGCTGGTGCTGTGTTGTAAGAGGCAATGCAGTGTATAGACTGGTGCTGTGTTGTAAGAGGCACATGCAGTGTATAGCTGGGTGCTGTGTTGTAAGGTGATAATGCAGTGTATAAGCTGAGTGCTGTGTTGTAAGACACATGCAGTGTATAGCTGGTGCTGTGTTGTAAGAGCACATGCAGTGTATAGCTGGGTGCTGTGTTGTAAGAGCACATGCAGTGTATACTGAGTGCTGTGTTGTAAGGCACATGCATGTATAGCTGGTGGCTGTGTTGTAAGAGGCACATGCAGTGTATAGCTGAGTGCTGTGTTGTAAGGCACATGCAGTGTATAACTGGTGCTGTGTTGTAGAGGACACATGCAGTGTATAGCTGAGTGCTGTGTTGTAAGAGGCAATGCAGTGTATAGCTGGTGTGCTGTGTTGTAAGAGGCACATGCAGTGTATAGCTGGGTGCTGTGTTGTAAGAGGCATATGCAGTGTATACTGATTTGTTTGTAAGGACACATGCATGTATAGCTGGGCTGTGTTGTAAGTAGCACATGCAGTGTATAGCTGGGTGCTGTGTTGTAAGAGCACATGCAGTGTATAAGCTGAGTGCTGTGTTGTAAGAGGCACAATGCAGTGTATAGCTGGTGCTGTGTTGTAAGAGGCACATGCAGTATATAGCTGGGTGCTGTGTTGTAAGAGGCAATGCAGTGTATAGCTGGGTGCTGTGTTGTAAGAGGAATGCAGTGTATAGCTGGGTGCTGTGTTGTAAGAGGCACATGCAGTGTATAGCTGGAGTGCTGTGTTGTAAGAGGCACATGCAGTGTATAGCTGGGTGCTGTGTTGTAAGAGGCACTATGCAGTGTATAAGCTGAGTGCTGTGTTGTAAGGGCAATGCAGTGTATACTGGTGCTGTGTTGTAAGGACACATGCAGTGTATGCTGGTGCTGTGTTGTAAGAGCACATGCAGTGTATAGCTGAGTGCTGTGTTGTAAGAGCACATGCAGTGTATAGCTGGGTGCTGTGTTGTAAGAGGCACATGCAGTGTATACTGGTGCTGTGTTGTAAGAGGCATATGCAGTGTATAGCTGAGTGCTGTGTTGTAAGACACATGCAGTGTATAGCTGGGTGCTGTGTTGTAAGAGCACATGCAGTGTATAGCTGAGTGCTGTGTTGTAAGAGGCACATGCAGTGTATAGCTGGTGCTGTGTTGTAAGAGCACATGCAGTGTATAAGCTGAGTGCTGTGTTGTAAGAGGCACATGCAGTGTATAGCTGGTGCTGTGTTGTAAGGACACATGCAGTGTATAGCTGGTGCTGTGTTGTAAGAGCACATGCATGTATAGCTGGTGCTGTGTGTTGTAAGAGGCACATGCAGTGTATAGCTGGGTGCTGTGTTGTAAGAGGCAATGCAGTGTATAGCTGGTGCTGTGTTGTAAGAGGCATATGCAGTGTATAGCTGGTGCTGTGTTGTAAGAGGCACATGCAGTGATAGCTGGGTGCTGTGTTGTAAGAGCAATGCAGTTATAGCTGGTGCTGTGTTGTAAGAGGCACATGCAGTGTATAGCTGGTGCTGTGTTGTAAGGCACATGCAGTGTATAAGCTGGTGCTGTGTTGTAATGACACATGCAGTGTATAGCTGAGTGCTGTGTTGTAAGAGGCACATGCAGTGTATACTGGGTGCTGTGTTGTAAAGGCACATGCAGTGTATAGCTGGTGCTGTGTTGTAAGAGGCACATGCAGTGTATAGCTGGTGCTGTGTTGTAAGAGGACACATGCAGTGTATAGCTGGGTGCTGTGTTGTAAGAGGCACATGCAGTGTATAGCTGAGGTGCTGTGTTTGTAAGAGGCACATGCAGTGTATAGCTGGGTGCTGTGTTGTAAGAGGCACATGCAGTGTATACTGTGCTGTGTTGTAAAGGACACATGCAGTGTATAGCTGGGTGCTGTGTTGTAAGAACACATGCAGTGTATAGCTGGTGCTGTGTTGTAAGAGGCAAATGCAGTGTATAGCTGGGTGCTGTGTTGTAAGAGGCAATGCAGTTATAGCTGTGCTGGTTGTAAGAGGCACATGAGTGTATAGCTGGTGCTGTGTTGTAAGAGGCATATGCAGTGTATAACTGAGTGCTGTGTTGTAAGTGACACATGCAGTGTATATGGTCTGGGTGCTGTGTTGTAAGTGCACATGCAGTGTATAGCTGGGTGCTGTGTTGTAAGAGGCACATGAGTGTATAGCTGGGTGCTGTGTTGTAAGAGGCACATGCAGTGTATAGCGTGGTGCTGTGTTGTAAGAGGATATGCAGTGCATAGCTGGGTGCTGTGTTGTAAGGACAATGCAGTGTATAGCTGGGTGCTGTGTTGTAAGATGCAATGCAGTGTATAGCTGGTGCTGTGTTGTAAGAGCACATGAGTGTAAGCTGGTGCTGTTGTAAGAGCACATGCAATGTATGCTGGTCTGTGTGTAAGAGGATATGCATGATAGCTGGTGCTGTGTTGTAAGAGGATATGAAGTGTATACTGAGTGGCTGTGTTGTAAGGCACATGCAGTGTAATAGCTGGTGCTGTGTTGTAAGGCACATGCAGTGTATAGCTGAGTGCTGTGTTGTAAGAGGCACATGCAGTGTATAGCTGAGTGCTGTGTTGTTGTAAGAGCACATGCAGTGTATAGCTGTCGTGTGAAGGCACATCATTGCTGCTTGTTGTAAGAGGCACATGCAGTGTATAGCTGGTGCTGTGTTGTAAGAGCACATGCAGTGTATACTGAGTGCTTGTGTGTAAGTCAAGCATGTATGCTAGTGCTGTGTAAAGCACAGCATTAATGGTGCTGTGTTTAAGAGGCACATGAAGTGTATAGCTGGGTGCTGTGTTGTAAGAGGCACATGCATGTATAGCTGGGTGCTGTGTTGTAAGAGGGATATGCAGTGCATAGCTGGTGCTGTGTTGTAAGAGAATGCAGTGTATAGCTGGGTGCTGTGTTGTAAGAGGATATGCAGTGAATACTGGTGCTGTGTTGTAAGAGGCATATGCAGTGTATACTGAGTGCTGTGTTGTAAGAGGCACATGAAGTGTATAGCTGTAGCTGTTTGTAAGAGGCATATGCAGTGTATAACTGAGTGCTGTGTTGTAAGTGACACATGCAGTGTATAACTGAGTGCTGTGTTGTAAGTGACACATGCAGTGTATAGCTGAGTGCTGTGTTGTAAGTGACACATGCAGTGTATAGCTGAGTGCTGTGTTGTAAGAGGCACATGCAGTGTATAGCTGGGTGCTGTGTTGTAAGAGGGATATGCAGTGTATAGCTGAGTGTTGTGTTGTAAGAGGCACATGCAGTGTATAGCTGGGTGCTGTTTGTAAGAGGCACATGCAGTGTATACTGGTGCTGTGTTGTAAGAGCATATGCAGTGTATAACTGAGTGCTGTGTTGTAAGTGACACATGCAGTGTATAGCTGGTGCTGTGTTGTAAGTGACACATGCAGTGTATAGCTGAGTGCTGTGTTGTAAGAGGCACATGCAGTGTATAGCTGGTGCTGTGTTGTAAGAGGCACATGCAGTGTATAGCTGGTGCTGTGTTGTAAGAGGCATATGCAGTGTATAACTGAGTGCTGGTTGTAAGTGGCCCCTGTATAGCTGGTGCTGTGTTGTAAGAGGCACATGCAGTGTATAGCTGGGTGCTGTGTTGTAAGAGGCACATGAAGTGTATAGCTGGTGCTGTGTTGTAAGAGGGATATGCAGTGCATAGCTGGGTGCTGTGTTGTAAGAGGCACATGCAGTGTATAGCTGGGTGCTGTGTTGTAAGAGGCACATGCAGTTTATAGCTGGGTGCTGTGTTGTAAGTGACACATGCAGTGTATAGCTGGGTGCTGTGTTGTAAGTGACACATGCAGTGTATAGATGGGTGCTGTGTTGTAAGAGGGATATGCAGTGCATAGCTGGGTGCTGTGTTGTAAGTGACATATGCAGTGTATAGCTGAGTGCTGTGTTGTAAGAGGCACATGTGTGTGTGTGTTGTAGATGATCGTGCGGGTGTACGGCGAGGCGGACGACGACAGTGATGGTGTGGTACAGCTTACAGAAGTACCAGTGACTCCAGATACCACTTGCCGTGACGTGATCGAGTGTTGTCGTGACCCAGGCGAGGAACCCTGCACCCTCGTCGAGACGTGGCAAGGCTGCGGTGAGTCTGGCCTCCACTACCTGCAAAACACACACACACACATGTATGACTTTTTCCCAATAATGGGAATGAAAGTGTAATAAAAGTATGGTTAAAATTAATTTTTTTTAATCCGAAAATTTTTTTTAAGTTTTTATTACATCATTTCATTAATTAGTTTCTTAGAGGTGTTAAAATGTATGCATGAGATGCAGAATGTTTATAGTTAAATTAAAATTTTTTAGTATTCTTATTTCCCTAAACGAAATTTTAATTTTCTCTGCAGATCAAAGTTTATTACATACGATTTGTTCAATGTACACGAAAAACGTGTCCAAGTTCGCATGTTTCACAAACGTCATACTTTCACATCCTGTTATTGCCACATCAATATTAAAACACAAATACTCCTGTATAACAAGAATGTTGACAGTTTTCAATCTGAAAAGCAACAAACCTTACCCTCGGCGTTTTCATTCAGTGAGCAAAGGTTACGTGCTTACGTAAAGCGTCCCACTATATAGTACTACCAGTAAAGATCATGTTTTACGTACACGTGAAAGCGTAGCGTGATACGTGTTACGTGTAACGTCAAGGCATCGTGACCTCAGCGTAAAGCTTGGGAGGCGCGCCCTTCCAGAATGTTACTCTGCGAGTAAACTTCTTTCTTTGGCTGTCGCGAAACAGTGGAGTGATACTCACAGTTTTCACTGCCAATATCAATCAAACTTTGTACGCTTCTTTGTTAAGCTATTTTTGTTGTGTATGCCTGATTTTGTTTTTTTTATTTGTTAGTGGAGATATTTAAAAATCAATTTCATTAATCTGTCGCTCCATAATACGAGACCTTTTGAAAATATGTGTACGAGGTTGTGATATCATGTAAACATACAACCTTGTGCTTTGTTCTGATGAAGTTTGGTTTACGTAAGTAAAATATTTCTATTATTAAATAATATTTATTTGAACCTCTGCATAATGTCAATGTGCAGACTTCGGAGAAATTGTCCGCTATTCATTATACAAAACTCGGATACAGATAAAAATAGGAAACGTTACGTTCAAGTCATTATGCGAGTGTTGTATGTCTAGAAATAACCTTTAATATCCGATAAAGCCAAACAGGTCTGCAAAATTTGCGCTGGCAATGAGTGCATGCTCGTAGGATATTACTTCCCACTCCGCACATACACACTGCACCAATGTATTAAGGTTGAATGCGAGTGACGACTAGTGAGATTCTGTCTCCAGAGATGATGTTGTTTGTAGCCATCTTCGGGATAATGTTGGCCTGTATGTAGGCAACCAGAGGAATAGGCTAATCGCGGTAAAGTGAGCACTTTTAGAGGCCCTTCTAAATTTTTATTTTCATTCATTTCCATCTTACTGGTGCTTTTTAATATAAACATCGCAATGTGACTAATAAACACAGTGTATACAGTTCACCACCTTCAAAATTTAATACCTGAGGATGCAATAAGATATATTTATTAGTGGTTAATGCTTGTTGGGAGGGCCTTAAAAAGTGCTCACTTGACCGTGAACAGCGTATACACGAACCGCTCCTGTTGTTTGGTGGCTGGAGGAGGCGAGGGTTGGGGAGACCCGAAACTTCATCTACCTTGCAAGGATAATGACCTGTCACTCAAGTTTACCGCTACCCTGCATCTTGACCCAGCAAAGTGTGGTTCCAATCCATTCCGTAGCGGAATCTCACCGACCAGAACAAGATATTTCTATAGTCCGTATACGACTGGAAGAGACTTTTGAAAAGCACGCTAGCCTTTTTTCTTTGCTTGCATCGTTACTACAGACCGTGGCAGGTGAGTGTGCAGATAGTTTGACAGCATGGAGAGAGGATAATGTTCCACGTAATTTACAATTTATCACTTGAAAATGGGAGTTAGTAAGATTCAAAGAAAGTTTCTTCTAGTCGCGAACAGACTATGGTTATCTGAAAGTTGTAATACAAAGGATTTATAAATTATAAATAAGACAGCGGCATTGACACATTAGTGTTACTTTTCAACTAATGAAACTATGAGAATGTTTTTTTCCATTTTATTACGTTAATATCATTCAGTGTATGGCTGTCGTGGCGTGTAGTATCAACATAAGGGCTAATTGTTATGGAAATATAATTGTAGTATATTAATAAATATTAATTTCTTTCTGGACTTATAGCAGTATATTTAGATGGCCATTTTTATACGTAGCATTTTAAAAGATATAAGTATTCTCTATTTTTGACTAGCAGTTAAACTGTTTTCGAAATCTCATATACAAATTAATATTGATATAATTACTACCAAACAATATCAGTAACCTGTGAAAGAAGGAAATAAAACTTAAAATTTTCTAGAGGAACTAAAACATCTTCAAGTTCTAGTCTTTGGGTTATGCAAAGTTTGTTAACTTTTTCACGTTTACGAGTATACACGTTGAAACACGGAAGTCTCCTTGTCGACATAATTTCAGCCATGAAACGCCACTAGCTAG
The DNA here is from genome assembly GCA_029891345.1 of Dryococelus australis. Lineage (NCBI taxonomy): Eukaryota > Metazoa > Arthropoda > Insecta > Phasmatodea > Phasmatidae > Dryococelus > Dryococelus australis. The sequence goes on along the minus strand of CM057004.1, from coordinate 3,976,037 downwards.
CCGCGGCTGTTCTACGGGTTATATGTGATCTCGTCTGATGTTCCGTATAGTTGGGGCCTTAAAATAAATACTACGTTTTAACTGTGGGTTTTGAACCACTTATAACAGTTCGCTACAATTACAATGCCTAGACTAGCTCAGTCGGAGAACAGAGAGACTCATGGTAGGCGCAATTAATTATTGAAATTAAAAGAAAAAAAAACATTAAAGTTGCTGTCGTTTTATTGCCGATTAGAAGTTCGCAAACAGTTCCCGAATTCTTTATGGTGACCACAATCCATCAAAACTAGGATAGGGCCTTGCAGCATTACAACGACGTTGAAGAAAAAAAAGACTCGTGACAAACAGTACGCGGCAAACTTACGAAGTAAATAGCCCATGGCTGTTTGCACCCGACGGCCTAGCATGTGAGCGGAAACAATCTCGACAGTAAATAGCCCATGGCTTTTTGCACCCGACGGCCTCGCATGTGCGCGGAAACAATCTCGACAGTAAATAGCCCATGGCTATTTGCACCCGACGGCCTCGCATGTGAGCGGAAACAATCTCGACAGTAAATAGCCCATGGCTGTTTGCACCCGACGGCCTAGCATGTGAGCGGAAACAATCTCGACAGTAAATAGCCCATGGCTGTTTGCACCCGACGGCCTCGCATGTGAGCGGAAACAATCTCGACAGTAAATAGCCCATGGCTGTTTGCACCCGACGACCTAGCATGTGAGCGGGAACAATCTCGACAGTAAATAGCCCATGGCTGTTTGCACCCGACGGCCTCGCATGTGAGCGGAAACAATCTCGACAGTAAATAGCCCATGGCTGTTTGCACCCGACGACCTAGCATGTGAGCGGGAACAATCTCGACAGTAAATAGCCCATGGCTGTTTGCACCCGACGGTCTCGCATGTGAGCGGAAACAATCTCGACAGTAAATAGCCCATGGCTGTTTGCACCCGACGGCCTAGCATGTGAGCGGGAACAATCTCGACAGTAAATAGCTAATGGCTGTTTGCACCCGACGGCCTCGCATGTGAGCGGAAACAATCTCGACAGTAAATAGCCCATGGCTGTTTGCACCCGACGGCCTAGCATGTGAGCGGGAACAATCTCGACAGTAAATAGCCCATGGCTGTTTGCACCCGACGGTCTCACATGTGAGCGGAAACAATCTCGACAGTAAATAGCCCATGGCTGTTTGCACCCGACGGCCTAGCATGTGAGCGGGAACAATCTCGACAGTAAATAGCCCATGGCTGTTTGCACCCGACGGCCTCGCATGTGCGCGGAAACAATCTCGACAGTAAATAGCGCATTGCTGTTTGCACCCGACGGCCTCGCATGTGAGCGGAAACAATCTCGACAGTAAATAGCCCATGGCTTTTTGCACCCGACGGCCTCGCATGTGCGCGGAAACAATCTCGACAGTAAATAGCCCATGGCTGTTTGCACCCGACGGCCTTGCATGTGAGCGGAAGCAATCTCTACAGTAAATAGCCCATGGCTGTTTGCACCCGACGGCCTTGCATGTGAGCGGAAGCAATCTCGACAGTAAATAGCCCATGGCTGTTTGCACCCGACGGCCTAGCATGTGAGCGGAAACAATCTCGACATTAAATAGCCCATGGCTGTTTGCACTCGACGGCCTAGCATGTGAGCGGAAACAATCTCGAAAGTAAAAAAGGTTCAAGTCCGAAAGATGTCTATTGTCCATTCCCCATTGGGAGCAACTTTCTCGGAGTCCTGCTCAATATCTACTTGCAGGCCCGTTTCGTATCCTTCCGCCAAATGTAAACACACATTGCCATGTGACTTCCATGTCAGCTTTATGATGTTTTAAAAATGTCTGAATTGACGACAGTTCTTACGGGTTTTTTTACATTAACATATTTGTTTTCCACCACATAGCTCAATATATGTAATGCACGTTAGTATTTTGCCGCGACTGTGTTTAACACTGTTACAACTACGAGGTAAAGGGTTTACTAATTATGCTTTTGTTATTGATATGTGTTGGGTTATTTCTCTAAAAGGACTGCCACAGTTGGAATAAATATTAAAACGAAGGAACAACGTGTCAAACGAAAAAGGCACATTAAATTCAAGCACGCAACTCGTGTTGCTCATTTTTGTCATGCAAACTTTAAAAGATAGCGGTGAACATGCACACAAATAAGTCTACGATAACTTTTATTCCGCTCATATTTCTATTTATTGCTACTTACTGTTTATTAGGTTTATTGAAATTTATCGGGCTGAACTTAGTATTTTCCTTCTGGGATTGTGGCAAATTACATTACACAACTGTGTTTCAAACTCCTTAGGGCAAAGGTACAACGTTGTGATACATAAACAGATGTGGATGTAAATAAATAACTTCGTCATAATAACAGTTCACACTTAATACGTATAATAGTGCTAATCAAATATTTGAAATCACGCACACACAGGGCCAGCGTATCGACCACGATGCACAAAGGCACGCCATTTCACACAAGCAATGATTAACGAAACAAACGTCACAGTATATTTATTACTGCGTGGAAACACAGATTTATCACAACATCGTAATTTGCCTAGGTAGGTTTAAAAAACACAACGTCTACAAACGTGATGTGGTACTTTGAAGGATTTCTCGGAGTAAGAATAATTTATGTTTCGTTTGGTAAAAAGCAACACGCCATGTCATGGCTCGCCACGTCTGCCAACTTCACTTGATAACTGCTCCGCCATCATATCTAAATACATTAAGTATTCAAACATTAAAATCTCTTTTCAGTTGTAAATTACACTTTCAAAAATCATTATTTTGCTGTAATAAGTATGAAATATGCTACAATTTAAAAAATGTACAATTTTGAAGCGTGCTAGTGAAGTGAAACTTCCCCGAGTGTAAAATATACAAAGACAGAGAGAGAGAGAGAGAGAGAGAGAGAGAGAGAGCGACAAGCCTCGCTCAGCAGACGGTTGCTTTCTCGCTCAAAAAAATAACACCGTACCTCACGATATTTTTCGCTGTTATTTTAAACTTTAAAAATGAGATATGCTGCCATCGGGACTACCTAAATATTTAAATATTTCAATGGACAGCAGTTAATTTACAAATTGTATTCTAAAAAACTACGTTAAAATAATATTTTAACTATGAACTATTTCTCACCGGTCTTTGCCAACACGTCGCTGCTCTCGCTATTGTTCATTCATATTTAAAAAGAAATAAATATTACAAGTTATAGACAAAATTAAGGTAAAGTTTCATTTATTCAATAATACAGTTCTCTAAAGTTAACCACAGTGTTATATATTTGTGGAATACAGGTTATTGAAAAAACAAGTTGACATGTTATGCCTGGAGTGTTTTTTCATAAGTCGCTTCCAATCGGGAATGGACTATAGTAGAAACGACCATTTTTGTTGCTCACGCACACTATATTGGCACATCAGGAACGTACTAAGTATTGTAGTGGGAGAGGGAGGAGAGAATAAGTTTTGATTCAGTGTGAGCGGGAGAAGGGGTGTGCACGAAAATAAATTTTGATATCTTTAAATAATGTTATAGCGGGGGGAATGAGATATTGTGGGCATTTCTGGGGGAGTATCCCGAAATAATTTTTCGGGAGGGGCTGGTTTTGTTGTTGAAGAAACATGTGATAAAACACATAAAGCATGGGGTCCGAGGGTCCTCCACCAGGAAAATTTGAGTTTTTATGGTGCAAAATGGTGCTATTTAAGGAATTTTTATGCCTAAAAGTGTTGACTATACTGCAGGTATAATGCAAATATCATAACAATTATTAATTGATGTTGCAAATAAAACGTAAAAAGTGACAGAACAACATTTATTTCATCATTACCAAAAAAATATTCTTGTATAGAAGTCATTATTTACTGTAACTGTAAATCTGGGGAACGCAGGAAAAGCGGATGGGGTGGCAGGAGACATTGTTTGCCTCCACAGGTTTACTTAGGGTGGGGGGGGGGGGGTCCGGCCCCCTTACCTCCCCCCGCCCGCTTAATTGGCGCGTCCCTGTCTTTTACCTTGATACTGAAATACAATTTTTTTTTTAGCAATCGTTGGTTTTTCCGTTTCTTTCTATATTTAAAGTTCTACTAGTTAAGCGTGTTGATAAAATAAAGAAAATTGTATACACTTTTCCTACTGTTCACACTGAGATTGTATTGATAATACGCTAAGTAGGCGTGCTTTCGGGTATCGTGGCGAGGCGTGACCTTGAACGAACTACGGGTAGCCGAAGAACCGTGGTTAACCAAGTAGGTTTCAGTAACGGCACCTAGAGGAGGGGGCTAGCACGTGACGTGCTCTCGGGTACCGTGGCGAGGCGTGACCTTGAACGAACTACGGGTAGCAGGGAACCGCGGTTATACAAGTAGGTTTCAGTAACGGCACCTAGAGGAGGGGGCTAGCGCGTGACGTGCTCTCGGGTATAGTGGCGAGGCGTGACCTTGAACGAACTACGGGAAGCCGGGAACCGTGGTTATCCAAGTAGGTTTCAGTAACGGCACCTAGAGCCGGGGGCTAGCGCGTGACGTGCTCTCGGGTATCGTGGCGAGGCGTGACCTTGAACGAACTACGGGAAGCCGGGAACCGTGGTTATCCAAGTAGATTCAGTAACGGCACCTAGAGGAGGGGCTAGCGCGTGACGTGCTCTCGGGTATCGTGGCGAGGCATTACCTTGAACGAACTACGGGAAGCCGGGAACCGGTTATCCAAGTAGTTTCAGTAACGGCACCTAGAGAGGGGGCCAGCGCGTGACGTGCTCTCGGGTATCGTGGCGAGGCGTGACCTTGAACGAACTACGGGAAGCCGGGAACGTGGTTATCCAAGTAGGTTTCAGTAACGGCACCTAGAGGAGGGGGCTAGTGCGTGACGTGCTCTCGGGTATCGTGGCGAGGCGTGACCTTGAACGAACTACGGGAACCGGGAACTGTGGTTATCCAAGTAGGTTTCAGTAACGGCACCTAGAGGAGGGGGCTAGCGCGTGACGTGCTCTCGGGTATCGTGGCGAGGCATTATTACAATATAAGCCAGAAAAAATATATCCAAGAGTCATTTACGTAACGTACAGAGGGGGACGCAGGGAAGCGGATTCGGGTGCGTGGCGACAGTTGACTTGCCTACGTACAGACGTGTTTAAGGTGGCAGGTACGGATGGGGGGGGCGCCCTTACCTCCCCCGCGCGTTAATGGCGCGCCGTTTACCTTGAACGAATACTTGCAACGGTTGTAAAGCACGGAGACGTGGTTATCAAATAAGGTTCATTCCTACGTCACACTAGAGGTATAGATAGCTAAGTGAGCGTGCTTTCGGGTATCGTGGCGAGGTGGACCTTGAACGAACTACGGGTAGCCGGAACCGTGGTTAACCAAGTAGGTTTCAGTAACGGCACCTAGAGGAGGGGCTAGCGACGTGACGTGCTCTCGGGTACCGTGGCGAGGCGGACCTTGAACGAACTACGGGTAGCAGGGAACGCGGTTATCAAGTAGGTTTCAGTAACGGCACCTAGAGGAGGGGGCTAGCGCGTGACGTGCTCTCGGGTATAGTGGCGAGGCGTGACCTTGAACGAACTACGGAAGCGGAACCGTGGTTATCCAAGTAGGTTTCAGTAACGGCACCTAGAGCGGGGCTAGCGCGTGACGTGCTCTCGGGTATCGTGGCGAGGCGTGACCTTGAACGAACTACGGGAAGCCGGGAACCGTGGTTATCCAAGTAGATTCAGTAACGGCACCTAGAGGAGGGGGCTAGCGCGTGACGTGCTCTCGGTATCGTGGCGAGGCATTACCTTGAACGAACTACGGGAAGCCGGAACCGCAGTTATCCAAGTAGGTTTCAGTAACGGCACCTAGAGAAGGGGCCAGCGCGTGACGTGCTCTCGGTATCGTGGCGAGGCGTGACCTTGAACGAACTACGGGAAGCCGGGAACCGTGTTATCCAAGTAGGTTTCAGTAACGGCACCTAGAGGAGGGGCTAGTGCGTGACGTGCTCTCGGTATCGTGGCGAGGCGTACCTTGAACGAACTACGGGAAGCCGGGAACTGTGGTTATCCAAGTAGGTTTCAGTAACGGCACCTAGAGGAGGGGGCTAGCGCGTGACGTGCTCTCGGGTATCGTGGCGAGGCTACCTTGAACGAACTACGGGAAGCCAGGAACCGCAGTTATCCAAGTAGGTTTCAGTAACGGCACCTAGAGAGGGGGCCAGCGCGTGACGTGCTCTCGGGTATCGTGGCGAGGCGTGACCTTGAACGAACTACTGGTAGCAGGGAACCGCAGTTATCCAAGTAGGTTTCAGTAACGGCACCTAGAGAGGGCTAGCGCGTGACGTGCTCTCGGTACCGTGGCGAGCGTTACCTTGAACGAACTACGGGAAGCCAGGAACCGTGGTTATCCAAGTAGGTTTCAGTAACGGCACCTAGAGGATGGGCTAGTGCGTGACGTGCTCTCGGGTATCGTGGCGAGGTGTGACCTTGAACGAACTACGGGTAGCAGGGAACCGCGGTTATCCAAGTAGGTTTCAGTAACGGCACCTAGAGGAGGGGGCTAGCGCGTGACGTGCTCTCGGGTATCGTGGCGAGGCGGTACCTTGAACGAACTACGGGAGCCGGGAATCGCGGTTATCCAAGTAGGTTTCAGTAACGCACCTAGAGGGGGCTACGCATGACGTGGCTTCGTATAGTGGCGAGGCGTGACCTTGAACGAACTACGGGTAGCAGGGAACCGCGGTTATCCAAGTAGTTTCAGTAACGGCACCTAGAGGAGGGGGCTAGCGCGTGACTGCTCTCGGGTATCGTGGCGAGGCGTACCTTGAACGAACTACGGGAAGCCGGGAATCGCGGTTATCCAAGTAGGTTTCAGTAACGGCACCTAGAGGAGGGGCTAGCGATGACGTGCTCTCGGGTATCGTGGCGAGGCGTGACCTTGAACGAACTACGGGAAGCCGTAACGCGTTATCCAAGTAGGTTTCAGTAACGGCACCTAGAGGAGGGGGCTAGCGAGTGACGTGCTCTCGGGTATCGTGGCGAGGCGTGACCTTGAACGAACTACGGAAGCCGGAACCGCAGTTATCCAAGGAGGTTTCAGTAACGGCACCTAGAGAGGGGGCTACGCGTGACGTGCTCTCGGGTATCGTGGCGAGGCGTTACCTTGAACGAACTACGGTAGCCGGGAACCGGGTTATCCAAGTAGGTTTCAGTAACGGCACCTAGAGGAGGGGGCTAGCGCGTGACGTGCTCTCGGGTACCGTGGCGAGGCGTGACCTTGAACGAACTACGGGAAGCCGGAACCGCAGTTATCCAAGTAGGTTTCAGTAACGGCACCTAGAGGAGGGGCTAGCGCGTGACGTGCTCTCGGTATCGTGGCGAGGCGTACCTTGAACGAACTACGGGTAGCAGGGAACCGCGGTTATCCAAGTAGGTTTCAGTAACGGCACCTAGAGGAGGGTTCTAGCGCGTGACGTGCTCTCGGGTATCGTGGCGAGGCGGTACCTTGAACGAACTACGGGAAGCCGGGAATCGCGGTTATCCAAGTAGGTTTCAGTAACGGCACCTAGAGGAGGGGGCTAGCGAGTGACGTGCTCTCGGGTATCGTGGCGAGGCGTGACCTTGAACGAACTACGGAAGCCGGGAACCGCGGTTATCCAAGTAGGTTTCAGTAACGGCACCTAGAGGAGGGGGCTAGCGCGTGACGTGCTCTCGGGTACCGTGGCGAGGCGTGACCTTGAACGAACTACGGGTAGCCGGGAACCGTGGTTATCCAAGTAGGTTTCAGTAACGGCACCTAGAGCCTGGGGCTAGCGCGTGACGTGCTCTCGGGTATCGTGGCGAGGCGTAACCTTGAACGAACTACGGGAAGCCGGGAACCGTGGTTATCCAAGTAGATTCAGTAACGGCACCTAGAGGAGGGGGCTAGCGCGTGACGTGCTCTCGGGTATCGTGGCGAGGCGTGACCTTGAACGAACTACGGGAAGCCGGGAACCGTGGTATATCCAAGTAGGTTTCAGTAACGGCACCTAGAGGAGGGGGCTAGTGCGTGACGTGCTCTCGGGTATCGTGGCGAGGCGTGACCTTGAACGAACTACGGGAAGCCGGGAACTGTGGTTATCCAAGTAGGTTTCAGTAACGGCACCTAGAGGAGGGGGCTAGCGCGTGACGTGCTCTCGGGTATCGTGGCGAGGCATTACCTTGAACGAACTACGGGAAGCCAGGAACCCGCAGTTATCCAAGTAGGTTTCAGTAACGGCACCTAGAGAAGGGGGCCAGCGCGTGACGTGCTCTCGGGTATCGTGGCGAGGCGTGACCTTGAACGAACTACTGGTAGCAGGGAACCGCAGTTACCAAGTAGGTTTCAGTAACGGCACCTAGAGGAGGGGGCTAGCGCATGACGTGCTCTCGGGTACCGTGGCGAGGCGTGACCTTGAACGAACTACGGGTAGCCGGGAACCGTGGTTATCCAAGTAGGTTTCAGTAACGGCACCTAGAGGAGGGGGCTAGCGCGTGACGTGCTCTCGGGTACCGTGGCGAGGCGTGACCTTGAACGAACTACGGGTAGCCGGGAACCGTGGTTATCCAAGTAGGTTTCAGTAACGGCACCTAGAGGAGGGGGCTAGCGCGTGACGTGCTCTCGGGTATAGTGGCGAGGCGTGACCTTGAACGAACTACGGGTAGCAGGGAACCGCGGTTATCCAAGTAGGTTTCAGTAACGGCATCTAGAGAAGGGGGCTAGCGCGTGACGTGCTCTCGGGTATCGTGGTGAGGCGTTACCTTGAACGAACTACGGGAAGCCAGGAACCGTGGTTATCCAAGTAGGTTTCAGTAACGGCACCTAGAGAAGGGGGCTAGCGCGTGACGTCACTCTCTCGCAAAGCTTCTTCCAAAAAATGACGTGAACAGATTACAGGCGGCCCAGGGTGTGAGGAAGGTTAAGGGGTACGAATTCCCATACGCCCAGTCTCTGGGAGAGGCCAGGACGGACTTCATTTATTATCATTATTAATTAATTAACATCATAACATCCTGCCACGTTTTCTAATTCCAATAAGAAATAAAAATATGTTTGAATTTTATTAACAGTTTAGGCACTCTTACAGAAAGTTTACTGTTATTAACAGAAGGTCGAGTCACAATAAATAATTGCCTCCTACATACTTTAGAACACAGAGAAGTTATCAAAAAAAAAAAATTAGAGAGTAGATATTTTCATTTTTATAATTAGACAAAATAAAACTTTTCAAGTGAATTATCCAAAAGGAGTGTAAATGTTGTTGAACAAAGTACACTAATGTAATAATACTCTTTTATAAATATGCCAAGGCTACAAAATACTATGTAAAATTTTTAGATTGCCTTCTTCTTCTCATAAACGTGAATAATTAGCAAAAGCAGAGAACAGATGTTTCTTTTTTTTTTAATAATGTCCAATTATGAGACACGATTTGCATAAGTGACGGGAGTTGGGCGATCATACTATAAAGATGAAATGAAACATGCAGCTTTCCTGAGTGGAGAAGCTCCCAAGATGAAAAAAGCGACTGCAGAGCAGCCGAGGGCCGAAATTATCCCTCAGGAAGGGCAGTCATTGGCCACACCATGAACAGTTGATATGCCAAAACAAAGTCCCGAACACCAGAACCGCACGAAGAGGTCAAAGAAGAAAATTGCCACATAATTGTGGTGACAAAAACATCCAAAATATTTTGCAAGTAAGATTACATGGCGATGGCAAACGCAACACAAAATTGATGGAGTGAAGGGTGTGTTCCAGACGCGAGGCCATTCGATTAATCGATCACCCAAGCACTGGTCACGAATACATTACAAGTGTAAATAGTCAAAGATAATGTTAAAACACAAAATTACTGTTATAATTCTGTAAGTTCCATGAAATAGAAAATCAAATATTATCATGATAAGATAATATTACACGTTGATAATTAACCAACACAAGTGCCAAAACATTTGTTCAATACCGGTTTTAAGAGGCAGCAAATTCAATACCAGCCAAAGTTATTATACACAGGCAAAAAAAAATCATTTGAACAATTTCGTAAAATAGTGAAATCAATAAACAAGTGGACAATGCTTCTTTTATCCAGAGATGTTATTACAAGCAAAAAAAAAAAAAAAAAAACAATTAGGCAGACAATTAGGCGGAACTTTGCCAAAAAGGAAAATTTCGTTAAAAACAACAAATTGAATATACAAAGTGACACAAAGTACGGCACAGTAGCACAGCCGGCCCTGGCTTGGAGATTCCGCGGTTCTACTTGGAACTTGGGCGTCTATTTTAGCGTCGGTCCAATCGTTTGTTTGCAAGGTGTCGTCCTAGTTAACTGGAAGTGTCGGCTGAGTGACTAAACAACAAATTGAATATACAAAGTGACACAAAGTACGGCACAGTAGCATAGCCGGCCCTGGCTTGGAGATTCCGCGGTTCTACTTGGAACTTGGGCGTCTATTTTAGCGTCGGGCCAATCGTTTGTTTGCAAGGTGTCGTCCTAGTTAACTGGAAGTGTCGGCTGAGTGACTAAACAACAAATTGAATATACAAAGTGACACAAAGTACGGCACAGTAGCATAGCCGGCCCTGGCTTGGAGATTCCGCGGTTCTACTTGGAACTTGGGCGTCTATTTTAGCGTCGGGCCAATCGTTTGTTTGCAAGGTGTCGTCCTAGTTAACTGGAAGTGTCGGCTGAGTGACTAAACAACAAATTGAATATACAAAGTGACACAAAGTACGGCACAGTAGCATAGCCGGCCCTGGCTTGGAGATTCCGCGGTTCTACTTGGAACTTGGGCGTCTATTTTAGCGTCGGTCCAATCGTTTGTTTGCAAGGTGTCGTCCTAGTTAACTGGAAGTGTCGGCTGAGTGACTAAACAACAAATTGAATATACAAAGTGACACAAAGTACGGCACAGTAGCACAGCCGGCCCTGGCTTGGAGATTCCGCGGTTCTACTTGGAACTTGGGCGTCTATTTTAGCGTCGGTCCAATCGTTTGTTTGCAAGGTGTCGTCCTAGTTAACTGGAAGTGTCGGCTGAGTGACTAAACAACAAATTGAATATACAAAGTGACACAAAGTACGGCACAGTAGCATAGCCGGCCCTGGCTTGGAGATTCCGCGGTTCTACTTGGAACTTGGGCGTCTATTTTAGCGTCGGTCCAATCGTTTGTTTGCAAGGTGTCGTCCTAGTTAACTGGAAGTGTCGGCTGAGTGACTAAACAAAAAAGTATGGGGAGCCTTACACGTAGATAGTAATAGTAGTAGCAGAGTGATTGTTGCTGTCTCATTGTTCTTTACAGCAGATAGTCCCAAATAGCAACTTATATCCAAACACAATAAAATTATAGCAATATCGCAGTCACAGTAGAAAGTACTTGATGCATTTTTTACTCATGGATATCCCAGTGAACCAACACAATATTGTCTCTCAGTGTGAAAGAGAAAGAAACTAACGCGCAATACAGTAGCTAAATGACAAATTAATAAGAAAATTACATCAGTACATAAGATTAAGTTCAACAATAAGCTCAATCAATGTTTGAATGAATCAAACTTTTCATTGTAATTTCGAAATTCGAACTGCGTGCTATTTAGATGGTATCAGTATACTTCCCGTAAGTCAGGAATGTTATAAATTTAGACTGTTTATAGTCTATCAAGATTTATAAACGTTTATCAAATTAGAAATCGCTATTTGCTACCATTCCTCCAGATGCTTGAAGTCTATGATATTAAGAGCTCTGGTGTCATCTGCAGGTAATTAATATGACGGAATACCACCATGGTGTCGTCTGTTTTCTGTTCATTTGCTCCCATTATTTAATTCTTGACATAACATTTATCTCATGTAAAGTTATTAAAAGAAAGTATTCTCACTCCTTGCTGTAACAGAGAAACGAGAAAGCGAGAGGATAAAGTGAGGTTGAGAATGAGCGGCGACAAAATGCATTTGCGAGGTAAACAAAAGTACCCATAGGAAAATCCATAAGCTAATAACAACACTCGCCAAATGTTGACAAAACCACATCGTCTAGTAGAAGTGAAGCTCTTCTACATCACACTGCTGAGAAACCAGTAGTTGAGATCAGTCATTTAGACATCTGACGAGGGTATGACCAAGCGCGGCCAGTGTAAGGAAGTACCGTCAGCCAATACGAACGCTTACAGCCTGGCTAGTACCTATAGCGCGATCATAACGCCAAAAATGCGCTTATGGTTCTGTAGTTCCTTGGTTTCCAAGTAATGTTTGCGATTCATAGAGGTCTTCAGGCTGGGAGTAAGGCATAAAGTTTAGAGCTATTATCTAAGTCAGCCCGAGTCAGCCGAAGAGCATACGATACTAGTCGTTTACAAGAAACAATAACAATTAGTGAACATGATTCATATGGCGCATAATGAACAGGTCAGAAAGTAAAGTGAACGAGTGAACGAGTAAACAGTGAAAGAATAACTTTAATCATATGCAAGTGTATGCAAAAGTCGGACGTGTTTGTTATAATAGGGTATAGTATGTAAATTATATCGGAGAAAATACATTTTCGATCAATTTGAGAAACAGTATAACATTTAGCAGTATATCTTACCCATTTGAATGCGTAGATTAAATTTACTCTAATCCTTTATGTGTTTATAACTGCAAAATTAAGGAAGGACTTTTATACATGAACGGAAAAAAATTTCAGTAAAATAAAGAAAGGTTTCAGAATGCTTTTACTGCAACAGTAGAAGAAGCAATCTAACTATAACAGAATTAATTTCTCTTTGATAAGGTATATGCTAAAACTAAATTTGCGAATAAAAATCTATTGGCGTACACTAAGTCATAAGAATGTGCCAATGATTCAGTCAAAAACATTTTTTACAAGGAATATAAAAAATTGAAGTTTTGTTTTTTAATTTCCGTTTTGTAACTAGGAGGGCCAAAGGAATACTGCCATTCATACTGGAGGTTGCTGGTTCTATTCCCGATTTGACGATCATCATTTCATTTTTTCATGGTTTTCCAACATTACTCTAGACAAGGGGTCTCTAACCCGCGGCCCGTGGCACATATGTGACCGTCCGTGTTATATAATTTGGCCCGCGGACAAGTCTACGATCATGGTTGTGGCGCTTGATGAATTCTGAGCGTTTTACTGGGACAAGTGCATGTACGAAGCAAAGTCAACACAAAATAACTTTTAAATATTTATATTACTGAATGTTAATTATGGGAGATTAGCTAGATGGAGGGCTAACTTATATTCTCATTATCTGCAGGACCTAAGCACGCGTGAGACAACTATTAGTTAGCTCTCTAAGCTGTACCCGTGTTTTCACGATGCATTCAATCTCTGTTGCATAGTTTGTAGGTCGTCAGCTTTCAATACAGAAGGCCCAGGGTTATAAGATAGTGGAAATGACGACCTTAATTCGTAATTCATTTTGTTAGGAATAGTTGAATGCTCAACTCTCACATTAAGATTTATACATTAATGAGTAAGTATGAGGGCCGTATATGACATTAGTGTCGATACAGTAACCAATGGGAAAAAAGGTTGCTTTGCGAACTACTCCGTTCTCCCGGCGTTTTGCCGCTGTCGATGCAGAGACCGGACTCGCGGCAGCATAGGTTCAAGCTCCTGCTTAGGACTGAATGAATAGATAATGTCTAAACACCACTTCGTGTACATACATGAATCATTCCTAGTAACAGCAGGTGGCCACGCCTAGTAGTTACAAAATACGCCACCATCCAGTGAGAGCAGCACTTCCCGAGGCAAATCAATGATTATTTTCGTAGTTCCAAGATCACGGGAAAACTACTTGTGATATCTGCATAAATAAAAAAAATTAACATCCGTGTTTATTTATATGGCTCTTGAAAGTTTCATGCGTTCGAGTATAAAACTTTATTTTATATGGCCAATATAAGGTTTCGCCAAAAATACATCATTAATGTAAATATTATTCTTAGCAGTATTTTAACGGCATATTAACATGAAACACTTAAGAACATAGAGTACAGTGTGCTCTTACACTATAAGCAAATGTTGTTCCTTAATAAGTTTGTTAGGAAAAAAGTAATAGACGAAATGCTTTGCAAATTAGTGAGTTCGAAGTCTTATTTTCCAACTTGTTATTTGATATAGACATGAAGAATTTGTCTTTAATGAATGATATTAGCAACTATTAATCATTAGGCTTTCCTATTTGCTATGGAATTTGATTTGTTGAAATCGTATCATTACAATTCATGCTACATTAATTTCAAGAGAATGGGGTGTTTTCGTGAAGCCTGCTTGCGTAGTTACCAGAAAATCAACTCCCATTCTACCTTAACTACGGAATGACCAAGAAGAAACACTGACCAACATTTTTAATGCTGCCACACATTAGTCCCATGTCCGAAAATACCGAATTGCCGGCCATTAGAAGCATAAAATTGATCGTTCTAAAGATAACTCTGTTCAGATTTGAGGACATTCTCCCGCCAATGCAGTGCTGCTATGGAAGATCGCCGTGGCGAGTCTTGGAACTTCTTCAGGCTAGAGGTAGGAGGGTGGACATCGCTTAGGAGGAGGATGGCTCGTTATCTCTTCTCGCGATCAGATATTTGTCCACGAGTGGAAGTTTCTCATAATGCTTGTGATTTTTGTGGTCGGCTGGTAGGGCAGGCAGGCTGACACACTGTGTTTCGCTAGACTTGGATTTTTTGCATGAGCTTGCAGCACGATAAAGTACAACAATATTTTTTTTTAGAAAATTTACATTGACCATTTCATTTGAAAGAGCTTAGGTATTTGTATTTGATGAATGTGAATCATTAGCTAGTTGAGGTAATGGTATTATTAGGTTTTTTTTTTTTTACACTGAGAATACGATTATGTTGTAGATAGGAAAATAGTTTTGTGCAGCAAAATTATATGTTTTTTTTTCTATCTGTGCACCAACTATTTTGTTCCTGAAACATGTTTTGTTTTGTTTTGGCTTTTCCAAATACGTAAAATTTGGTTGGAGCAAATGAAATTATTTATGGTTGTCCATAAACTACAGTTTCGGTGATAAATTTATGATCCAACATTTTAGGGGGCTAATCTAATTTATTCGTTTCGTTTCCTCTATACAAAATTATTCGTTATTACTAGAATTTTCGTTTACTAACGAAAGGAGCTATTCCAAGCGAATTGTAGTGTTCGTTTGACTTCACTGCGTTCGATAAGAAACCCGAAACGAATACGAAGCCCTTCGAGCCGTCGGTAAGAAGTTTTATTATAAAACTTGGCGGGTGTGTGTGTGTGTGTGTGTGTGTGTGTGTGTGTGTGTGTGTGTGACAGATTGTTTTTTAGGACGGCGGAAGAAGAGAATCGTGATGTAATGTGCCTTCATGCGTTACAGGAACATAAAAATATATTTCAGAAAAATTAATTTTAAAGCACCAATTAACCTTTCTGTTTTAATTTGTGAAATCTTAGCAGCAGTGTAGACTGGCTATTGTGAGGGAATTTACTATATTATTACAGTTGTTCATAATGAAATAAGAGATCATAAATACAGTTTTATTCTAAAATTTGCTTTGAACAATGTAGTTCGTAAATTAATTGATTGGTAGCGCTAAACTGTAAAGAATTTTCCAAAATACTTTCTCTTGAAAATAATTTAGTGAAAATTCATATATTGAAATTAATATAATCCACAAGAAACACGATAGCGTCTAGTTTGTCCATAGCTTATCTTATAATCTTGGTATACTAACTAACAAGAAAATGGTTGTTCGTAAATAGCTTGTAACCAAACAGCAAAATGGTCATTGAGGAAAATCTTGGGGCATGTAACAAGTAAAGTTCTGTCTGCTGTCTCTTATTGGCGTACATGCGAGTCTATTACAACTCAGTGCAAACGAAATTAAATCATATTTATATGTATTATATCACACGCCAAGCCAAGTTACAAAATAGTACGATATCGTCAGCAAATTTGACACACTTGTGAACATAATATACATTTTTCCTGTAACACGTTATGTATTTAATATAAATATTTAAAACACGCCAAAAGCAAACAAAATATTATAAATGCTTTACTGCTTTGGTTTATTAATGTTTTCAATCATAAATATTCATAATTTCCAAACAAAGTCACATAAAACAGTTAAAAGTTGATGTGCATAGTGTTGCCGCCCTGCATTAGCTAACGGAGACCCGAACATCGCCGAAGTCTCGGAAGGACTAATAATGACTTAGAATACCAAATTGCCTTTATCGAAGATTTTCTTCGTTTCGAGAGCTTTCGAAACGAAACGAATACGAAAAATTAACGAATAACTTCGAATACATCCCCAGGTTCCGAACCCATGTTCATTACTGTTGAATTCTGTGCACATTGAATAGTTTCGGAGATCATCACAGCAGGTGCATGTGTAATAGTTTCGCAGATCAGCACAACAGGTGCATGTGTAATAGTTTCGCATAAATTCCTTGGTTTTTAGACACACTGCACCGCAGTTTATGCGCCAGGGTACTATAAGATATTTCGTCACGTTTTTGAGAACGGATATGAATATTGACACAGGATAAACCACTCAAAGGAAATGTGTACCAATTTACCAAACAACACTTCCTTTATCATACTGGGAATAGCAGAAATTACGCCTGTTAGATACATATCCACAGTAATTAAAGCCATTTGTGAAGACATCTATCTCCACTCTGATGTTATTGCTGGCAAGTTCTTACAAAAAAACTATGCCTAATGTGACAGCGTATCATGAATTTGTAATCCAGACATCATGATTTTCATGTGGAAGAATTTACGCAAGTATAATAACTTATGAGATCAATGTTGCGCCCACGCCAAGAGAACGGAGCAGCTTACTTGTAGATATTGCGCACAATATAAATATGTAAATACTGCCTAACTGAATTTCGGGTAGGATGATACAACCTGGGACGTGCTAAGAACCTCAAAGCGAGCAATTTTTTCGGGGAGACCGCAAGTGCAGAAAATGTGTGAATTCTGAAATGTAATGGCACCCTATTTTTGAGTAACGACCGAATATAAGAAAGAAGAAATGTTCGAAGCGCGCTCAGAAATCCCGCAATGAATCTGTGAAGTCCGCAATGTTTTTCACATACGAAAAGCCAGGTGTGAGCCTCCGCTGGGAACCGAATCCAGATCGCCTTGGTGGGAACAGTGATATAGCTACTTGGCTACCGCGGCCAGTGACAATGCCTGCAAGCCAATATCTTATCCCACCCCCCCCCCCCCCTTCCAAGCTCTCTCATCTCCTGCAGATTGTTTCAAAGTTATGTCAAGCAGCAACACTGGTTTATGGTAGCAAGTGACGGTAAAGATAGACACAACTAGTATGTCGGGAGTGCTACAGAAGAAACACGCCCAAATTACTGTCATACCTCTGACAAAATATAAAACATGTTTTTTATGAAATATTTATTGAAAAGTTATTCTTGTGTGACACTATAGATTGCCAAACAAAAATAAAACACGACCTACAGATGCAGTACACATGCTGCAGTAACAGATAAGAATATTTTTCACAATTTGATCGTTTCTAGTTTTGATGAACTTAGGCCATTACATTGTGCATTAATTTTTAATATGGTTGCCAACGCTGCGATTAATTTATTTTTTTCGTTTCTGCAGTGACAATTGGAAATGTCATTGTGCGTACGCGTGTTGTTCTGAAGTAGAACTTGTGATTCAAATTCCGACATGGATTCAACAATTAATTTAATACACAATTTTGTACAGTGTATGAACCAGTGTTGAAAAATTGCATTGAAATGTTCCTACTGTCATCAGATCAGCTGAATAATAAGAGAATAGCCTAACTACTGTCATCAGCAGCACACTGTAAACATTTTCTTGTACTTCTACATGAAAAAGCCTTAAAATCCCAGTTCCCAAGTAAATCCTTTGTAGAAATACAGTTTTCTTGTACAATCTGCAAAACATATTAATGTAATATTACAAATTATAGGCTTGTGTTACAACTTACATTATTAAGAAGTAGACATAAAAATGTATTTTTCTTTTAGAAAACAAATGCGATGACTGAACAAGAGAGACTAGCAAATACATTATTTCAAAATAAAATTGAAGGAAGAAACAAATATTACACCTTGCCAGCACGAGGACTAGAACCCACCCTCCTTACATTATAGTCCCAAACTCAACCACTAGCCCAACTCGAGTTACGAAATTAATTGTTATTTTTGTTTGTATGCAAGGAATCTTTACAAAATAATAGTTAAGTTATTCGGTAAAAAAGAACGCATGTTAATTCATCCTAACAGTTCGGCGTATATATAATACATTCACATTAACAGATAATGACTAACAGCGTCAAGTGGTTTTTAAATTTAAATCGTTTTATCATGATAATTTGCGTTGTTTTAAGAGTTTGATACTATTTTAAATTGCAATATATTTACTTTTGCACGTAACTACGCTTTACATAACACCAATTGTTGTGCAAACATTACAGTTCCAAGATGCTAAGTGTCCAACATTTAGCTTGAGCTCGGATACGGGTTAGTATAAAAAAAAGCATTCTTTAATGTCTATTAGAAACGCGGATCTTGTAGTTTTACAAACGAACAATTTTACAACAGAAATGCCAGTACTATTACAAACATTTGAAAAATTACAGACAATTTATCAGTACAAATTATATTTTCTTTACAATAAAAAAAAAAAGAGTAGATATAAAAAGAGAGAAACTAGAACGTACTGGCGGTATCGCTCTTGTAACTTCATGTATCGCACTGACGTAACAGCTAATGCCGTTGTAACTTCCTGTATCGCAGTGACGTAACAGCTACTTCCGTTGTAACTTCCTGTATCGCACTGACGTAATAGCTACTGCCGTTGTTACTTCCTGTATCAACCTGACGTAAAAGCTACTGCCATTTTAATTACCTGTATCGCACTGACGTAACAGCTACTGTCGTTGAAACATCATATATCATACTGACGTAACATCTACTACCATTGTAACTTCTTTTATCGCAGTGACGTAACAGCAACTGCCATTGTAATTACCTGTATCGCACTGCCGTAACAGCTACTGCTGTTGTAACTACCTTTATCGCAGTGACGTAACAGCTACTGCCGCTGTAACTTTTGTATCACACTGACGTAACAGCTACTGCCATTGTAACTTCCTTTATCGCAGTGACGGAACAGCTACTGCTATTATAACTACATGTATCGCACTGTCGTAACAGCTACTGCCGTTGTAACTTCCTGTATCGCACTGAAGTAACAGCAACTGCCGTTGTAACTTCATGTATCGAACTGACGTAACAGTTACTGCAGTTGCAACTTCCTGGATCGCACTGACGTAACAGCTACTGCCATTGTAACTTCATGTAATACACTGACGTAACAGCTACTGCCATTGTAACTACCTGTATCACACTGACGTAACAGCTACTACTGTTGTAACATTATATATCACACTGACATAACAGCTAATGCCATTGTAACTTCCTTTATCGCAGTGACGAAACCGCTACTGCCATTGTAAATACCTGTATCGCACTGACGTAACAGCTACTGGCGTTGTAACTTCATGTATCACACTGACGTAAAAGCTACTGCCGTTGTAACTTCCTGTATCGCACTGACGTAACAGCTACTGCCGTTGTAACTTCATGTAATACACTGACGTAACAGCTACTGTTATTGTAACTACCTTTATCACACTGACGTAACAGCTACTACTGTTATAACATTATATATCACATTGACGTAACAGCTACTGCCATTGTAACTTCCTTTATCGCAGTGACGAAACCGGTACTGCCATTGTAATTTTCTGTATAGCACTGACGTAACAGCTACTGCCGTTGTAACTTCATGTATCACACAGACGTAAAAGCTACTGTCATTGTAACTTCCTGTATCGCAGTGACGTAAAAGCTTCTTAAGTTGTAAATTCCTTTATCGCAGTGACGTATCAGCTACTGCCGTTGTAACTTCCGGTATCGCACTGTCGTAACAGCTACAGCCGTTGTAACATCATGTATCGCACTGACGTAACAGTAACTGCCGTAGTAACTTCGTGTATCGCACTGAAGTAACAGCTACTGCCATTGTAACTTATTTTATCGCAGTGACGTAACAGCTACTGAATAGTAACTACCTGTAGCAGACTGACGTAACAGCTACTACCGTTGTAACATCATATATCACACTGACGTAACAGCTACTGCCATTGTAACTTCCTTTTTCGCAGTGACGTAACAGCTATTGCCATTGTAATTGCCTGTATCGCACTGTCGTAACAGCTACTGCCATTGTAACTACCTGTATCGCAATAACGTAACAGCTACTGCCGTTCTAACTTCCTTTATCGAAGTGACGTAACAGCTAATGACATTGTAATTAACTGTATCGCATTGATGTAACGCCTACTGCCATTGTAATTACCTGTATCGCACTGACGTAAAAGCTACTGCCGTTGTAACTTCATGGATCTCAGTGACGTAAAAGCTACTGCCATTGTAACTTCCTGTATCGCAGTGACGTAAGAGCTACTGCCGTTGTAACTTCCTTTATCGCAGTGACGTAACAGCTACTGCCGTTGTAACTTCCGGTATCGCACTGTCGTAACAGCTACTGCCGCTGTAACTTCATGCATCGCACTGACGTAACAGCTACTGCCGTTGTAACTTCCTGTATCACACTGACGTAACTGCAACTGCCGTTGAAAATTACTTTATCGCAGTGACGTAACAGCTACTTCCATTGTAACTACCTGCATCACACTGCCGTAACAGTTACTACCGTTGTAACATCATATATCACACTGACGTAACAGCTACTGCCATTGTAACTTCTTTTATCGCAGTGACGTAACAGCTACTGCCATTGTAATTACCTGTATCGCACTGACGTAACAGCTACTGCCATTGTAACTACCTGTATCGCACTGACGTAACAGCTACTGCTGTTGTAACTTCCTTTATCGCAGTGAAGTAACAGCTTATGACATTGTAATTAACTGTTTCGCTCTGACGTAACAGCTACTGCCATTGTAATTACCTCTATCGAACTGACGTAACAGCTACTGCCGTTGTAACTTCATCTATCACACTGACGTAAAAGCTACTGCCATTGTAACTTCCTGTGTCGCAGTGACGTAACAGCTACTTCCGTTGTAACTTCCTTTTTCGCACTGACGTAACAGCTACTGCCGTTGTACATTCCGGTATCGCACTGTCGTAATAGCTACTGCCGTTGTAACTTCATGTATCGCACTGACGTAATACCTACTGCAGATGTAACTTCATGTATCACACTGACGTAACAGTAACTGTCGTATTAACTTCCTGTATCGCACTGAAGTAACAGCTACTGTCGTTGTAACATCATGAATGCCACTGACGTAACAGCAACTGCCGTTGTAACTTCCTGTATTGCACCGACGTTACAGCTAATGCCGTTGTAACTTCCTGTATCACACTGACGTAACTGCAACTGCCGTTGAAAATTACTTTATCGCAGTGACGTAACAGCTACTGCCATTGTAACTACCTGTATCACACTGACGTAACAGTTACTACCGTTGTAACATCATATATCACACTGACGTAACAGCTACTGCCATTGAAACTTCCTTATCGCAGTGTCGTAACAGCTACTGCCATTGTAATTACCTGTATCGCACTGACGTAACAGCTACTGCCATTGTAACTACATGTATCGCACTGATGTAACAGCTACTGCCGTTGTAACTTCCTTTATCGCAGTGACGTAACAGCTACTGCCATTGTAATTACCTTATCAAACTGACGTAACAGCTACTGCCATTTAACTTCCTGTATCGCACTGATGGAAACAGCTACCGCGTTCGAATTTTATGTATTGCACTGACGTAACAGCTACTGCCGTTGTAACTTCAAGTATCGCTCTGACGTAACAGCTACTGCTGTTGAAATTCCTTTATCGCAGAGACATAACAGCTACTGCCGTTGTTAAATTCCTGTATCGCATCTGACGTAACAGCTACTGCCATTGTAAACTACCTGTATCGCACTGACGTAACAGCTACATCTATTTTAACTTCATGTATCACACTGACGTAACAGCTACTGCAATTGTACTTCTTATCGCACTGACGTAAAGCTACATCTGTGCTACAATGAGCTACAGACTTTGTACCTTCCTGTATCGCACTGACGAAACAGCTACTGCCGTTGTAACTTCATGTTTCACACTTATGTAACAGCTCTGCCGTTGTAACATCCTGTAATCCACTGACGTACATTCTACTGTCATTGTAACTCATGTATCACACAGACGTAACAGCTATCTGCCATTGTAACTTCCTTTACTCGTATCACACTGACGTAACAGCTACTGCCGTTGTAACTTCATGTATCCACTGACGTAACAGCTACTGGCGTTGTATCTTCCTGTATCGCACTGACGTAATAGCAACTGCCGTTGTAACTTCTATATAGCACTGACGTAACAGCTACTGCGATGTAACTTCCTGTATCGCAACTGACGAAAACAGCTACTGCTGTTCAACTTCATTATTCACAATGATGTAACAGCTGCTGCCTATTGTAACTTCCTGTTATCGCACTGACGAACAGCTCTTGCCGTTGTAAACTTCATGTTTCACACTTATGTAACAGCTAATGCCGTTGTAAACATCCCGTATCGCTGACTTATATCTCACAGTCATTGTAACTTCATGTATCAACTGACGTAACAGCTACTGCCGTTGTAACTTCCTGTATTGCACTGACGAACAGCTACTGCCGTTGTTACTTCATGTTTCCTACTGATGTAAAGCTACTGCCGTGTAACTTACTGCTCGCACTGACGTAACAGCTACTGCCATTGTAACTACCAGTATCGCACTGACGTAAAAGCTACTGCCATTGTAACTACCTGTATCGCACTGACGTAACAGTTACTGCCGTATGTAACTTCCTTTATCGCAGTGACGTAACAGCTACTGCCATTTTAATTGCCTGTATCCCACTGACGTAACAGCTACTGCCATTGTAACTACCTGTATCGCACTGACGTAACAGCTACTGCCGTTGTAAACTTTTTGTATCACACTGACGTAACAGGATCTGTCGTAGTAACTTCCTGTATCGCACTGAAGTAACAGCTACTGCCGTTGTAACTTAATGTATGGCACTGACGTAACAGCTACTGTCCATTGTAACTTCCTTTATCGCAGTGACGTAACAGCTACTCCATTTTAATTACATGTATCGTACTGACGTAACAGCTACTGCCATTGTAACTACCTGTATCGCACTGACGTAACAACTACTGCCATTGTAACTCTCTTTATCGCAGTGACTTAACAGCTACTGCGATTGTAATTACCTTTATTCGCAACTGGACATAACAGCTACTGCCATTGTAACTGTCCTGTGTCGCACTGTTCGTAACAACTGCTGCCGTTGTAACCTCCTGTATCGCACTGACGTAACAGTAACTGCCGTAGTAACTTCCTGTATCGCACTGACGTAACAGCTACATCCGTTGACACTTCCTGTATCGCAATTATGTAACAGTATCTGCCGTAGTAACTTCCTGTATCGCACTAACGTTACATCTACTGCCGTTGTAACTTCATGTATCACACTGACGTAACAGCTACTGGCGTTGTAACTTCCTGTATCGCACTGACGTAACAGCTACTGCCGTTGTAACTTCATATATAGCACTGACGTAACATCTACTGGCGTTGTAACTTCCTGTATCGCACTGACGAAACAGCTACTGCTGTTCTAACTTCATGTTTCACAATGATGTAACAGCTGCTGCCTTTGTAACTTCCTGTATCGCACTGACGAAACAGATCTTGCAGTTGTAACTTCATGTTTCACACTTATGTAATAGATCCTGCCGTTGTAACATCCTGTATCGCACTGACGTAATATCTACTGTCATTGTAACTTCATGTATCACACCGACGTAACAGCTACTGCCATTGTAACTTCCTGTATCACACTGGCGTAAGAGCTACTGCCGTTGTAACTTCCTGTATCACACTGACGTAATAGCTACTGTCATTATTAATTCCTTTATCGCAGTGACGTAACAGCTTCTGTCATTGTGACTACCTGTATCGCACAGACGTAACCGCTACTGCCGTTGTTACTTCATGTTTCCTACTGATGTAACATCTACTGCCTGTGTAACTTACTGCATCGCACTGACGTAACAGCTACTGCCATTGTAACTACCTGTATCGAACTGACGTAACAGCTACTGCCATTGTAACTACCTGTATCGCACTGACGTAACAGTTACTGCCGTTGTAACTTCCTTTATCGCAGTGACGTAACAACTACTGCCGTTGTAACTTCCTGTATCGCACTGACGAAACAGCTACTGCCGTTGTTACTTCATGTTTCACACTTATGTAACAGCTCCTGCCGTTGTAACATCCTGAATCGCACTGACGTAATATCTACTGTCATTGTAACTTCATGTATCACACTGACGTAACAGCTACTGCCGTTGTAACTTCCTGTATCACACTGACGTAATAGATATTGTCATTGTTAATTCCTTTATCTCAGTGACGTAACAGCTTCTGCCATTGTGACTACCTGTATCGCACAGACGTAACAGCTACTGCCGTTGTTACTTCATGTTTCCTACTGATGTAACAGCTACTGCCGGTGTAACTTACTGCATCGCACTGACGTAACAGCTACTACCATTGTAACTACCTGTATCGCAATGACGTAACAGCTACTGCCATTGTAACTACCTGTATCGCACTGACGTAACTGTTACGGCCGTTGTAACTTCCTTTATC
Organism: Dryococelus australis; assembly: GCA_029891345.1. NCBI lineage: Eukaryota > Metazoa > Arthropoda > Insecta > Phasmatodea > Phasmatidae > Dryococelus > Dryococelus australis. The sequence goes on along the minus strand of CM057004.1, from coordinate 3,951,219 downwards.
GCAGTGACGTAACAGCTACTGCCATTTTAATTGCCTGTATCTCACTGACGTAACTGCTATTGCCATTGTAACTACCTGTATCGCACTGACGTAACAGCTACTGCCGTTGTAACTTCATGTATCACACTGACGTAACAGGATCTGCCGTAGTAACTTTCTGTATCGCACTGAAGTAACAGCTACTGCCGTTGTAACTTCATGTATGGCACTGACGTAACAGCTACTGGCATTGTAACTTCCTTTATCGCAGTGACGTAACAGCTACTGCCATTTTAATTACATGTATCGTACTGACGTAACAGCTACTGCCATTGAAACTACCTGTATCGCACTGACGTAACAGCTAGTGCCATTGTAACTTCCTTTATCGCAGTGACGTTACAGCTACTGCCATTGTAATTACCTGTATCGCACTGACGTAACAGCTACTGCCGTTTTAACTTCATGTATCGCACTGACGTAACAGCTACTGCGGTTGTAACTTCCTGTATGTCACTGACGTAACAGCTACTGCCATTGTAACTTCATGTATCACACTGATGTAACAGCTACTGCCATTGTACTACCTGTAACGCACTGACGTAACATCTACTATCGTTGTAACATCATATATCACACTGACGTAACAGCTTCTGCCATTGTATCTTCTTTTATAGCAGTGACGTATCAGCTTCTGCAATTGAAATTTGCTGTATCGCACTGACGTAACAGCTACTGCCATTGTAACTACCTGTATCGCACTGACGTAACAGCTACTGCCGTTTTAACTTCATGTATCGCACTGACGTAACAGCTACTGCGGTTGTAACTTCCTGTATGTCACTGACGTAACAGCTACTGCCATTGTAACTTCATGTATCACACTGATGTAACAGCTACTGCCATTGTAACTACCTGTAACGCACTGAAGTAACACTACTATCGTTGTAACATCATATATCACACTGACGTAACAGCTTCTGCCATTGTATCTTCTTTTATAGCAGTGACGTATCAGCTTCTGCCATTGAAATTTCCTGTTTCGCACTGACGTAACAGCTACTGCCATTGTAACTACCTGTATCGCACTGACGTAACAGCTACATCTGTTGTAACTTCATGTATCACATTGACGTAACAGCTACTGCAATTGTTAACTTCCTTTATCGCACTGCCGTAACAGCTACTGCCGTTGTAACTTCATGTATGGCACTGACGTAACAGCTACTGCCGTTGTAACTTCATGTATGGCACTGACGTAACAGCTACTGCCGTTGTATCTTCCTGTATCACACTGACGTAACTGCAACTTCCGTTGTAACTTCCTGTATCGCACAGAAGTAACAGCTACTGCCGTTGTAACTTATGTATGCACTGACTTTACAGCTACTGCCGTTGTAATTCATGTATGGCACTGAGTAACAGCTGCTAGTTATAACTTCTTATACACTGACGTAACAGCTACTGGCCGTTGTAACTTCCTGTATCGCACTGAACGTAAAAGCTACTGCCGTTGTACACTTCATTATGCACTGACGTAACAGCTACTGCCGTTGTAACTTCCTTATCGCATTGACGTAACAAGCTACTGCCTTGTAACTTCCTGTATGACACTGACGTAACAGCTACTGCCTTGTAACACCTGTCACCTGACGTAAAGCTACAACGTTGTACATCATATATCACACTGACGTAACAGCTACTGCCATTGTAACTTCCTTTATCGCAGTGACTTAACACTACTGCCATTGTAATTACCTTGTATCACACTGACGTAACAGCTACTCCACTGTTATCTACCTGTATCGCACTGACGTAACAGCTACTAGCCGTTGTAACTTCACTATATCCATGACGTAACAGCTACTGCATTGTAACTTACTTAACGCAGTGACTTCAGCTACTCCTTGTAATTCCTGTATCGCACTGACGTAACAGCTACTGCCATGTAACTACCTGTATCGCACTAACGTAACAGCTACTGCCGTTGTAACTATATGTATGGCACTGACGTAACAGCTACTGCATTGTAACTTCCTGTATCGCACTGACGTAACGCTACATCCGTTGACTTGCCTGTATCGCAATAATGTAACATGTATCTGCCGGTAACTTCCTGACGTAACTACAGCTACTGCCGTTGTAACTTCATGTTCACATGACGTAACAGCTGCGTTGTAACTTCTGTATCGCATGACGAACAGCTACTGCCGTTGTAACTTCAATATATAGCACTGACGTAACAGCTACTGGCGTTGTAAACTTCCTGTATCGCACTGACGTAAACAGCTACTGCTGTTCTAACTTCATGTTTCACAATGATGTAACAGCTGCTGCCTTTGTAACTTCCTGTATCGCACTGACGAAACAGATCTTGCAGTTGTAACTTCATGTTTCACACTTATGTAATAGCTCCTGCCGTTGTAACATCCTGTATCGCACTGACGTAATATCTACTGTCATTGTAACTTCATGTATCACACCGACGTAACAGCTACTGCCATTGTAACTTCCTGTATCACACTGGCGTAAGAGCTACTGCCGTTGTAACTTCCTGTATCACACTGACGTAATAGCTACTGTCATTATTAATTCCTTTATCGCAGTGACGTAACAGCTTCTGTCATTGTGACTACCTGTATCGCACAGACGTAAACCGCTACTGCCGTTGTTACTTCATGTTTCCTACTGATGTAACATCTACTGCCTGTGTAACTTACTGCATCGCACTGACGTAACAGCTACTGCCATTGTAACTACCTGTATCGCACTGACGTAACAGCTACTGCCATTGTAAACTACCTGTATCGCACTGACGTAACAGTTACTGCCGTTGTAACTTCCTTTATCGCAGTGACGTAACAACTACTGTCGTTGTAACTTCCTGTATCGCACTGACGAAACAGCTACTGCCGTTGTTACTTCATGTTTCACACTTATGTAACAGCTCCTGCCGTTGTAACATCCTGAATCGCACTGACGTAATATCTACTGTCATTGTAACTTCATGTATCACACTGACGTAACAGCTACTGCCGTTGTAACTTCCTGTATCACACTGACGTAATAGCTACTGTCATTGTTAATTCCTTTATCGCAGTGACGTAACAGCTTCTGCCATTGTGACTACCTCTTTCGCACAGACGTAACAGCTACTGCCGTTGTTACTTCATGTTTCCTACTGATGTAACAGCTACTGCCGGTGTAACTTACTGCATCGCACTGACGTAACAGCTACTGCCATTGTAACTACCTGTATCGCAATGACGTAACAGCTACTGCCATTGTAACTACCTGTATCGCACTGACGTAACTGTTACGGCCGTTGTAACTTCCTTTATCGCAGTGACGTAACAGCTACTGCCATTTTAATTGCCTGTATCGCACTGACGTAACTGCTACTGCCATTGTAACTACCTGTATCGCACTGACGTAACAGCTACTGCCGTTGTAACTTCATGTATCACACTGACGTAACAGCTACCGCAATTGTTACTTCCTTTATCGCACTTACGTAACAGCTACTGCCGTTGTAACTTCATTAATGGCACTGACGAAAAAGCTACTGCCGTTGTAACTTCCTTTATCGCACTGACGAAACAGCTACTGCCGTTGTAACTACATGTTTCACATTGATGTAAGAGCTACAGACTTTGTACCTTCCTGTATCGCACTGACGAAACAGCTACTGCCGTTGTAACTTCATGTTTCACACTTATGTAACAGCTCCTGCCGTTTGTAACATCCTGTATCTCACTGACGTAATATCTACTGTCATTGTAACTTCATGTATCACACAGACTAAACAGCTACTGCCATTGTAACTTCCTGTATCACACTGACGTAACAGCTACTGCCGTTGTAACTTCATGTATCACACTGACGTAACAGCTACTGGCGTTGTATCTTCCTGTATCGCACTGACGTAATAGCAACTGCCGTTGTAACTTCATATATAGCACTGACGTAACAGCTACTGGCGTTGTAACTTCCTGTATCGCACTGACGAAACAGCTACTGCTGTTCTAACTTCATTATTCACAATGATGTAACAGCTGCTGCCTTTGTAACTTCCTGTATCGCACTGACGAAACAGCTCTTGCCGTTGTAACTTCATGTTTCACACTTATGTAACAGCTACTGCCGTTGTATCATCCCGTATCGCACTGACGTTATATCTACTGTCATTGTAACTTCATGTATCACACTGACGTAACAGCTACTGCCGTTGTAACTTCCTGTATTGCACTGACGAAACAGCTACTGCCGTTGTTACTTCATGTTTCCTACTGATGTAAGAGCTACTGCCGGTGTAACTTACTGCATCGCACTGACGTAACAGCTACTGCCATTGTAACTACCAGTATCGCACTGACGTAAAAGCTACTGCCATTGTAACTACCTGTATCGCACTGACGTAACAGTTACTGCCGTTGTAACTTCCTTTATCGCAGTGACGTAACAGCTACTGCCATTTTAATTACATGTATCGTACTGACGTAACAGCTACTGCCATTGTAACTACCTGTATCGCACTGACGTAATAACTACTGCCATTGTAACTCTCTTATCGCAGTGACTTAACAGCTACTGCGATTGTAATTACCTTTATCGCACTGACATAACAGCTACTGCCATTGTAACTTCCTGTGTCGCACTGTCGTAACAACTGCTGCCGTTGTAACCTCCTGTATCGCACTGACGTAACAGTAACTGCCGTAGTAACTTCCTGTATCGCACTGACGTAACAGCTACATCCGTTGACACTTCCTGTATCGCAATTATGTAACAGTATCTGCCGTAGTAACTTCCCGTATCGCACTAACGTTACATCTACTGCCGTTGTAACTTCATGTATCACACTGACGTAACAGCTACTGGCGTTGTAACTTCCTGTATCGCACTGACGTAACAGCTACTGCCGTTGTAACTTCATATATAGCACTGACGTATCAGCTACTGGCGTTGTAACTTCCTGTATCGCACTGACGAAACAGCTACTGCTGTTCTAACTTCATGTTTCACAATGATGTAACAGCTGCTGCCTTTGTAACTTCCTGTATCGCACTGACGAAACAGATCTTGCAGTTGTAACTTCATGTTTCACAACTTATGTAATAGCTCCTGCCGTTGTAACATCCTGTATCGCACTGACGTAATATCTACTGTCATTGTAACTTCATGTATCACACCGACGTAACAGCTACTGCCATTGTAACTTCCTGTATCACACTGGCGTAAGAGCTACTGCCGTTGTAACTTCCTGTATCACACTGACGTAATAGCTACTGTCATTATTAATTCCTTTATCGCAGTGACGTAAAAGCTTCTGTCATTGTGACTACCTGTATCGCACAGACGTAACAGCTACTGCCGTTGTTACTTCATGTTTCCTACTGATGTAACAGCTACTGCCGGTGTAACTTACTGCATCGCACTGACGTAACAGCTACTGCCATTGTAACTACCTGTATCGCACTGACGTAACAGCTACTGCCATTGTAACTACCTGTATCGCACTGACGTAACAGTTACTGCCGTTGTAACTTCCTTTATCGCAGTGACGTAACAACTACTGCCGTTGTAACTTCCTGTATCGCACTGACGAAACAGCTACTGCCGTTGTTACTTCATGTTTCACACTTATGTAACAGCTCCTGCCGTTGTAACATCCTGAATCGCACTGACGTAATATCTACTGTCATTGTAACTTCATGTATCACACTGACGTAACAGCTACTGCCGTTGTAACTTCCTGTATCACACTGACGTAATAGCTACTGTCATTGTTAATTCCTTTATCGCAGTGACGTAACAGCTTCTGCCATTGTGACTACCTGTATCGCACAGACGTAACAGCTACTGCCGTTGTTACTTCATGTTTCCTACTGATGTAACAGCTACTGCCGGTGTAACTTACTGCATCGCACTGACGTAACAGCTACTGCCATTGTAACTACCTGTATCGCAATGACGTAACAGCTACTGCCATTGTAACTACCTGTATCGCACTGACGTAACTGTTACGGCCGTTGTAACTTCCTTTATCGCAGTGACGTAACAGCTACTGCCATTTTAATTGCCTGTATCGCACTGACGTAACTGCTACTGCCATTGTAACTACCTGTATCGCACTGACGTAACAGCTACTGCCGTTGTAACTTCATGTATCACACTGACGTAACAGGATCTGCCGTAGTAACTTTCTGTATCGCACTGAAGTAACAGCTACTGCCGTTGTAACTTCATGTATGGCACTGACGTAACAGCTACTGGCATTGTAACTTCCTTTATCGCAGTGACGTAACAGCTACTGCCATTTTAATTACATGTATCGTACTGACGTAACAGCTACTGCCATTGAATCTACCTGTATCGCACTGACGTAACAGCTAGTGCCATTGTAACTTCCTTTATCGCAGTGACGTTACAGCTACTGCCATTGTAATTACCTGTATCGCACTGACGTAACCGCTACTGCCATTGTAACTACCTGTATCGCACTGACGTAACAGCTACTGCCGTTGTAACTTCATGTATCGCACTGACGTAACAGCTACTGCGGTTGTAACTTCCTGTATGTCACTGACGTAACAGCTACTGCCATTGTAACTTCATGTATCACACTGATGTAACAGCTACTGCCATTGTAACTACCTGTAACGCACTGACGTAACATCTACTATCGTTGTAACATCATATATCACACTGACGTAACAGCATCTGCCATTGTATCTTCTTTTATAGCAGTGACGTATCAGCTTCTGCAATTGAAATTTCCTGTATCGCACTGACGTAACAGCTACTGCCATTGTAACTACCTGTATCGCACTGACGTAACAGCTACATCTGTTGTAACTTCATGTATCACATTGACGTAACAGCTACTGCAATTGTTACTTCCTTTATCGCACTGCCGTAACAGCTACTGCCGTTGTAACTTCATGTATGGCACTGACGTAACAGCTACTGCCGTTGTAACTTCATGTATGGCACTGACGTAACAGCTACTGCCGTTGTATCTTCCTGTATCACACTGACGTAACTGCAACTTCCGTTGTCACTTCCTGTATCGCACAGAAGTAACAGCTACTGCCGTTGTAACTTTATGTATGGCACTGACGTTACAGCTACTGCCGTTGTAACTTCATGTATGGCACTGACGTAACAGCTGCTACCGTTATAACTTCCTATATCACACTGACGTAACAGCTACTGGCGTTGTAACTTCCTGTATCGCACTGAAGTAAAAGCTACTGCCGTTGTCACTTCATGTATGGCACTGACCTAACAGCTACTGCCGTTGTAACTTCCTCTATCGCATTGACGTAACAGCTACTGCCGTTGTAACTTCCTGTATGAGACTGACGTAACAGCTACTGCCATTGTAACTACCTGTATCACACTGACGTAACAGCTACAACCGTTGTAACATCATATATCACACTGACGTAACAGCTACTGCCATTGTAACTTCCTTTATCGCAGTGACTTAACAACTACTGCCATTGTAATTACCTGTTTCACACTGACGTAACAGCTACTTCCACTGTATCTACCTGTATCGCACTGACGTAAAAGCTACTACCGTTGTAACATCATATATCACACTGACGTAACAGCTACTGCCATTGTAACTTTATTTAACGCAGTGACTTCACAGCTACTGCCATTGTAATTACCTGTATCGCACTGACGTAACAGCTACTGCCATTGTAACTACCTGTAACTCACTAACGTAACAGCTACTGCCGTTGTAACTTCATGTATCACACTGACGTAACAGCTACTGGCGTTGTAACTTCCTGTATCGCACTGACGTAACAGCAACTGCCGTTGTAACTTCATATATAGCACTGAGGTAACAGCTACTGGCGTTGTAACTTCCTGTATCGCACTGACGAAACAGCTACTGCCGTTCTAACTTCATGTTTCACAATGATGTAACAGCTGCTGCCTTTGTAACTTCCTGAATCGCACTGACGAAACAGCTCTTGCCGTTGTAACTTCATGTTTCACACTTATGTAACAGCTACTGCCGTTGTAACATCCTGTATCGCACTGACGTAATATCTACTGTCATTGTAACTTCATGTTTCACACTGACGTAACAGCTACTGCCATTGTAACTTCTTGTATCACACTGACGTAAGAGCTACTGCCGTTGTAACTTCCTGTATCACACTGACGTAATAGCTACTGTCATTGTTAATTCCTTTATCGCAGTGACGTAAAAGCTTCTGCCATAGTGACTACCTGTATCGCACAGACGTAACAGCTACTGCCGTTGTTACTTCATGTTTCCTACTGATGTAACAGCTACTGCCGGTGTAACTTACTGCATCGCACTGACGTAACAGCTACTGCCATTGTAACTACCTGTATCGCACTGACGTAACAGCTAGTGCCATTGTATCTTCCTTTATCGCAGTGACGTTACAGCTTCTGCCATTGTAATTACCTGTATCGCACTGACGTAACCGCTACTGCCATTGTAACTACCTGTATCGCACTGACGTAACAGTTACTGCCATTGTAACTACCTGTATCGCACTGACGTAACAGCTACTACCGTTGTATCATCATATTTCACACTGACGTAACAGCTACTAAAAATTGTAACTTCCTTTATCGTAGTGACTTAACATCTACTGCCATTGTAATTACCTGTATCGCACTGACGTAACAGCTACTGCCATTGTAACTACCTGTATCGCACTGACGTAACAGCTACTGCCATTGTAACTACCTGTATCGCACTGACGTAACAACTACTGCCATTGTAACTCCCTTTATCGCAGTGACTTAACAGCTACTGCCATTGTAATTACCTTTATCGCACTGACATAACAGCTACTGCCATTGTAACTCCCTGTGTCGCACTGACGTAACAACTACTGCCGTTGTAACTTCCTGTATCGCACTGACGTAACAGTAACTGCCGTAGTAACTTCCTGTATCGCACTGAAGTAACAGCTACTGCTGTTGGAACTTCATGTATGGCACTGACGTAACAGCTACTGTTGTTGTAAATTCCTTTATCGCAGTGACGTAACAGCTACTGCCATTGTAACTACCTGTATTGCACTGACGTAACAGCTACTGCTGTTGCAACTTCCAGTATCTCATTGACGTAACAGCTACTGTCGTTGTAATTTCCTGTATCGCACTGGCGTAACTACTTTTGCTGTTGTATTACAAACGATAATTATTTTAATGACATCAATAGAAGTGTAATTAATTTTTCATGGAAATTCCGTATTATGTTTTTTTGGAGATTAACGGTTTATTTATACCTTTTTTTTTCTGGTTTTGTCACAAGCAGAGCGATACTCTCATACTTATTTTTAACGTGGTCAGAGAATATGTATTTAATTGAAAACGTAATTGATAAAGAACTAAAGGCAGTGATAACTCAAATATTTAGAAAAATAGTTTGTTGTAATAACATTGCGTAGATAAGTCAAGCTGTTTTCTAAATATTTCATTTTACGAAATTTATGTTAACTTTCTAAAGTAAAGTGAAGTTTCATGAGATCTTGAAGTTAACTCGATGGCATATAACTTACATGTAATATTTAAAACCAATGTTGATAGTATAATTTACAAACCCAAATATTTATACGTGTAGTGGATTCATAATCTGCAAATGTCATCAAAGTGTTTGAAAACCAAAGAGTATTATATTTACAGCATTCATGGTGCAGATATACTTTGATAAGTTCCCTTATGTTTTATAATTGTAACCGAACATGTTTATCTGAAAATTGTTATCATGGAAAACGTGTTTAAAAATAATTTTTTTCTTAGTCAAAACAATTAAAACATCACCTTTTATAAATCACACAAAATTACCCGATTTTCAAGTCATTTCAGTATATTTTGATAATATTTTTTGAAAGTTTAAAGGTTTATATACTAGGTGAGACACATTTTTGGTAATTGTTTATTTATGCTATTTACCCTGTCATTTCGGTCGGCCAGCAGCCATATTGGATCTAAGTAACATATGATTTTGACCTTGGAACTCGATCTTGGATGACCTTGATTCCAAAAAAATATAAATTAATTTGTTTAAAAAAAAATATTTCCATAGGTCTCTCCACAACCACCCTCGCCAATTTATTGGTTTTTCGTTGGATCCCTTCCAACCCCCCTCCATCATATAGTCATGTTCGTTAATAAGTCGGCAGGCCTCCAGCCCCCTTCCCACAGTTAGTCACGTTCGTTAATAAGTCGGAAGGTCTCCAGTCCCCTTCCCAGAGTTAGTCACGTTCGTTAATACGTCGGCAGGCCTCCAGCCCCCTTCCCAGAGTTAGTCACGTTCGTTAATAAGTCGGAAGGTCTCCAGTCCCCTTCCCACAGTTAGTCACGTTCGCTATAAGTCAGCAGGCCTCTAGCTCCCTTCCCTCAGTTAGCCACGTTCGTTAATACGTCGGCAGCCTCCACCCCCTCCACAGTTAGTCATGTTCGTTAATAAGTCGGAGGCTCCAGTCCCCTTCCCCAGTTAGTCACGTTCGTTAATAGTCGGCAGGCCTCCAGCCCCATTCCCAGAGTTAGTCACGTTCGTTAATACGTCGCCAGGCCTCCAGCCCCCTTCCCACAGTTAGTCACGTTCGTTAATAAGTCGGCAAAGGCCTCCAGCCCCTTCCCACAGTTAGTCACGTTCGTTATAAGTCGGAAGGCTCACTCCTCAGTGCCCCCACTTCCCAAGTTAGTCACGTTCGTTAATAAGTCGGAAGGTCCTCCAGCCCCTTCCCAGATTAGTCACGTTCGTTAATAAGTCGGAAGGCTCCAGTCCCCTTCCCAGAGTTAGTCACGTTCGTTAATACGTCGGCAGGCCTCCAGCCCCCTTCCCAGTTAGTCACGTTGTTAATCAAGTCAGCAGGCCTCCAGTCCCCCTTCCACAGTTAGTCACGTTCGTTAATAAGTCGGAAGGTCTCCAGTCCCCTTCCCTCAGATTAGTCACGTTCGTTAATAAGTCGCAGGCCTCCAGCCCCCTTCCCAAGTTAGTCACGTTCGTTAATAAGTCAGCAGGCCTCCAGCCCCTTCCCACAGTTAGTCACGTTCGTTTATCCAGCTAAGTCTCTCGTAGAGGTCCTCCAAGTCCCCTCATCCCTCAGTTAGTCACGTTCGATATACGTCGGAAGGTCTCCAGTCCCCATTCCCAGAGTTAGTCACGTTCGTTAATAAGTCGCCAGGCCTCCAGCCCCCTTCCCACAGTTAGTCAACGTTCGTTAATAAGTCGACAGGCCTCCAGCCCCCTTCCCACAGTTAGTCACGTTCGTTAATAAGTCGGAAGGTCTCCAGTCCCCTTCCCAGTTAGTCACGTTCGTTAATACGTCGGCAGGCCTCCAGCCCCCTTCCCAGAGTTAGTCACGTTCGTTAATAAGTCGAAGGCTCCAGTCCCCCTTCCCACAGTTAGTCACGTTCGTTAATAAGTCAGCAGGCCTCAGCCCCTTCCCTCAGTTAGTCACGTTCGTTAATAGTCGGCAGGCCTCCAGCCCCCTTCCTCAGTTAGTCACGTTCGTTAATACGTCGGCAGGCCTTCCAGCCCCCTTCCCAGAGTTAGTCACGTTCGTTAATAAGTCGCCAGGTCCTCCAGCCCCCTTCCCACAGTTAGTCACGTTCGTTAATAAGTCGCAGGCCTCCAGCCCCCTTCCCACAGTTAGTCACGTTCGTTAATAAGTCGGAAGGTCCTCCAGTCCCCCTTCCCCAGTTAGTCACGTTCGTTAATACGTCGGCAGGCCTCCAGCCCCTTCCCAGAGTTAGTCACGTTCGTTAATAAGTCGCAGGTCCTCCAGTCCCCTTCCCACAGTTAGTCACGTTCGTTAATAAGTCAGCAGGCCTCCTAGCCCCTTCCCCAGTTAGTCCACGTTCGTTAATAAGTCGGCAGGCTCCAGCCCCCTTCCCCAGTTAGTCACGTTCGTTAATACGTCGGCAGGCCTCAGCCCCCTTCCCACAGTTAGTCACGTTCGTTAATAAGTCGGAAGGTCTCCAGTCCCCTTCCCTCAGTTAGTCACGTTCGTTATACGTCGCAGGCCTCCAGCCCCCTTCCCAGATTAGTCACGTTCGTTAATAAGTCGCAGGCCTCCAGCCCCCTTCCCTCATTACACGTTCGTTAATACGTCAGCTCACCCCTTCCACAGTTATCCGTTCGTAATAAGTCGCAGGCTCCAGCCCCCTTCCCACAGTTAGTCACGTTCGTTAATATCGAAGCTCCAGCCTCAGTAGTCACGTCGTATTCCCAGGCCTCACCCCTTCCCACAGTTAGTCACGTTCGTTAATAAGTCGCAGGTCCTCCAGCCCCTTCCCAAGTTAGTCACGTTCGTTAATAGTCGCAGGCCTCCAGCCCCCTTCCCACAGTTAGTCACGTTCGTTAATAAGTCGGAAGGTCTCCAGTCCCCTTCCCAGAGTTAGTCACGTTCGTTAATACGTCGGCCAGTATTTCAGTGTTAAGGAAGGCCGCCTTCCAAGTTAGTCACGTCGTATACGTGCAGGCCTCCAGCCCTCTTCTCTCAGTTAGTCTCGTTTTTCAATAAGTCGGCAGGCCTTCAGTCCCTTTCCTTCAGTTAGTCACGTTCGGCAATAAGTCGGCAGGCCTCCAGCCCTCTTCTCTCAGTTAGTCTCGTTTGGCAATAAGTCGGCAGGCCTTCAGTCCCTTTCCTTCAGTTAGTCACGTTCGGCAATATGTCGGCAGGCCTCCAGCCCTCTTCTCTCAGTTAGTGTCGTTCGGTAATAAGTCGGCAGGCCTCCAGCCCTCTTTTCTCAGTTAGTGGCGTTCGGTAATAAGTCGGCAGTCCTCCAGCCCTCTTCTCTCAGTTAGTGGCGTTCGGCAATAAGTCGGCAGGCCTCCAGCCCTCTTCTCTCAGTTAGTCACGTTCGGCAATAAGTCGGCAGGCCTCCAGTCCTTTTCCTTCAGTTAGTCACGTTCGGCAATAAGTCGGCAGGCCTCCAGCCCTCTTCTCTCAGTTAGTCTCGTTTGGCAATAAGTCGGCAGGCCTTCAGTCCCTTTCCTTCAGTTAGTCACGTTCGGCAATAAGTCGGCAGGCCTCCAGCCCTCTTCTCTCAGTTAGTGGCGTTCGGTAATAAGTCGGCAGGACTCCAGCCCTCTTTTCTCAGTTAGTGGCGTTCGTAATAAGTCGGCAGGCCTCCAGCCCTCTTCTCTCAGTTAGTGGCGTTCGGCAATAAGTCGGCAGGCCTCCAGCCCTCTTCTCTCAGTTAGTCACCTTCGGCAATAAGTCGGCAGGCCTCCAGTCCTTTTCCTTCAGTTAGTCACGTTCGGCAATAAGTCGGCAGGCCTCCAGCCAGCTAGCAACGCCTGCCTGGTCTTCGGTAGTGATTGCCTTGCATATGGCTCGGCTTGCTTTCAAACTTACAGCGTACATGTTGTAATAATGCACAAGTCCCCACTAGTTGGGATGGTCTGCGTATCAATCGCTCGTAATGCTGAAGAAAATTATTATTATTTTTTATATTTCCTTTATCAAATAACACAAATTTTACACCAAAGCAACAAGCTTGTGATACACAGGTGTCTCCCAAACAATGAATTGAATTTAGCAAACACAGGTTCTTGTCAAAAATTGTTTTGCTCCAACCGCCAAAAAAAAATCAATTCATCTTTTGGAAAACACCTACGTGTCACATGCTTGCGGCTATGGAGTAAAATATTTGAAAGCTAGATAGAAGATTACTAAACAACCAGCAAATTCTACGTTTCCTATAGTAAAACATTTCCAATAATACTTCTATAACTTTATGAAATTATGACACGAAAACGAAGAATTTGTGAAAATAGGCGAAGCAGAAACTTAAAGTCTCTTTCAGACGAGTCAGAAAGAACTCAGCCTCGGAGCTGTCGAAGGCGCAGAATATCTTGAGGCAGGCGGAGATATGATGTTGACTATGTGTGTGAGGCAGAGGTAGAATAGCGAGGCGAGGCAGAAGGCAGTGCTGCTGTGACCCCCCGTGACCAGGCAAGTCCAGGATCGTGCGTGGACTGCCAGCTTCCTGTTGTATGCCTAGCGAACCTCCCCTTCACAGCAGTCTCTCCTTCAAGGGTGGTTTTTAGCGCGTGAAGTGGAGCCGCTTGATTGCCGGAATTGCATTTCGCGCGCTCTATATTTGCCTCATTCCCCGCGTCGTTATTCCATCAGCTCGCTCTACCTCCACCACTCTTCCACCAACCAGGACGGCTCTCATCGCCTCGGCGACCAATCGACACGTCACCTGTGATCACGACCTGGCCGTACCGGAAGTACGTCTGAGGCCATTTCCGGATCGCTTCCGCGCCTAATTGAAATTGCCTCTAACGAGACTGACGGCTGGTCCTGACTCACTGCGACATGGTCGACATTACGCAGTTTGAAAGAGGCACATGCGTCCTCATCGACGCTGATGGCGGAATATTTCCGACTACAATTTTCCTGTAATCATAACCGATATTTTAATTTCTACTTTGTTATTGGTGACTGACTGTGCAGTATGTATCTTCCTTCCACTTGCAACTTGTCGCTTATCCGGAGTTCAGCTACATAAGCATTGTGTAGCATGGTTGTGTTGTATTCGCGCTGACAGGTATGTGACCATCGCACATAACGTACACTCCGCTTATTGTTCCCACCATGTGGCCCTACATCCGAATATATAGGTTTGGTAGACTCCAGTGCACAAGGGGTGGCGATGAGGTGTGAGACGCACTGTCGTCAGCCAATAGTAGGTTCATTTAGTATGTTAATTTTAGAGAATTTTGAAAGTTTAAATTCTCAGGTTCGATTCCAGGACGACTCACGTAATATTTAAAACAAAAAAATTACGCAATCACTTACAAGAGCAGCTCTCTGACTGATGTCTTACCACCACGACGTCCCTCACTCGATGACGTAACAGCGTCACTGCTATAAACAGTTACAGGTCGAGAGAGATGGGATAATGTATGCTGTAATCGTATATTGCCATAACCGATCAGTGTAACTAGGTATTTAAGATTAACAAAAGCTATTATTTAATTATTATATATATATATATTGCATCTGTGAGTTGGTTAGCTGCAATGGTAGTTAATGAGATATTAATTTCGGACTTGGTTTCGAGACCCAAGTGAAGTATATAATATTATTGTATTTTTGGTGTTAATAGTTATTTTTTATGATTTACATTCCCGATAGGAATACTTAATGTAATGTTGCTGTCGGACTTGGGTTCGATGCTCAAACAGATCTTTTAATATTATTTTATTTCCGAACTTAAAAAGAAATGTTGTTTGCATTCCTGCTTAAAGAACTTAATATATATTGTTATTTTTGGACCACTGACGATAATTCTGTCAGGTGATATACACATTCAAAATCACCAAAAACAATGTATAAAAAAATTCTCATCCACAAACACAGACAAACTAACATCTCTGAATGTTCCCAAACTTCATCGATTGCGTAGAGTCTGATTTACCTAAACACATCTACAATTTATGATTTATCACCAAAGCAGTATACAACTGAAAATCATACATTTGCAAACTTCCTCTCACTACATACTGACATCAACCAATTAAATATAGTACAAATTTAATTTATTATTATTCCATTACACATTCACAAACAACTATGGGCATACTCAATACGCACATACATAAACACGTACACTCATCAAGACACCCAGCCTTAAACTAACTTCTATCAAAGTGGAGGAATTATATTTAATTAATAATATTATTCCATTGCACAACCACCAACAACTACACACATACTAACTATGCATATACATAAACACGTCCTCTCAGCATGCCAGCTATCCTTCAACTAACCTCTATCAAAGATAATAACATAAATTTATTATAATTAATATAATATCATTACACAATTACCAACCCATTCCATAATGCGCATATGTACACACTACATGACATTTCGACAGATAGCCTACATTTATTCCCTAGCACTATCAACCCAAGACTGCTGGTCAAGTGGGGTAATACACTTGCATTACATAATCACACTTGTATTGTTTACGATTTAATTGGGTAGTGACATGACGAATGTATGCTCATGTGTAACTGTGTAATTAGCAACGAATATAACCATAAGTATCGGGTTTGAAGTCTAGACAAAACATATAATGTAATCATTGGAAACACCGGGTTCGATTCCCAGACACGCCACTTAATAATTATAAAAATTCCGGGAAATATATCGAAATACGCAATCACACCTGAAGACTCTTCAGAGAGAAAAAACAAGCTATTACACACAGGAATGGCATGGAGACTTACCATATTGCTTAACTCTGACAACTGGATACATGATTGATATGGAACACGATTCACTTCTAAAATAAGTATATCGGATCTGTATGTTCAAGATGGATTTGTAGTACATGTTGACATAACAAACATCTCTTATGCAAAACAGGTTGTTTTATAAATTCATGCTATAGCATTCCATAACATTCAGGTGTAATAAGGTAACTGATACACTCATCGATTCCTGCTCAACTAATGAGACGTATGCATTTGCGAGAGGAAAATAGGAAATGCACTTGTAATATACAACTATCGCTGATTTAGTTTCCCAAACAGAGTTAAGATTGGAAAATTCATATTATGTTATAAAATTTCGAAAATTTTGGAAATTCCCGGAAATGTACTTACATATACGTATGCAATCACGCATGTAGACTCTTCGGAGAGAAAAGCGAGCTATTATACAATCACACATGTCAACACTTTGGCAAATGAAGAGAGACTGCCATGTTAGCCCATAGGCATCAGCATCACAACTGACTTGCTGTGGAGGGGTTAATGCAATTACACACACACACACATTTTCACCTACCCCTGTGGAACTACTAGAGATATCAGAGTAACGTAGGATATAGAGCCAACAGAATGGGAACTCTGATAACAGATAGGTTGATTGATACTGAGTGCTTCTCCCGTTTAGGATACATACTTTTTATTTACACAATAAGACTATTTGCACATCATCACAATATGAAAACCAGCTCTCGACTAACACCATTGACATATACAGAAACGTGTTTGCTTCTCATCTGCTTTCTAATACCATTATTTCTTTCTCTTTTACCCCACTACATGGATGCAAACCATTTACTGACATTTGTTCGATCAAACATTTTCTCATTGGCTAATTACTACATATTGCTTCTCACTGGCTAATTACTACATGAATGTTTCTCGTCGGTCAATTACTCACTTTAGTTCGAATACCATATTGGATTCCAAAAGTATTACAAATTGAAGAAAATATATATAATTAGATTAATTGTTATTAGCACACTCGCATTTAAATAATCATATGTTAAGAAGCAGTTAATGATTATTTACTAAATACGAACATATGCACATAAATAAATCGCAAATACTCATTACACATCTACCAAAAACTACACAATTGCATAGGTATGCATGTAAATAATTAGCACGTATACAAAAAATGCCGAGAGAGAATACATGCTTTCAACGCTACACCCACCTCGTGACTGAAGGTTGTTCGAATATATGAAACATTATTTGTTTCTCGCATGCATTCTTATACCAGTTCCGATTGACTTAGCATATAAAAATACGAGAGTTAATGTAAAAAAAATATTTATTCCGATTTTGCAAGTTGTCGATGTTGGTCTGAGGATGCAAGCTATTTACATCACCACCTGGGAATTACTACAGACAAGTTTCGAACCCATACACACAATGCGCGATACAGGGAGGCATCCAGGTGCGGCCCCCACATAACACTTGCGATGTCCCTGTGAGTTAGAGAAAAACATGCATACCCCGAGGCTATCCAATGAAAGAGAAAGTAATTATTTTCCCGAAAATGACCAACCCAAACACTAGAGAGTCTGAATACTGCCAAAAGGAACCATTTTCGAAAAAAGCGTTCCTATTACTGTGTTCTACAAACACCATACATAATGTACAAACCCACCACTTGTTACGAGTACTTGTGTGAAGACGTACATTTGCATGAATTATGATTTTACTTTTATAAACGAGTGTGGTGATATTTTCAGCTCGATAAACTTTCAAACATTCACTGAAATCGTACATTCCCATATACAATAGAAAGAATTTTCAAAATATGAAACATTCAAAATACTGTGCAGCTTAATGTGCGAACTTAGTATTTGAGACATTTATCTCTGTGTTCCATACTTACCAACATCGTGTACCATGCCTGGAAAATCCAAAGACATCAACTACAGAGAATCTTATGATGATAAACATAATTTTAGGAGTATAAAGAAAGGCATTACTTAACCGTTCTCCGGCATCGGATACACCATATATGTTAATTGTGTGTTCAGTATAGGCAAAAACAACTTCGGGAGGCTAGGTTTTCTCCAAAATCATTCATATCGATTCGCTCGAGACTATAGAAATGATGCCGGTTAAGAATTCCAACACATGTTATCCAGCATCATGTATACCACTACCGACTCATCCTACACTGTCTACAAACATCAAGTTCAAACTATAGGTACAACATGTTTATCTACACAGATGATATTGGGTATCCCTTGTAAACATTAAGAAACTCTGATATTTAGTTTTAAGGTATGCGAGAAAAAAAAACCTCAAAAACAAATGTGTACGCGATGTCATAATTTTTTTCATTTTGTGAAAACATTAATAAACGAAAGTATCTAAAAAACATCCATCTCTTAAAATAACCAATATGTAATGACTATATTCAAAACTGGTATACACTCAAAAGTGCTAGACAAATAAATGTTAAATAGAGTGCAATACTGAAAGCGTTCTTAAAGATATAAATATTGGAGACTGATAAACATAAAGCGATTACCGTACATCTCATATCGTTCATGACCAAATATATAGACTTTGTTACTAAACCACACCAAACCTGTATGCACATTTTTTTAAAAAATATTCTTAGAAGACCACATTGTAATTGGCTAAAAATTGCTTGACGTTTCCAAAAGAGTGGCATAACAAATAATGAATATTCAGCAATGCTATTTACACGTAATGAAATAACTATACACAAGGAGTATGCACATAGCGATTCAAGATACATACATAATCATTAGATATTTAATTGTGTACCAAATAAATCAACCAGAATATTGCTGTAATGAATGACCAAATGCAACTACTATATATGTATTGATCTGAAACCAACTACCCGTAGATCGATGAATCGCAACAAACAAGGATGGAAGGCAACTGTAGGATAGGGAATTTAATCCTTTGTTCATATCCCACCAAGGTCACTTAGAAGAACTACTTAATAACTAACATGATTAAATTCACGCTAATAACACATTTTAATGTAACCAAAGCTAACTTCCGACTATCATATATTTGCTATTATGCATAACTGATATGCATACCATCTTGTATTGCTCTACACAAATCATTTAAACAATATGCTGTTGTATTACCTATTTCACTCTGTCTACAACTCCTATACTACATACATAGTCTCTCTACCAAGCTATCACAGCTCATCGACCAACAAATAACTATCTAATCACACATACCCATTACTCCATCACTCTATCGTCTTCTCTGCAAGGAGAACAATGGTCTCGCAGAAAAGATGGAAATGAATGCTTTATCTAGGTAGGTTACAGAATCACAAAATGCATAACAGATATATGTAATTAAAGCATGCAGTTATAACATTCTTTTTCCAAATAGAAATAACACATTCAACACAAACATGTATAAAATTATTGTTATACATATAATAGAAAAATCAATCCTTTTTCCTAAAAATCATTTCTTATTCCTCAAAGAACATATCTATCGAGCTATCACAATTCAACAAAACATGCATAGATCTATTTAAACACACACACACACGCACAAAAACCTACAATATTCCAAAACGCATTTATTACGGATGAAAATACAATTCCACATGACCAAGAATATGCATATCACCAGTAGTACCAACTATTTTATGATACAACCAAATCTGATCACCAAGTTCCATCTTCATCTTCTTACACAGAAACAAGGATGCATTACCAAATACACTAATAACAGCAGTATTATCAGCCTTTCCCTCATGAACTGGAAAAGTTTTCCAATATATTATATCACAAACATCAATATCACCAATCTCCTTAGGCGCAGGATCCTTGTCAACCTGAGACTTTCAGAAGAACCACAATTCCAACAAACCACTACCAGCTTTAGAAGTTATACCCTGAAGACCAAAGCGTTAAAAAAAGACAATAAAATATAACTCTCTTCTATATCGACGACCTTAACTGTCCAAGACCTGCCATCCTTGTTGACATCCTTAGTAAAATACAAAATATTACGATATACCTTCCTAGGATAGTACCTTGAAATACGTGATTGACGACGAATCATTATGATGTCTTCTCTAATGACACGGAGAGAAATGAATAACTACAGGAGGCAACCCGATTATATATCATTCAATTCCATAGATAACATAATGAAGAACACGTGTTACACCCAAGACCTGCTCTTAATGAACCAAATTAACTAAAAATGATCCAAAATAACCCAAATCAACCCCAAACAGAATTAAGTAAATTCCTAAAACTTGCATTGCTTTCTACCACTCTGGTTTACCTAAGCACACCAACCATTTACACTTTTCGCGATCATAGTAGCATACAGGAGAAGAAAATATCATATTAAAAAGAAACAATCAGTATAGTTAAACAGGTCAATAAAAGTTGTAATTTATTACTTTGTAAAAAAATATTTATGCAAAACTCCTTTAAAAAAAACTATCTCCATGTACAGCTCAATAAAAGAAATAAACAATGTTTATATCTTAGTCGGACACCCTGCGAAGACAAATACCCATATTCGAAAGGTAGGTCGTAGGTTCGAACATTATACAATGCCATAAATACACACACACACACAAGCATTATATTTCATTTAATAGAGAACACGTTCAATAATAAACACTTATGTTGCACTCTTTAATACAACATGTTCACTTATAAAATTCTTTTTAATGTAATTGTTTTATGCATTCCTTTATTTTCCAGACTTATAATTATAATAATTTCTTTTATATTACACATTCCGTTTCTTCAAAGATTCATTTACAGATAAAGAGAGCTCACCATATTACCAATCCATGCCTATCTTTACCAATCTTTACCAATCTTTACCAAATTTTACCAAACTTTCCATCAATCTTTACCAAACATTACATTAATCTTTACTTATCTTTATCAATCTATAGCAATATTCACCAATCCAAGGGTTAGTCGGCTCTCTCTATTTATACATATAAGTTGGTTTCAGATCAATACATATATAGTAGTTGCATTTGGACATTCATTACAGCAATATTTTCGTTAATTTACTTGGTATGTAATTAACAATATAATTATCCTCTATGTTTCTTGAATCGCTACGTACATCCTACTTGTGAACAATTATTTCAATATGTGTAAATAGTGTTGCTGAATATTCATTGTTTGTTATGTCACTCTTTTGGAAACGTTCAGGAACTTCTCAGCCAATTACAGCAAGTCCTTATTAGAATAATTATAAAAATAAAGGCGCACGCAGGTTTGATGTGGTTATGTAACAACTTTCGTGTAGTTGGTAACGAATGATATGAGATGTAAGACAATGACTTTATGTTTACCAATCTCTAATATTTATGTTGTTAAGAAAGCTTTCAGTATTGCAAGCTAGTAAACCTTAATTTGCCTAGCACTTTTGAGTGTATACCGGTTTTTAATATAGTCAAGACATATAGGCTTTTTTTACATACATACATATATATCTATTTATTCACGTTTTCACCAAAAAAAAACCTTAAGTCTAGATATTAGAGTTTCTCAATGCTTTAAAGGGATGAGCAACATAAGGTGTGTAGATAAACATGTTGGACTTATAGGTTGGACTTGATGATGTTTGCAGAGAGTGTAGGATGAGTCGGTAGTGGTATACCTGTTGCATGATGGCATGGATTACAATTCCTACTGTATATATAAACATACCTGCATCATTTCTATAGTCTGGGTTGAATTTCTATGAATGTTTACGGAGATAATCTAGCCTCTCAAAGATATATTTACCTATACGAAACACAAAATTAACGTTTATGGTGTACCGATGCCGGAGAACGGTTAAGTAATGTCTTTACTTATACTTCTAAAATTGTGTTTATCATAATAAGAGTCTCTGTAGTTGATGTCTTTGGATTTTCCAGGCATGGTTCATGATGTTGGTAAGTTCGGAACACAGAGATGAATGTCTCAAATACTAAGCTCGCACATTAAGCTGTGCAGTAATTTGAAGGTTTCATTTTTTGAAAATTTTTTCTACTGTATATGGAAATGTACGATCTCAGTGAATGTTTGAAAGTATATCGAGCTGTAAATATCACCATCATTTATTTTTAAATTCGGAAATAAATTAATATTACATAACCTGAGTGAGCACCGAACCTAGGTGTACCAGAAGTGTATATACTCAATCAAAACTAAATAATAGCTCTCGTTAATCTACGAATACCTCATTACACTCGTCGGTTATGGCAATAAATGATTACAGCATACATTATCCCATCTCTCTCGACCTGTAACTGTTTATAGCAGTGACGCTGTTACGTCAGTCGAGTGAGGGGCGTCGTGGTGGTAAGACATCAGTCAGAGAGCTGCTCTTGTAAGTGATTGCGTAATTTTTTTATTTATAATATTATGTGAGTCGTCCGGGAATCGAACAGAAATTTAAACTTTTAAATTGTTCCAAAATTAATCTGCATGCATTGCTCGGGAATCGAATTGGAAGTTTAACTTCAAATTTTTCCAAAATTAACATAGAAGCCTGCTTTCCCGATACACTCTTGCGTGCTCCGCACTCGGCTTGGCTTGCTCTGCTATCTGCTCCGCTATTAGTGCTGAAACCCTTCTCAGGTTAATCATATGTGTACTACGCCAGTTTGTGTGCTTCACTCCAAATATGGGCAGCGCCAGGTTTGTGTGCTCCTCTCTGAGACCCCTTCCCAGGTTATTCTTATGGGCACTTAGGCCACTCTTGCACTTTGTATCGCTGGAACCCGCCGTTCCAACTACTGGCGCCATCTTGAATTCCGGACTTACCGCTCTGTCATTCCGGTCACGTGGCTGCCATGTTGGATTCCGCAATCTTTGTAACCAGTTCTCTACCATATTTGTAGCCAGTGTATCATCTTGGACCCACCATCTTGTTAGCCATTATACCACAATCTTGGTACCGATATTTCCTTTTTAAACTTCATGCTCTATTATTCCATGTTATTTTTCATGCTTTTGTATTCCAAGGATTTTCTCTACGTGCTCCCATTTTTTCTCATTCCTTTCTCTTTCCTTTCACTCGCTCTCTCTTTCTTTCTCTCTCCTTTCCTTCTCTCTTGTTTCCCAATTACCCACATTCGTTTGGCCAATAAGTCGCTCTCTCCACCATCATCTTGGTTTTTCAACTGTCATTTGTTTCCGTCTGTCATCTTGCCTTCTTTTGCTTACATCTGCTGTTACTACGGGCGCGGGTGTCTGTCCACCATCTTGGTTCTCGAGTTGGCTTCTAGGGCTGCTGGTGTCACTCTCAATTGGTCGATTAGTTGCACTCGCCCGACCACCATCTTGGTTCTATAGTTAGTTGCTAGCAGCGCTGCTTTTTTGAGCTCAAAATACTGTCTGGGGGAGGGAGGAATGAAACGGCCGAACTTTGGGTCGCCATACTGACAGCTCAGACAACTGGCCTATCGGGACATGCGCTGGGACAAGGGGTTATAAGAATTATATAACATGTGTATGTGGACGAAGAAATATCTTGTGGTTATTTCTTTCACCATAGACATTTTTTAAAAGTATTATTTATTATTCAGTTTTAACATACAAACATTTTTTGTACTAGTTCAGACGTATTTTCAGTTAATTTGCTACATCCTTGACCTCAAGGACGCGGAAAAATGGACTTCCGTAACCGTCAAACAATTTAAACCTTTCAAGGGAAAGAAACCCTCACTGAACAAGGCACTGAAAATGCATAATGAAAGCGTTATCTAACATATTACACTAACAACACGTGAATTTCGATTAATGTCTTTTTAATTTTAATTTTCTTTTAGGTTTCAAAGTTTGCATGCCCAGACACATTTATTGTATGCATTTTGAAAATATGAACTGAAAACCTTTTTTCAAATCTGTTACTTTCAACATTTTCAAAATGTTTTCAAACTTACTTGGTTACTTAACTAACACAATTTAAAAACTCCCCTTCATCGCCATAATATGTTTATGCATTATATATGAATATAGGTTTTATTATATTAGCACAGGCTAATACTGGTAACTCACAATTATAAAGTTTTACATGGCCAGTAGAAAAATGTATGCTTAAATGCAAAAATTACTTCAAATCCAAAGCACATAAATTATTTTTACTTTTGAATGATATGAAAACAAGATATTTTAAATATTTGTTAAATTAATATTGACATTAACATAAAACTGCCATTCACAATAACATCAAGACTTTAAATTTTTTCGTTTCTGGAAAATTCTCCAACAGGAGAGAAATACAAGCAAAACAGTTAAACTTTCCTGAGTCAAATTTACAAAGTTCTGGCAAAAATTTATCAAGATTGAATTTATTTGTCCAGTTTCGTTGGCCATTCACGACTTACAGAGGCCAACTTAGGTCTCATATATTTGAATGACAAAGTGTAAAAATTATTTTAATAATTCTGGCAAAATTGAACAATATTAAATTTAATTTTGCCTAGTTTACTTGGCCATTCACAGCTTACAAAGGCCAACTCGGGTCTCATATCTTAAGTTGACAAACTGTGAAAATTATGTTACTATTTTCTTCTTTCATCCGAAACTAGATTTATGCTTTTCCAAATTTTCAATGAATGTATAATTTTGCTGAAGAGGCCAATGGAATCCAATTCTGAAAATATCAATAGACAACTGTACAGTAGTTTCTTTGAAATTATGATAAGAAGTGCACGTCTTTTAAAATACTCATATTTTTTCTTTCAGGATTAAAAATATTAAAATTTATCTTAACATTTTCGGCAGATTTCCAAATTTATGTTTAGAGCTATATTTTTGGATTTCTCTGCTCTGCCGAATTCGAAGCAGTCTCAATTACTTTTGAAAATAATTTCAGCCATCATGGCGCCTATTTCCTTATGAAGACACCAAATGTGCCTGGTCTAGACCTGCCATAGGGGCCTGAATTATAATTTTCTTAATTCATAGTCATAATATACTGTGAACCACCAATAGAAGCTGGTGTATACTTTCCTATTAAATCACTATGTATGTGTTCCAAAGTGCTCACTGATTTTTCTGTACGACTCTTTCGAAACTTAAACTTGCTGGACTTCACCTGTAAACAGACGGCACACAATCTTATTTTTTCTCCTCTTTCAATCTTTCCAGTAGTGAAATCTTCACTATAGTTTCTCGATTTAAATGGTCAAACTTCTGATGCCAAACATGCTCATCACTGACGGCTCTCAGAGTTACCCATACTAAGGGATGTTCTTCTCCACTTTTTCTAGTTCGGCATGATTTGAAGTTACTTTCACTTACATCTTTTTTGACAACATAAACTATCTCCTTTTTATATGCTCTCAATACAGGCTCATCTTTGCCAGGGACTAATCCTCTTTCTCCAGAAAACACGACGTATAAACCTTTGCCAGTTAATTGTGACCACCCACAAGTTCAGTTTCAAATACTGCTCCTGTTGATTTAACGACCAACACTCTCCCTCCCTTCTTCATCATGATTACAACAGTTCCTCTTCCAGCAATGTGTACCTTATCTCAATTACCCATTCTAATATTTCCAAAAAAGTTTTCTTCGGCTAAACAGAACCTTCTTTCGTAGGACACGTGATCGGATGAGCATTAGTCAAGATACCACACTCTCCTTTTTACTGTACGATTCTTTCCTAATGAACAATAATCCTGGGCATGATCAAATTTATCAATTAAGTTACCGACGGTAATACTATCTACTACATAAGGAGTAGAAAATAGGCGATACTGGACCAAAGGGATACGGGGCTGGGGCTCCGACCCTCGCCATCTTGGATTACGTCATTGCCAACCGTAATCTTGGATTACGTCATTTCCGGCCGCCATCTTGGATTGCATTTCTTCTTGATCTGTCATTTCACCCTGGCATCCATAATCTTGGATTACATTTCTTTAGTCGCCTTCGTTACACATAATGCTCTATCATTCCACCTCGGCATCCAACATCTCGGATTTCATTTCTTCAGTCACCGATGTACCACATCATGCTCTATCATTCCACCTCGGCATCCACCGTCTTGGATTCAGTTTCTTCATGCTCTATCATTACACCTTGGTATCCACCATCTTATATTCCAATAATTCATGCTCTATAATTCACCTCGCAATACACAGTCTTGGATTCCACCTCTCACCTATGCTCGACAACCATCTTATCTGTCATCTTGTTTCCGGCCGCCATCTTTTTTCACACTCTATGCACCTACATACAGACGCCTGTCTACTGCTCTACCTACACACAAACCCACTGCTCTGCTAACCTTCCCACCAACATACTGAACTACCAACCTACCTACCCTCTTACCTAACCACCTACAGATCTGCACACCTACCTTCCACTCCACCCATGTACCCACTGTTCTACCTACCTTCCCAAATACCACTTTATCCACATACTCCTTTACCCACCCACCACTCTACTAATAACTTACTGCTCTACCCACTTACCCACAACTCTAACAACAAATACATATACCTACCCACTGCTCTATTTAACTTCTACACAGTACCATGTCCAACTACCCACAACACTACATACAGAATCACTGCTTAACGTGACTACAAACCCACCTACCTTTCACTCTGCCAACGTAAACACATTTCATCAGCTCTATTTTCCTCCCAACCTACCCAAAGTTCTACCCACCTACCAACACTCTTTCCAACAGCTCTACACACGCTCCCACCTACCCAACACTCTATCTACTTACCCATCCACCTTTCACTCTACCATCCAACCTATATTCCCAAAACTCTACTAACCTACACACATACCTACTGCTCTACCCATCTAACCAACTGCCTATCACTCTACCTACCCACACACCCATTGCTCTTCTTACTTTCCCACATGTCTACCCACCTACCCAACTACCTAAACACCTCCTGCACTACACACCTACTCATCATTCCAACCAATGCTCTACCCACATACTCGCCACTATGCATACTTACCTACATACCCACTGCTCTACCCAACTACCCACCAACCCACTGCTCTACCCACCTCCCCGCCAACACAATGCTCTGCCCAACTAACCACCTACCAACTAAACACTCGCAATCCCCTATAATTACCCACCAACTGCTCTACTTACAGCCATACCCGCAACCTTACACTCTACCCTCCTATCCACTGCACCACCTAAAACTCTAACCACCTACTCACCTACCTACTGCTCTACCCATTACACTACCCAAAACTCCACCCACTTCTCTAAACACCAAACCTTTTTCTACCCACCTACCTATATACCAACCAAACTACCTACCCACAACTCTACATACTGTCCACACAAAGCTCTCCACACTTACACACCTACCCACTGCACTACCCATCTACCCACCACTCATCCCATCTACCCACCACTCTACCCATCTACTCAACACTCCACCCATTTACTCACCACTCTATCGACCTACATACTTCTCTGTTTTATCTACCCAACATTCTTCCTACCTAACCACCTACCTGTCACTCCACCCACTCACCTAGCTATTACTCCATTCACCAACTTATCTACCCACTCAGTTATTGCTCTACCTACCTACCCAACTAGTAACCACTTCTCTTATATAAAAATATACATACCTACTTACTGTTCTATGAACTTACCTACCCACCTACCCATTTCTCCACCCATCTACTCACTGCTCTATCCACCTACCTAACACTGTATTTACCTACCCAAAATACTACCTACCTAACTACCTACCTAACCACCTCCCTATTGCTCCATTCATCTACTTACCTGAGCACTTACTACTCTACCTATCTACATACCCAACTAGTCACCACTTCACTTATCTAAAAATCAACATACTTACTGACTGCTCTATGCACTTACCTACCCAGCACTCTACCCAACCACCCAGAGCTCCACCTATCTACCTAGAATTCTAACCACCTACTAACCTACCTATCTACTGTTCGAACTGTCTACCTACTGCTCTAGCCACCAGCTCAATTCACAACCGAAAAGTCTACCCATAGCATTACCCAAAAGTATACCAACCTCACTGCCCACCAACACATTGCTCTACCCAACTACCAACCACTCTACTTACCAACTTCATATCCACTGCTCTACCCACTGCACTACTTACCACTCTACACAGCTACCACTCTACCCACTCACCCAACACTCTACTAACCTACTTACATAACAGCTAATATATCCACCCACCCACTACCTTACCCACAACTCTATGCACCTCTACACACCCACCTACCTACAGGTTTACACATCTACAACCCCACTACCTACCACTCTACCTTCCTACCTATCCACCTTTCACTCTACCGTCCTACCCACATTCCTAAAGCTCTACTATCCTAAACACATACCTACTGCTCTACCCAACTAACCAACAGCATACCATTGTACCTAACCAAATTTCAATAGTTCTACTTACTCCTCACTACTGACTTCGCACTCATATCCACACAATCCACACTCAGTACCAGAAGCACTGCATGCTCCGCAGTTAGATCTGTACCTTCCACACAACTCTCCGCACCCTCCACACAACTCTCTGCAATATCTGCAAAACTCTCCGTACACCCCGTACAACTCTCCGCATGCTTCACATAGCACTCCGCACATTCACACACTGCTCCGCACCTTATCTACATACCCACTGTTCTAAACACCTACCCACCAACCCCAATGCTCTACCCACCTACCAACCAAATACTCTATCAGACTACCCACCTACTATTCTACCCCAATACCACTCTTCTTATCTACCGACATACCTACCATTCTACCCATCTAATTCTCTACTCCACTTACTGCTCTATCAACTTACCCACAACTCTAATAAGCCCATCTACCGACCCACCTACCTTTTGTTAACCCACAAACCAACCTACCTACTGCTCCACCCACCTACTCACCACTAACATAAACTACCCACATACAAACTAATCTATCCATCTACCCACTACCCTAACCATTGTTCTACCTACCCAAATACCACTCTACCCACTTACTGCTCTATCCACTTACCCACCACTCTACTAACCTTCTTACATAACAAATAATATATCCACCCACCAACTACCTTACCCACCACTCTATGAACCATCACACACTCGCCTACTTACAGTTCTAGCCATCTACAAACCAACCCACCTACCCAACACTCTACATACCTACCCATTCACCTTTGACTCTACCATCATACCCCATTACTAAAGCTCTACTAACATAAACACATACCTACAGATTTACCAATCTAACCAACTGCCTACGATTATACCTACCCACACACCCACTGCTCTTCTTTCCTTCCCACCTACCCATTGCTCCACCCACCTACCTAATAACCGAACCACATCCTGCATTACAAACCTGCTCACCACTCCAACCAATGCTTTACCCACATACTCACCACTCTACATACTTACCTATATACACACTGCTATACCCAGCTCCCCAACAATCTACTGCTCTACCCACCTACATACCAACTGCTCTACCTGACTGTCCACCGACTTTTCTACATAAACACCCACTGCTCTTCTTACTTTCCTACCTACTCATTGCTCCATCCACCTACCCAACTACCTAACTACCTCCTGCTCTACACATGTACTCACTACTCCAACCAATGTTCTACCCACATACCCATCACTCTACATACTTACCTACATACCTACTGCTCTACCCACCTCCCCACCAACACAGTTCTCTACCCACCTAACCACCTACTGCTCTACACATCTTCATATCGACCTACCAAACTTTCTCTCATCAAATACTCACCTACCCACCACCAATCCTACTCATCGCTCTTCATACCTAACACTTATATTAATTACTGACTTACTTATGGTCCTATCCACCAGCCCACTAAACACTCACACTCCTCTTACAGCTGTACCCACCTTCCTAACACTATACCCACCGACCCACTATCTAGCTACCACTCTAACCACCTACTCATCTACCTACTGCTCTACTTATCTCACTACCCAAAACAAATTATTCATATCGTCAGACTAACAAACAAAATATTCAAGCCATACAAATCGACCTTTTATACTAACCATTTCATCTGTTACCATACATCCTGTCCTCCTGTTTAATAGTGATACAAGCGTGTCACACTCGGGTACAAAGCTATTCCATAAAAAACCTACACTCAACCCAAACTACTACAATGATCCCATTCTCACATTTCAGGCATCGCTACTACCATACTGTTAGGCCATACAAGCAAGAGACACAGACAAACCTGTCAACCAGCTCATCATATATAATAGTTAAAAACAATAAGAGACTGGCCTCACATATCTAGTAAAATCTCTCGAGGGGTTATATCTCTCGAACAGTAGATTCAATTATGGCTGACCAAGTTGCAAAGGAGATAAAGGTGAAGATTAGGGGAGGACGGGACTAGTTTCAACACTGCTGCTAGGGAGGTGCTTGTTGACAATAATGAATTTGCCCCCCATTAACCTATATATCAGCACCTACATTTAACTAGCCACCATCCAATAATGCATAACAAAGAAAAATCGCTAAAATTGAGGCAAAAATATACCAAAATTCGTAACTCCAGTATATCTGTCATAAAATCATTGCTATCAGACACCAGCCAAATATTATATCATTCATCAAACAAACCACCAGATTGTACAACAATCCATTCCAATATCATCAAATGCTATCCACCACATCTCAGACATACAAAACAAAAATACCAGTAACACTTCTGAACAGGTGTACTGAGTATTATACCAGCCATATCACCCAAAATACCCACCATACCATCCATGTAAATTCAAGTGTACCAAGTTACTTTAAACACCAGACTAACCAATTACACACATCTTCATACCATTTTTCAACCATCTGTCATATAATAAACTGATTCCAAACCACCCAATGTACCAACATCTTTAAACAAAGAAAAATTCAAACATCCATCCAACACACCAATCATACCATCCATCATAACTCGAGCGACTATACAGTTGAGATCAACCCACAACCCAACATCCTTTCCATTTGCACTGCTTACCTGCACCAGTCAAATACCATACCACCCATCAAAACAAACCACCTGAATAAATAAACCATCCATACCAATAAAAATGCTAACAACCATATCTCAGGCATACGAAACAAAATATGAATATCTTCATTATTGTCAACAAGCACCTCCCTAGCAGCAGTGTTGAAACTAGTCCCGTCCTCCCCTAATCTTCACCTTTATCTCCTTTGCAACTTGGTCAGCCATAATTGAATCTACTGTTCGAGAGATATAACCCCTCGAGAGATTTTACTAGATATGTGAGGCCAGTCTCTTATTGTTTTTAACTATTATATATGATGAGCTGGTTGACAGGTTTGTCTGTGTCTCTTGCTTGTATGGCCTAACAGTATGGTAGTAGCGATGCCTGAAATGTGAGAATGGGATCATTGTAGTAGTTTGGGTTGAGTGTAGGTTTTTTATGGAATAGCTTTGTACCCGAGTGTGACACGCTTGTATCACTATTAAACAGGAGGACAGGATGTATGGTAACAGATGAAATGGTTAGTATAAAAGGTCGATTTGTATGGCTTGAATATTTTGTTTGTTAGTCTGACGATATGAATAATTTGTTTTGGGTAGTGAGATAAGTAGAGCAGTAGGTAGATGAGTAGGTGGTTAGAGTGGTAGCTAGATAGTGGGTCGGTGGGTATAGTGTTAGGAAGGTGGGTACAGCTGTAAGAGGAGTGTGAGTGTTTAGTGGGCTGGTGGATAGGACCATAAGTAAGTCAGTAATTAATATAAGTGTTAGGTATGAAGAGCGATGAGTAGGATTGGTGGTGGGTAGGTGAGTATTTGAGATGAGAGGAAGGTGGGTAGGATGATATGAAGTGGGTAGAGCAGTAGGTGGTTAGGTGGGTACAGCAATGTGTTGGTGGGGAGGTGGCTAGACCAGTGGGTATGTCGGTACATATGTAGAGTGTTGGGTATGTGGGTAGAGAATTGGTTGGAGTGGTGAGCAGGTGTGTAGAGCAGGATGCGGTTCGGTTATTAGGTCGGTGGGTGGAGCAATATGTAGGTGGGAAGGTAAGAAGAGCAGTGAGTGCATGGGTTAGTAGAATAGTAGGCAGTTGGTTAGATTGGTAAATCTGTAGGCATGTGTTTATATTACTAGAGCTTTAGTAATGGGGTATGATGGTAGAGTGAAAGGTTAATGGGTAGGTGGGTAGAGTGTTGGGTAGGTGGGTTGGTGTGTAGATGGCTAGAACTGTAAGTAGGTGGGTGTGTGTTGGTTCATAGAGCGGTGGGTAAGGTAGTTGGTGAGTGGATAGATTAAATGTTATGTAAGTAGGTTAGTAGAGTGGTGGGTAGGTGGATAGAACAGCAAGTGGGTAGAGTGGTATTTTGGTAGGTAGGTAGAACAGTGTAGTGGGTAGATTCATAGATTAGTTTGTATGTGGGTAGTTTATGTTAGTGGTGAGTAGGTGGATGGAGCAATAGGTAGGTTGGTGTGTGTTTAACAAAAGGTATGTGGGTAGGTAGATGGGTTTGTTAGAGGTGTGGGTAGGTAGGTAGAGCAGTAGGTGGAGTAGAGCAGTAGGTGGGTTCAATGGTAGGTATGTCGGTAGGTAAGAGGAGTGGCATTGGGGTAGAATAATGGATGAGTAGCCAGGTAGAGCAATTGGTAGGTGGGTGGGTAGAGGAGTGGGGTTAGCAGGTAGGTGTGTAAAACAGTGGGTATGTAGGGAGGGTGCGGTGTAGTGTCTGAATGTGTGGAGCGCCATGTGAAGCATGCGGAAGGTTGTTCAGAGCATGCAGAGAGTTGTGCAGAGTGTGTGGAGATGTATATGGAGTGTGCAGAGAGTTGTGCGGAGGGTTAGGAGAGTTGTAAGAGGTGTGCGCCGAGTTTTGCAGAGGGTGCGGAGATGTGTGCAGAGCATGCGGAGATGTGTGCAGAGGGTGTGTAGAGTTATGCAGAGCATGCAGAGAGTTGTACAGAGCATGCAGAGAGTTGTGAGGAGCTTGCAGATATGAGTGCAGAGCATGAGGAGACATGTGCGAAAGGTGCGGAGAGTTGTGCAGAGCATACTGAGAGTTGTCCTAAGCATGCAGAGATGTGTGCGGAGGGTGGGGAGAGTTGTACAAAGGGTGCAGAGGGTTGTGCAAATGGTGCAGAGACCTCCGCTGAGTGTGCGGAGATATGTGCGTTGGGTGCGGAGATTTGTGCAGAGGGTGCGGAGAGTTGTACAGAGGTTGTGGAGAGTTGTTTGGAGGGTCCAGAGAGTTGTGCAGAGGGTATGGAGCTAACTGTAGAGTGTGCGGTGGTTGTGGTGCTGAGTGTGGAGGGTGTGGAGTTAAGTGGGGAGTCAGCAGTGTTGGGTAGAGTAGTAGGTTTGTGTGAAGTTTAGTAGAGCTTTAAAAATGTGGGTTGGATGGTAGAGTGAAAGGTGGATGGGTAGGTAAGTAGAATGGTAGGTAGGTGGGGGCATGTAGATGTGTGGAACTGTATGTAGGTGGGTGTTTGTAGGTGCATAGAGTGGTGGGTAGGGTAGTGGGTCGGTGGATATATTAGTTGTTACATAAGTATGTTAGTAGAATGTTGAGTAGATGGGTATAGTGGTAAGTAGTACAGTAGTTATAGCAGTGGATATGTAGGTAGGTAAGTGTATTTGTGGGTAGGTGGGTAGAGCAATGTGTTGGTGGTTAGTAAGGCTGGTAGACTTTATGGGTAATGATGTGAGTATAATTTTGAGGTTGTGAATTGGGCCGGTGGCTAGAGCAATAGGTAGGTGGGCCGAGCAGTAGATATGTGAGTAGGTAGTTTGATTTCTAGGTAGATGGGTGGAGCGATGTGTGGGTGGATAGAGTGGTGGGTAGGTAATTGCATAGAGCAGTAAGTAGGTGGGTTGATTTTTAGATAAGTGAAGTGGTGACTATTTGGGTAGGTAGGTAGGACAGTGAGTGAGTGAGCAGGTAAGTGGCTGAATATATCAATAGGTAGTGAGGGTAGGTGGAGTGATAGATTGATGGTTAGGTAGATAGAATTTTGGGTAGGTAAATAGAGTGGTAGGTAGATGAATAGATAAGTGAGTAGATGGGTGGAGTGGTGAGTAAATGGGTAGAGTGGTAGGTAGACAGATTGAGTGGTGGGTAGATAGGTTTAGTGGTGGGTAGGTGGGTAGTGCAGTGTTTAGGTAGTTCATTTGGTAGATAGGTAGGTAGGTAGAACAATGGGTTGGTGGGTAGAGAAGTGGGTAGAGTTTTGACTATTGGCGTGGGTAGATCAGTAGGTAGGTCAGCAGGTGGTTAGAGTGGTAGGTAGAGTAGTGTATAGGAGGGTAGGAGGGTAGAGTGTTAAGTAGGTGAGTATGGATATATGTAGAGCAGTCGGTGGATAATTATAGAAGAGGGTTAGTGTTTAGTTGGTAGGTGGTTAGGTGGGTAGATCATTGTGTTGGTGGGGAGGTGGGTAGAGCAGTGTGTTGGTGGGTAGGTGGGTAGAGCAGTGGGTTGGTAGGTAGGTGGGTAAAGCAGTGGGTATGTAGGTAAGCATGTAGAGTGGCGGGTATGTGGGTAGAGCATTGATTGGAGTGGTGAGTAAACATGTATAACATGAGGTGGTTAGTTGGGTAGGTGGGTAGAGCAATGGGTAGGTGGGTAGGAAGGTGGGACGTTAAGAAGAGCAGTGGGTGTGTGGGT
The DNA here is from genome assembly GCA_029891345.1 of Dryococelus australis. NCBI lineage: Eukaryota > Metazoa > Arthropoda > Insecta > Phasmatodea > Phasmatidae > Dryococelus > Dryococelus australis. The sequence goes on along the minus strand of CM057004.1, from coordinate 3,916,237 downwards.
AGGTGGAATGGTAGGCAGTTGGTTAGATGGATAGATCAGTAGGTATGTGTGTAGGTTAGTAGAGGCTTAAGAATGAGGGTAGAATGGTAGAGTGTAAGGTGGATGGGTAAGTAGAGTATTGGGTATGTGAGAGGGTGTGTAGAGCTGTTGGAAAGTGTGTTGGTATGTGGATAGTCCATTGGGTAGGTGGGGAGGAAAGCAGAGCTGTTGAAATGTGTTTAGGTAGGTAGAGTGAAATTAGGTGGGTGTGTAGTCTGGTTAGCAGTGATTCTGTATGTAGTGTTGTGGGTTGTTGGATATGGTGCTGTGTAGAGATTAAAGTATAGAAGTGGGTAGGCAGATGGGATTGTTGTTAGTATGTTTGTGGGGTAGGTGGGTAGAGCAGTAAGTGGTTAGTAGAGTGGTGGATAGGTGGGTTAAAGCAGTATGTGGGAAGAGTGGTATTTGGGTAGCTAGGTAGAACAGTGGGTACAAGGGTGTAGTGGTGGGTAGGTGTCTAGAGCAGTAGGTGGTTAGGTAGATGGTAGGTAGGTTGGTAGGACATTGTGTAGGTGAGATGTAAGAATAGGAGTGTTTTTGTGGGTAGGTCGAGCAGAAGGTTAGGTGTCTTTACATAGGTGCATAGAGTAGGAAACAAAATTACGGCCAGAAACAAGATTACAGACAAGATGGTTGTCGAGCATAGGTGAGAGGTGGAATCTAATATGGTGTATTGCGAGGTGGAATGATAGAGCATGAATAAATGGAATACAGGATGTTGGATACCAAGGTAGAATGATAGATAATTAAGAAATAGAATCCAAGATGGTGGATGCCATGGTGGAATGATAGAGCACGAAGAAGTGTAATCTAAAATGGTGGACACTGAGGTCGAATTATATACCATAAAGAAATGAAATCAAATATGGTGGATGATGAGGTTCAATGATATAGCATTTGGTGGAACAAATATGACTAAAAAAATGATATCCAAGATGGTGGATGCTGAGGTAGAATGGTAAAGCATGAAGAAATGGATACAAGATCTTGGATACCAAGGTGGTATGATAAAGCATGAAGAAATGGAATCCAAGATGGTCAATGTCGAGGTTGAATGATAGAGCATGAGGTGGAACGAAGGTGACTAAAGGAATGAAATCCAAGATGTTGGATGCCGATTTGGAATGACAAAGCATGCGAAGGAACAAAGGTAGCTGAAGAAATATAATCCAAGCTGGTGGATGCCGAGGTGGAATGATAAAGCTAGAAGTATTGTAATCCAAGATGACGGCTAGAAATGACGTAATCCAAGATGGCGGCAAGAATATATGTAATTCAAAATAGCGGCCGGAAATTATGTAATCCAAAATGGTTTTCGGAAATGATGTTATCCAAGATGGCGGATGTCGGAGCCCCGGCCCCGGATCCCTTTGGCCCAGTATCCCCTATTTCCTACTACTCACATATTTCTAACTTTATTGTAATGACAAGTAATTTTCAAAATCCAGACAATGAAGATAAATATATCGAAATTTACCACATGTGTTAGCATTTAAATGCTTTTCAATAATAATTTCTTTAATTATCGCGTCTTCTTAGTATAATTCGATATTTTTTAATATTATTCTTCTAATGTTCATCTTTATATTCATGACTGTGAAGTTCTGTCTCATCACTATTTCTCCAATATCCAGCTGTGTAGTAATTAATTTTCATACTACTATTATTGCTATCTTGGTATTTCCTGAATGCTGCCATAGCTGTAACATAATCTTCTTTCATACTGTCTCCTTCTATTCTATTTTTCCTGGTTTCGTCTGCCTTCAGTTTCAATATGCCATTGTCTACCTACATATGATGTGTGTAGTCCATGGTACGAAAAAAATATTTCATACTTCTCGTTCAGCAATGCTCTGAACATAAACAGTGCAAGTGTGTGCTCTTTAAATATAATCCCACATCTTGCTAGCTTTCTGTTCAGATCCTGTATTTTAGATAAATAATTCGTCATGGAGAAATTACATGTCATCAACTTTTTTCAAGGTAGATAAATATGCCAAAAAATCAGTTTGATCCAACACGCTGTAATCTTGGTTAAGTGTTTGAATGGGTCCCATGCTCTGTTAACAGTCTTAAATTCACTAATGTAATCTACAAATTTGTCGCCTGTGGTCAATCGAATGAGGTACAAGCCTCATGATTTCTTCTGCATCCCAGCAATCGAGTTGAATCATCAGTGCTCTTGCTTAAATATGCCATGCGCAGTAATTATCATCCGTCACTTTGAGGCCTTTTTCCAAGCCATCATTCGCAGATGCCATATAATTGTACCTACATCCATACAGTGTGACTTTGTGATACTTCTGACTTTACTAAAAGATAACCGCAGCTCCTTCATGCATGACTGGGCCCATGATCTTTTGTTATTTTTAAATACTTATCTGTTAGTTTTTAATAACAATAGACTTCGTTCTATAATTTTTATTCTCTAACATATTATGTGATAGAAATATTATGGATCAAGAACAAATAACTAAAACAACTACATTAACAAAACAATGACACACACACACAAACACAAACACACACACACACACACACACACACATATATATATATATATATATATATATATATATATATATATATATATATATATATATATATATATATATATATATATATATATATATATATATATATATATATATAACACTAAAAGAAATAGTGAATGTGACTGGCAACATAAATTTGATAATGCTTCTGTCACAGTTGACTTGAGGCTTGTTTGAACGTTAGAATTAAATAAGTTGTTCTGCGTCTGTTTGACTAGCTGAGTAGTATACAGTTTTGTCTGTTTTTTTAGCATTCTTTTATGTCGTGGCATTTTATACGTCAGGAATGATATGTTGTAACAGAATGCCTTTATCTAAACTATGTTTACTTAGGAGGATTAGACAGCATGGCAGGGGGATTTTTATGAACTCTTCAAAACCTTTATTTTTCAAAACTGATGCAGATTTCATATCGAGAAAAGTCATTTATAAAAGTGACCTGAACGCTTTATTTCGTGTCCATGTAGCATGATTTCCGCAAATCATTTTAGATCATACACCTTTAATTTTTCCACGGTTTTCTAATATGCTACATAAATCAATGGCTAATATTCACAGATTAAACAATAATTTCTACATATCGCTAGTGAGTTGCACAGACTCGGCTGCCAGCAAAACACCAGTGCGCCCCTCTGATTCGCCACTAGATGACAGCTGAAGATTCAGTGAAATATTTTTACTGGCTTAAATAACTGATTCAAATTTAGAGGTGCCACTGTGGTTTAGTGGCTAGACTACGCGTCTCCCACCTATGTGAACACAGATCGATTCCTTGCGGGGTCGTTCCCACATTTTATTCATTTGGGGATCGTGCCGGATAATGCGGCTGGTCGGTATGTTTTCTCGGGTAACTCCAGTCCCCCCCCCCCCCTTCGTATTCCGGCGCTGTTCCATTCTCACCTCGCCCCTCCCCCCCGCCCCTCGCAATAAGCTATCAATCACTACCTCGATGTCAAGAATCGCTATTGTCTCTCCATTCACTCACTCACTCGAATGTGGAGTGAACGTTGCTGGTGACTGACGCCATGTTGGTGGCGTGTGCGGCTGTAGTTGGCAGGAAGAGTGCGTGCTGCACCTCTGCATAGTGAGTTAGTCTGTGACAGAGTTCAGGAGACAGCACCAAGGAGTTCAGTCCTGGGAGAAGAGCGTGGTGTAGTGGCGTGCCAGTGGGACAGCGTCACGGGACGATGTGACGTCACCAGACTTCGTGGAGCACTCCCAACATCTCCACTGTGGATATCAAGAAACGCTAAGAGAATGCAGTGGTTACGAACTTCACTGCGGTACGCCTTTCGTTAAACGTCCAACAATATCGAAATTATGACTTCACACAGCAAACAAATACACCAACATTTGTTATGCAAAATTTATTAAGTTCTTTGTCCAGGAAGACATAAAAACTTAACGAAAAGGTACAGTTAAGTGAAAAAAGCCACAGTGAATAACGAGTGAAATAATTATTAAAACAATTTATAATTGAGAAAAGCATATAGCTTACAGCTTACCAAGTACCACATCTGGTTGTCAGAAAAAAAAAACCTGTGTGACATATTCAGAATATAAAAATAAATTCGTGATGCCTCTCACTGCGGCCACACTCTGCTGGTGCAGTACTGCCACTCTCAAATGCACCTCTCAACTACGGTCACCCTGCACCTCCCATATCGGCCACCCTTTACCGCCCTCCCAATGCAGCCTCTCTCTGCTGCACCTACCATTATTGCAAATCTCAACTGCACCTTCCACTTCGGCAACTCTCAGCTGCACCTCCCACTATGGCCACTTTCAGTTGCAACTCCCACCTCGGGCACTCTCTACTGCACCTCCTAATATGGTAACTCTCAGCTGCACCACCCACTTCGGCCACTCTCAGCTGCACGTCCCACTGCGGCCACTCTCAGCTACACCTCCAACTATGGCCACTCTCAACTGCACTTCAAACTTCGGCCACTCTCTACTGCACCTCCCAATATGGCCGCTATCTGCTGCAAATCCCACTACGGCCACTGTCTGCTACACCTCCAGATATAGCCACTCTCAGATGCCCACTTCGGCCACTCTCAGCTGCACCTCCCCTTGCGACAACACTCTGCTGCACCAGTAACTATGGCCACTCTCAGCTGCACTTCCCAATTCGGCCACTCTCAGCTGCAACTCCCACTGCGGCCATTCTCAGCTGCACAACAAACTTCGGCCACTCTCTACTGCACCTCACACTGCGGCCACTATCTGCTGCACCCTCCACTGCGGCCACTCTCTGGTGCATATTAAACTATGGCCACTCTCAGCTGCACCTCCCACTTCGGCCACTCTCAGCTGCACTTCCCACTTCAGCCATACTCTGCTGCACCTGCAACTATGGCCACTCTCAGGCGCACCTCCCACTTCGGGCCACTCTCAGCTGCACCTCCCACTTCAGGAACTCTCTGCTACACCTCCCACTGCGGCCACTCTCAGCTACACCTCCAACTATGACCACTCTCAGCTGCACCTCCCACTGTGGCCACTCTCAGCTGCCCCTCTCACTAGGGACACTCTCAGTTGCATCTCCCACCTCGACCACTCTCTACCGCACCTCCCACTAAAATAATTCTCACCTGCACCTTCACTTCGGCCACTCTCTGCTACACCTCCCACTGCAGCCACTCTTTGCTACACCACCAACTATGGCTAATATCAGCTGCACCTCACAATTTGGCCACTCTTAGTTACAACTCCCACTTCGGCCACTCTCTACTGCACCTCCCACCGCGGACACTATCTGCTGCACCTTCCACTGCAGCCACTCTCTGCTGCAAGTCCAAATATTTCCACTCTCAGATGCAACTCCCACCTCGGCCACACTCTACTGCACCTCTCTCTATGATAACTCTCAGCTGCACCTCTCACTATGGCCACTCTTAGTTGGAACTCCCAAATCGGCCACTCTCTTCTACTGCACCTCTCAATGCGGCCACTCACTGCTACACCTCAAACTATAGCCACTCTCAGCTACACCTCCAACTATGGCCACTCTCAGCACCACTTCCCACTTCGGCCACTTTCTACAGCATCTCCCACTGCGGTCACCACATCTGCTGCACCTCCCACTGCGGCCACTCTCTGCTGCAAGTCCAACAATGGCCACACTCAGCTTCACCTCCCACTTCGGCCACTCTCAGCTGCACCTCCCACGACCGCCACTCAATACTGCACCTCCAACTTCGGCCAATCTCTAATGCACCTCTTACTGCGGCCACTCTCTGCTACACCACCAAATATGGCCACTATCAGCTCCACTTCCCACTTCGGCCATCCTTTACTGCACCTCACACTGAGGCCACTCTCTGCTACAACTTCATCTATGGCGACTTTCAGCTGCACCTTCCACATCGGCCACCCTCAGCTGCACCTCCAAATTCGGCCACTCTGTACTACACCTCCCACTGCGGCCACTCCATGCTACACCTACAACTATGGCCATCCTCTACTGCACCTCCCAATGCAGCCATCCTTTTCTACACCTCCAACTATAGCTACTCTCTGCTACACCCCCACGTCGGCCATGCTCAACTGCATCTCCCACGTCGGCCACCCTGTACTGTACTTCCCATCGCGGCTACTCTCTGCTACACCTCCAACTATGGCCATTCTCAGCTGCAACCCCCACATCGGCCACTCTCAGCGCACCTACCACGTTGGTCACTCTCTATTGCAACTCCTACTGCGGCCACTTTCTGCTACACCTCCAACTATGACCACACTCTACTGCACCTCCCACTGCGGCCTATCTCAGCTATACCTCCCACTATGGCTCCTCTCAGCTGCACTTACCACTTCGGCCACACTCTATACTGCACCTCTCACTGCGGCCACTTTCTACAACACCTCCAACTATGGCCACTCTCAGCTGTACATCCCTTGTCGGCTGCTATCTGCTGCACCTTCCACTTCGGCCACTCTCAGCTGCACCACCCACGTCGGCCACTCTCTGCTACACCTCCATCTATGGCCACTTTTAGATGTACTTCCCACTTCGGCCACTCTCTACTGAAACTCCCACTGAGGCCATTATCTGATGCACCTACCACTGCGACCACTACCTGCTGCACTGCTCACTTCCGCCACTCTCTTCTACACCTCCCACTAAGGCCACTCTCAGATGCACTTCACACTTCGGCCACTCTCCAATGCACCTCCCACTGCGGCCACTATCTTCTGCACCTCCCACTGCGGCCACTCTCTGCTACAAGTCCAACTATGTCTACTCTCAGCTGCACCTCCCACGTCCACCACTCTCTACTGCACGTCCCACTTCGGCCATTCTCTGCTGTACCTGTTACTGCGGCTACTCTCTGCTACACCTGCAACTATAACTACTCTCTGCTGCACCTCCCATGTCGGCCAATCTCTGCTGAAACTCCCATTGCGGCCACTCTCTGCTACACCTCCAACTATGGCCACTCCCAGCTGCATCTCCCACGTCGGCAATTCTCTGATGCTCCTCCCAAGTCGGCCACTCTGTACTACACCTCCCACTGAGGCCACTCTCTTCTACACCTCCCAGTGCGGCCACTCTCTACTACACCTCCAACTATGGCCACTCTCTACTGCACCTCCCAATGCGGCCATTCTTTTCTACATCTCCAACTATTGCCACTCTCAGCTAAACCTCCCACGTCGGCCACTCTCACCTGCATCTCCCACATCAGCCACTCTGCACTGCACCTACCACTGCGGCCACTCTCTTCTACACCTCCCACTATGGCCACTGTCTTCTGCATCTCCCACTGCGACCACTCTCTGCTACACCTCCAACTGTGGCCACTCTCAGCTGCACCTCCCACGTCGGCCATTCTCAACTACACCTACCACATCGGCCACTCTGTACTGCACCTACCACTGCGGCCACTCTCTTCTACACCTCCCACTATGGCCACTGTCTTCTGCATCTCCCACTGCGACCACTCTCTGCTACACCTCTAACTGTGGCCACTCTCAGCTGCACCTCCCACGTCGGCCACTCTCAACTGCACCTACCACATCGGCCACTCTCTGCTGCACCTCCCACTGCGGCCACTCTCTGTTACGCCTCCTACTACAGCCATTTTCTACTGTGCCTACGACGTTTTAGATCATTCAATGTTGCATCAACAGGTATACGCCAGATGTCCGAAATTTACTGTTTTAGTCGGACTCGGTTAAATATATTAATTCGCCTGTTAAACCGGCCTGGAAATTTGGTGGATCTGGTGGATATTCGCTCTAACATCAACCAAAAATTTTCGAACTGTTTTTTTTTTAATCTAAAGTTAACGTACCCTTACTTGTAATTTCCAAAATATACAAATGTAATTTATATATTGAGTTATACATTTTGGCGGTAAAACTTTAGAATTGTTTGTATTTCCATTAATTCATGGCTGGAAGAAGACGAAAATACCTCTAATAATCAACCTGATGTTCTAACAATGTTCAATCGATGTACACCAGTGTGTCAAACACTGGTGGATACATCAATAAATCTTCGAAAGGCGGCTTTCATAATCACGTCTACCAACTTACTGTTGCTTGAACTGCCAGGCAGTGTGTAGTTGGAAATACACTTTCTTCTACGAAACTATTTTATATGCGTTCACTCTTCTAATCTAATAAAGAACACACACTTCGGCGTGTTGAGTGTTGAGTGCTTCAACAAGTCACGAAAATTAGAAACACCATTTCAATGTATGGCTTTTCCAAAACTGCTAAAAACGATTTTTGTTACTGTGTATGTCAAAATATACTTATGAAAACCTTCAAAACTGCTTAAGGACCTTGCATGTCACCTTTCTATAGGTAACAAAAACAATAAAATAATAGGCTCACCGCTGAAAGTTCCATAATTACACACAATGCGAGAGAACCCTACGCTCCATTCCGAGCCTTACGCATAGTGGTGATGGCGCACTTGATGCGTGTGGCATAGTCGCTCTTATTGTTCACGGACTTTTCGGCCTCAACCGCGGAAGAAGTCTACAGGGAGGTAGACGGGGACCTTAGTAAAGACATCGCGCCATAAAGTTTTCAGTTTTGATATTGTCTATGCTAGTTTACATAATGTTTCCTTATAATGTCGTAGCTGTCGATTTTGTCGTCTTTTAAAACTTTCATACACGCCTTGATTAACATTGTCTGATTTTGCAAATAAGACTTTGTATTAGTTATTGTGCTTGTGCGGACCCAGAACACTATGCGTTATCACAGCCAATGAGTGACCGCATATAGTAATACAGCGTCACTTGTTACGAATCACAGAGAGTATCATCGAGAGGACTGAGCCACGCAGAACTTGGTTCAATACTTCCTTTTTTATGATTAATACGCGTAAGCTTAATTTTTGGGACTACAATTAGTCCCGTTTGTTTTGGAACAATTTAATTTTAATACATTTTGCTAAATGTTCTTCAGATCTGTTACAGTACGTTACACATTCAAGTCCTAATCAGTGATAGAAATCAGAGAAACAACATTCACTAGTCAGTTGATGAACTACCGCCAACTGGAGAATCAAGCGAATTATCTGGGGATAAATGACTTAACAGCAGTTGATGAACTACTGCCAACTGGAGAATCAAGCGAATTATCTGGGGATAAATGACTTAACAGCAGATGAATTCTTCTCATTCAGTGGGAATCGCTAATAAATCTGTGAAATTCACCCACCATATGAATGTATTATCTGTCGTTGATTAGCAGTAGCTCGATTTTCAAGGTTTTCTCTGATTTGACTCTGTGGTTTCTGTTTCAAGTTTAAGGTGAAAATGTTCAGTAGTCTTTTAAGATCTACTGCACAACAGAACAAAAAATATATCTCAATGTAAAAAGTACTTGTAGGCAAACTAACTACCTCTATGACATGTTCAGGCATATATTTAGAAACACTTTTACAATGGCTTTGCTCGTCATGCGCGTATTCGACTTTAATTAATTTAGTGTTGGTAGGAAATGCAGTGTCTCCAGTGTCTGGTTTTCCTTTACGAATACCTGATAACCCTACAAGGTGTACTCATCATCGCAGTGTACACTACAGGCCATTCCTAACTTACCTCAACGCTGTCGACACAAATCTGCACACTGGGTAAAATTTTTTCGACAACAGCGTACGTACAAAAAAAATGGTTTAATATCTTGCATACAATGTTGCTATATAAACTAGTGTTTAAGTGAAAGTTTTGCCTAAACATACAAATGCGCACGTAGGACCGCCTTTTTTACACGGAGAGATTCACGTGCAGGCTTCACTTCATCATGCTACTGCTCGCACATGCTTATTGGCCACGTGGTTTGTGAGAAGACACCTTTTCACCTGACTCGACTAGTCATTGTTAAGGTACTCCGGAACTGGAAGTTGGTGATTAGTGCTATCATGCCAGACAGTTAAAAAACATCAGCGAGTCCGGAAATGTAGTCGAATATATTCTCGGTAGGAATCGTCACGCTTTTTGAATTAAACTTCTAAACAATCACCTCATCTATCTATGTACGTGTTTGGTTGTTCACCAAATATGTCATTGATTACAAGCATTTTATACTTCTGTTAGCAATAAAGAGTTTAGCCTTCGGTTAAATTTAACTTTTATATATAATTTAATGCATATTAATATACTTCATTTGTTAGTAATATGAATAAAAAGGAAAAATATGTGAGTTGGTAGTGCCTAGTATGGAATAGTTCTCATGCAAAATATGTGAGTTGGTAGTGCCTAGTATGGAATAGTTCTCATGCAAAATATGTGAGTTGGTAATGCCTAGTATGGAATAGTTCTCATGCAAAATATTATTAAAGTGAGTGCGCAGGAATATTGTGTGTAGTCCTTTTTGGATTCATTCATCTTTGTTTGTATGAGGCGGAGGAATATCCTGTAGCAGAACTATAGCAAGGCTTCAGATAAGTTGGAAGTATTAGTGACTGGACTATGGAACTAAGGGTCACTGTTTATGGAAACTTCTTTTAGCGGAAAACAGGTTTCTGTATGTGTAAGGCTGCTGGAGGTAGCTGGTGCTGAGACAGCGAACACGCCTTAAAGAAGCGGACGGAAAATCTTACGATTTGTATCTTCTCTAAAATGCTTTATGACAAGCTAAGTGGGTGCAATGTAGCGGAAGTGAGGTAAGCTGGGCGCAGGGCGCCGTGGTCGATAGTCTCTATCGACCTTGCTAGCCATCGACCGGCTAGCTGCTACCTCGCACGTGCCCTTTTCCGACCCGAACATTTCAAGTCCGGACAATCGCCTGCCTTCCGCAGACAGTCGCGCCACTCTGCGAAACCAACATCACGACGGCGATTGACGTTTAAGTCTCTCACATCAGTTCTGCACGGAATAACGTCAAGCAATTCTGATAACCATTCCCTAGTTATTATCCACGGTTTATATTGTTAAGTTTTGGTTAAACACGTTTCATTAACGTTCGCGTTTTCGAATTTTTTTACGACTGCAATTTACACGTAGTTAAGTCATTTTCCGACTCCATGAACTGAGTCGAGGCCTCCTTTATTTTAATTTCATTAGCAATATTTATTCTTAACAATCAAGGAAAATGTGCTAGAAGAACTCACAAATAAATTTACTCGATTTGGCAGTCACGTGATTTGGCGCAAAAATTAAAAATAACCGTAGGATATCCTAATTTTAGCTACCAATCACTCACTCTTTTTGAGTAGGCCTACTCGGTATTATAATTCTGAGCCAAGCTTTGAGAAGATCTTAATCTCGTATTTTGTGTGGTGTTGCGTCCGTCCACATTAATTCTTGCAGATTTGTACGGTTCTCATCTGTGGTGACACGCTGAAATATCTGCGGATTTCCGCGCGTTTGGACTGGAAACTGTGTCAGGTTAACACACTATGATGATTGTCACATCCACGAAGACACCGTTTGAGTCTCTGTCCAACAGCGACAAATCAGGTGAGTGCATTTGACGTGAAGTATGTTTCTTATTGTGGTTTCATTGCAAACGTGGCGAGTGAATTCCTTGCTGATTCCTTGCAGTAAGTGCGTATAACTGCAAAGAAGTAAACGTTTCGCTTTTATTTGATTAAGAAATAATTAGAACTCTGCTACCCTCCATGGTACATTAAACATGTTTGAATGATTTTTACAGTTTTGTAAATAACGGTGAAAAAAAAAAACGGGTTTATACAACTTTATTTCCTACCGCATTACACTTCTAATTCATTTCTGTTAGTAATTTTCTCACTTCTTGGGCATTTTTTAGTCTCGTTCACTTTATTATTGTCAGGAATGTCATGTAGCTACAGCTATAATTGTGCTTGCACTTGTTCACTTCTTGCTTCTTAGAAAACGTTCTAACATACCAAACGAATTTAAATTACACGATTACTAATTTATTTAATTGTAATAGATTTTAGTATTAAATGAATATCGTGCAATCACACGTTTTAACGTTCTGCACTCTCTTATGATAAAAGTCTTGATACTGTACACTGTAAAAAAAATTTGAGGTAAAATTCCCTTAAATGTAAGGGAAGCTAATTACCTCTACGTGTAAGGTAAAATACCTGTCAAGTGTGAAGTATATTTACTTTGCAAGTTAGGTACTATTCCCTATTCTTACGGGAAAAGTACCTGCCAAAAGGGGGGGGGGGGATCCCATAAAAGTAAGGTAATATTAACTACACTGTACAATAAAGTTATATTTAATAATACACGGGGTATTAGTACTGTTAAGTTTTTATAATACCTATATCCTCTGACAAATAGTAACAGAAATCTTGACTCTAAAATCCTCGACACGTGCTGGTGGTTGGGCGCGAACCACGGACCTTTGCCACGATAGGTTGACGTGTCAGCCATTACTCCACGACGACAACATGATTACTTTAGTGAATATCAGTGTGCTAAAGGAATCTTTCTTCCGCCCGTCTTCCCACTTAGCTGTTGAGACAGTGCTGAAGAGATGCACGCGTCGTAATGAAATTTTCCCATGCAGTTATGGGATTTTCCACTACCATGTACGTGAATTTTACTCCAGAGTGCGGTAATTTTACCTTACAAGCAAGGAAAACTATGTTTCCTCCACAAGTTAGCTAATATTACCTTACACTTATCGGGATATTTTACCACTTTTTACAGTGTATATTACACTTTTTGTTTTCTTATTAACAGACGTGTTATAATTGTATAGTTAACTTTCACAAACCTGAAGTGCCCTGAGTATCAATAAGTAGGAAAACCATATCTAGTAAGTTTCATTTTAGAAGTGTTTTTAATGTTTCGTATGCTGAAGTATAGACAAGTGCATTGGTTCGCTAAAATACTTACACGCGGGCGCAAGACTTTGATATGCTATACTTGCAAACTTCCATTGGTTACTGGCAGTATATCTTTGCCTGAACACCATTTCTTTCACACAACTGTGTGTCTTGCAACAAGACAAATCAACAGCTGTGTAGTGAATTTTAAAAAAAATTTATCCTGCAGGAAATAATTATTTTAGTCACTAGATAGCCGAATTATCACGGGAAACGTTGACTTGTTTCCTAGATCTCAACGTGTTCTACACATGTTGTGTGCGTGTGTGTGTGTGTGTATGAAACTTCCTTCCCATTTCTCTGGGCCCATAAAAATGCAAACACTTTATACTAAACCTCTATGGTTCGTCTTCAAAATGCCATGCTTAGTCAAAAAACGCATCATGTAACCATAAATGTATCCAGATGTTACAATGTTGTGGAAGATATTCGTTTATTAAAAAATACGTTAATTGTCTCCGAGTGTCTCGACTAATTACTTTAAAAACTCCTTCATTAATAACCTGTGTTAGTTACATTTCCTATCTACCGCACTTTTAAGCATTATGGTAGTCCATAGTACGTGTCTTATAAGTAGGTTACGTACTTAAATTCAACATGGCATCCATACACAATTGTAGCCTTAGTATACGATTTGTACGACACCGTGAACACAATTAAAACTTACCTTTGTGTGCTGAGTATATATAGTAACCATTAAAAATGTTTACTCAGCCTTTTTGGAACGCCGTTTTGTTAGATAAGGACACGTGAAAACATAATTGAGTTGAGAGAGTTGAAAGATTTCGGCGACTCTTAACAAATAATTCTTGAGAGCTGAGGGAGGCGAAATATGATGAGGGAGGAGCAGCACTGGAATGCAAGGGGGGAGGGGAACGCGAGACCCCCGAGAAAACCCGCCGACCAGCAGCATCGTCCAGCACGATTCCAGGGAAACACAAAGTTTCTATGCCAAACTGGGAAAACAGTCAAACCGGTTCCTAGTGAATTCCACAAAGTTAATACTGTGGTAGGTTAAGTAAACAGACGTATTACAACTGGCAGCCGTTTGTGCACGCTAGCCGCCTCCTACTCTGTTGACTGCGGCTCGGCTCGGCACGGACCGGTCTGTAGCGGAGCGGCAAGGCAACGGCCCGGCGGTATACGCGCGGACATAAAAACATTAGGCAAAACCGGACATGGATACTATTTACTGGCGACAACAGATAGCAGGGCTCTTGTAACAATGTGTGCTCGATGATTTCTTTACCTTATGCGTGTGCTGTTCTACAGAAGCCGATTGTTTTTATGTTATTGAGTGCGAATTATTTGTTAAAATATTCAACGGTATCGAATTAAATTCACGTTAGATAAAAGCAACAATTATGGAGGTGGCTAATATTCTCTGGTTTGATGCATCAGCAGAATTCTTGTTTCTTTTCCACATTTTCTCTACACGAAGACAAAATAAAGGTATTACAAACTCTTTCATCTTTAAAATGGGAAATGGATAGGAATGAATATAAATGTTTGATGTGAAGGTTTACGGCGCGGCGTAAGAAATATCTCGACGGGAATACATTACACAGACAATATTTGTTCGCAAAGTTTACAGACATTGAGGGGGTTGAGGCAGCATAATGTTAAGCCAACTTATACACATTTTACAGCACAGCATCCAAAAATCATGCAAATAATAACACACAAAGTCGTACAGAGGTGTCTTCTATCTAGCCAGTGCCTAATATAATTTCGTAGCGAATTCATAGTTGTTTGCACGATCTTTTTGATGGTAAAGAATTCTTGAATTGTGTCTCGTATTACTCTCTTGTCGAAATCAATCGCAATACAACCTTAAGTTTCGGGTCTGCGAATATAATTCCATTGAAGAATAATACATTTCAAACATCTTTAATTGTAATCACGTTACATTAAATGACACACGAATATTTAGAATAATCAATGCTATACAAATAACACAAAATAAAACCGAAAAAGGATAAAAAAAACCTTGTTTTATTCCAAAGAAAAAAGTGATGCATGAAGGTCAAGGTAAAATATAAATCTTTAAAATCGATATTCAAAATTTTTTCCGCAATAATTGCATTTATTTTAGTGCAAATATAGGCACACGAATCCCAATCAACAAGGCAACCAATCATACAATGTGGAACAATTATTTCTTAAATTGTAACTTAAAAATTATCTCCAATGAAATAAGCTGCTTTTTATGCACTTAAAATGAGTTCTTAAAACACAGACAGTGTTCCAGTTGACATATCGACTGTGGCGCAGTCGGCTGAGAGTAGAGCGTGAGTGGTTCTGGTTTCAAACCCCGGGGAGGGCATGGGTGTGATTTATACTCGTCCTTAGGATTCAACCTTTCATGGGAAAAGTCAGTTCTAATAGGTACACTGCGAGAACAAAGTTGTCACAGAATTTACATTAATGAGTGCTGTAAATCAGAGAATATATTCAATTTTTTCAGATACTTTTACAAGTAATACTCTGGATAATACTAATAAGCACATATAAGTACAAGATAACTATTTATAATATTACAGTTACGCTTGTTTTTCAATCACATTGGTAAATAGAGAATATAAAATTATATAAAATATGCTTTTTAAAATTAAGTTACTCATACCACAACAGCAATACGAAGATTATATTATATATAAATAAATAAACTAAAACTCGAAAACGAACCTGCACGCTGTTGCGCAAGTATGTGTAAACTTAACTTCAACACCAGTAAACAAATTTACTTAGCGATAGCCTTCATTTCGAATCTGTTTGTCTAGTCATTTGGCAGGCATATAATTTTAAACTGTTAATGTTTTAGTTTTTAATGCTTCTCAAATAGGATTACGTACTTGCACATTATTTGTTTCATAGTCGAGAAATTATTTCCTCTTAATGAACATTGCGTTTGGAATAACATTTGCTGGCATTAATCATATACCAAAATGTATTACGGACTGTTAATTTGATACAGTTTTTTTTATCATAAAGACTAAAGAAATATTTTTGCAGCGTTTACACCGTGCTGTCGAAGCAAGAATTATTTGTAAAAACATCTTGAGAAGTGGCATTAATTCTGCACGTGATTCGGAATTCTAGAAAAAATGCGTAAACCGACATGATAATTTTAAACCTTTATTTATAAACTCTCAATGATTTACTATGATTTTCGTGGCTATTGCAAGTTGAACACCCAGGCGTATGCAGACAACAAATTCACATAAACTACCATTAAACAGGGCAAGAATGCTTACACGCAGATTAATTGTTTGCAACTGTGAAGTAGATGTACACTATACTGTATAGTGCAATATGCCCTCGTGGCGGCATTTTTTAATTTTATTATATTTTTTCTTATTTTATAAAAATTGTGGGTGTACTTACTTTATACCGCGGGGCAGTCCAATGTGAGTAAAAACACTCCTTTTTGCGACTTTGAGCAAATAAAGATATAAAACCTTTCTTTAATTTAAAAAAATCAATTGGCCTAATATTACTGTTTAGTTATACTTTATTAAAATGTACTCACAAATAAATTTACGCGAAATTGCACAAAGTGTTACAAACTAAGTAGTATTTCAGTTGTATAATTGTTATGATATGTGGTCATATATGAATATTGTTGGCAAGTGCAATTTTGTAACACTGAGGTTGCCTTTTACGTACCTACGCTAACTTCCTTCGTCCTCGATTGCCTTACATATAACTGAGCCCGCCATAACTGAAGTTTGTGGAATTGCATGGTCATACCTGCACACGCATCAATTACCCCTTGCTTCGCTTACCCCGCTACCCGTGCTAAAAAAAAAATGCACAGACATCTGCCGGCTATAGTATCTCAAGTAGGTCAGACATAAAATTCAAAATGACGGTAGTAGGGGACATGGGGGAGATCTGGATTTAACTTATTCAAAATGGTGGCAATGCACTTCCGGTGCAGATGCACTTCCGATGCAGTTGCACTCCTAGTGCAAAAGCACATTCGTGCAGATGCACTTCTGGTACATGTGTAATTGAATTGCACTTTAGTTACAATTGCAATTGTAATTAAAATGCAGGTGCATTTCCCCGTCCCCTTTCACAGTTAGTGTGCCAGAGATGTGGGCGTCACCGGGTCGTTGGCCACTAGGCTGGTGTTGTCGGTTCGGGAGCAGGAACTAGATGAGGTGTGAGGGGTGGGAGCAGCAGCATATATTTAGTCACCCTTCTGCGATTGGTTGGTTTGGTGTTGGAGCAAGAATGTCACAAGGAACATTTTAGATGTTGTCTGTTCGGAGTCTGACGATGGAATGAGCTGTGATTCTGGAAGGGAAATGCATTTGGGTGAGGGGAGGGGGTCATGCAGTTTCATAGGAGGAAGGGGGTTGTTGCATAGGATTTAAATTTCGCATGTTATAAATAATTAAATTATATAAATACATTAACTAATTACGCACACTTGCATATGCAACAATCCATTGCGACAGAGATAGTGCATGTCACAATGAATGACTTATTACATGTGTAGAGAGAGAGAGAGAGAGAGAGAGAGAGCAAGTACATGTCCACACCATGTCGCTCCTCACTGCAGACTGAGTTCCAGTAGTAAAGGGTTACCGCCACAGTGCAGCATTTCTGATCCCCTTGCACCTCCTCCCATCCATCCAGGTAGCCCTAGCACTTCTGAATGCACTTTTGCTTTCCCCTACACCTTTCCCACATGTAGATCCTGTGTTCCTAAATCCTATGAGTGTGCTGGAGAATGGATAAGTTGATTATTAGCTTCCCCCCCCTCTTTCCACCCCCCTCATGTGAGCTAGTTTCTAACTGCAACTGCAATAACTTTTTTTACGTGCACTTGCAACTACAAATTTCAATAATAACCATTGCAAATGTCAGTTACAATTGAAGTACCATGCAATGAGTAATTACTAACTACTCGCATTGAGTAATGAGCAATTGCACATTGAACAAGTACAAATTACAATTGAAATAAAAAAGAATCGAGACATTAATTTTATAGAATTTTTTCATATCGCAACTAGCAATTGAACGAGTACAAAATATAACTACACGTCCACACAATGTCGCTCCTCACTACAGATGAGCTCCAGTCACCAGTGAGAATACTTATACTCCTGTTGGGCATATTGGAGCATGTTTATTATATAAATGACTGAGTTTTATTCTATAAAATTGTCAGTGATTTCGGGAATTGGAAGAGGTCGGGTCGTGGAGCTGCAAAGTTACTGCGACCCGATTATTTCTTTCACACATCATATAATATACTGGCTGTTTTCTCTCTTAAGTGATTGAAGTTATGACACTAGTGAAAGTATTACATCACAGTTATTTAAATTTTTCTTACACATTGACTCACTGACTCTTTTTCTTGAGTGTTTTATAAATTACATGTGTACACTCTGTTTGGAAGTAAAGTAAATAATAAATGAAACAAACGATCTGTTTGAAATACTTTTTTATTACTTCCCATTTTTCCCAACAACCACAAAAACACAATACACAATATTTACACACACACACACATAAATATATATATAAATATATATATATATAAATATATATATATATAAATAAATAAATAAATATATATATATATATGTATATATATATATAACAATGAATATACAAAACATTATATACAACATGAATCTGGTTCAGGTTCTTGGCATAAGAAATATATACATTTAGAATCTTCTTAAAATAATTTTATACATCTTCTGGATTAAAATTTCTTTCTCAACACAAACATTCACAATCTTCTTACAAATAATGATTTAATCATACGTTCTTTCTCTCAACATTTGAGTCATTTTATACACTTTTTTGACAATATTATATATGTACACTTGTTGTATGCACAGGACTGAATCTTTTGTGAATATTGCATCGAAATCACGCTGGAGGGCCTACCTTCACAGCTTTTCACTGGTGTTATTCCAGTTCTACACTATCACCATTGGATGGTGAAGATGTTGTTTACCATGTATTTGGTGCCTCCATCGATTCCAGTGGAGTACATAAGTGCTCTCACACCTGGGGGGACGATGTTGATGACAATGTGATGTAGTTGTCTTGCAGTGAGACGAAGTTGATTGTCCTACACATTAGATGGTGGTGTTGACACTATGCAGTTGGTTTCGTATTGAAATGGAGTAGATGGTGTCACATCTGTGAGATGATGGTGGTGGTGTTGGTTAGACCCTTGCAGCAAATGGTTGTTGAAGTGGTGGTTGTTCAGCTGGCATATTTGGGTTGTAGCTGACGTCGGGCTGAAGGATGTTGAAACGTTGGTTGAAATGTCTGGTGGCTGTTGGGTTGGCAGATGTTGTCTGTTACTGGGCTAGCAGATGGTATGCCTGGCAGATGGTGTGGTATGCCGGTATTGACAAGTGAGTGGGGAGATTCATTCAGGAATGTTGTAGTGCCCCCATGGCAATGTCGACACGTTGTCCGGTATGATATAGCTTTTGTTATCATCACTTGACAAGGCCACTTTCGTTACTCCTTCGGTGTAGACTTCGTAACTACACAAATGGAAGTGATATTGAGTCCCATAACCCTTGAGTTTTGATTGAAGCAATCCACATAATCCCTGTACCAGAGATACTGCAACATGTTAGGCATTAGCCCTACCACTTTACACACACACTGTTAATTTAAAAAATTTAAGTGTAGAATTTAGGACATAGGCCTACAAAATGTGTGATGATCCGTCCAGTACATTCATCTTTCATAACTCCAGTAATGCCTTTGTTTACTATTTTGAATCCTTGCAGATTATCTGGCACATAGGTGGAAATATCACATTTTCCATCTAAATCTAGGGAAATACCGCTGTACACATCATAGTGGTAAATTTCGTAAATGAGACTATCGGTATCGCAATATAGAAAATGCAAGGTTTGCTAATTTTGGGACATGTCATTATAATGGATGACATAGAGGTACAATTTTTACAAATCGAGAGTAAAACCCCCAGCATACAAAGGTTTTTCTAAAGTAACAGAGACCTTTTCCATTTCGATCAGGACTATGTTTTCATCCAGGGTTTGTCTTGCCTTAAATGTAGGTCGCCCAATCAGTTCTGCTGCCCCGAATATAGCGCCATACCTCGATATGACTAACATTTCTTTTCTTTCAGACATTCTGCAAAGTCTTTCCATAGACTGAGTTGTTAATCAGTTGAAAAAATGATTTCTCGAAAGTATTCACTACCTGAGCACGTTTCTCAATATTGAACTCAATGTATGGAGTCATCCACACCTTCTGTTCAAAGTGCAGAACGTTATGAACAGAGTCGAGTTTGGCTCCGTACTTCAAGTAGTGCTTCAGTGTTTCACCATGCATAGCATAATTCTTCCGTGACGCGAGAGTTAACAGCAATTTCTCAGTTTGACCGTTTGGAGGTATGGTAGATACTGGGGCAAGAATCAGATCAGCTAGAGCATCGTGGCATTATTTCGGAAATGACAAA
This sequence comes from Dryococelus australis, assembly GCA_029891345.1. Lineage (NCBI taxonomy): Eukaryota > Metazoa > Arthropoda > Insecta > Phasmatodea > Phasmatidae > Dryococelus > Dryococelus australis. Next base: position 3,895,869 of record CM057004.1, on the reverse strand, counting down.
TCCACTTCCGCAAAAAAAAAATGCGCGTCTGTGCCATTGTCGGTGTTGACAAAATTCCTCATTGAAAAAATATCAGGCTCTACCCACTCAAAATTCCGAATAGGCAGCATGCATTCATGTTATACAGTGCATGCCATTTATGTCGAAATAATAAATGTGGTTCTCTCATATTGGGAGATATTTTTCGCCCATGTAAATGTTGTTGGCTTCTGCACACCTTTTCTAAACTTGGGCAATACCACCCCTGACACCGCCTTCCAAAAAAAGGTGCATATCTATGTTTGTAATCAGCTCCAGCCGCACACCTGTTTTAAAAATAGAGCATCTCATGAGAGAGAGGGAGCTGTCATGTCCATGGTGGGGTCAATACCATATCCTGCCAAACATGCGGTTCTGAAATTCTCAAATACATCAACAACAAACATGTAAATACTTAATTGTGTACTCTAGCAAATTCTGACAATGGAATGCATTCCATGTGTATTGAGCATGAACGTAATCTGCATTGCTAATGCCCTCTCCTTTCATTGCATTGTGAAATGAGTCTTTGGACAGGAGTGAGGTACAGTTCAGACATTCCGTACACTTAACCAAGTCATAAGGAAATACTCCTTTTCTTGAGCCAAATCAAATTGCGTGTATTCTGGGAAGTGTGAGCGGGTGATACTCATCTAGGCAGTAGTTAAAATTTCCTGCTGATGTCTCCAGAGATGCGCTCATAAAACTAAATGAGTCAATGAAGCACAATTACACAGTTTGCATACCTCCATGCAAACGTCTCCCATGGGGAATGTGCTTGATAATGGATTTGTAGTTTTCCGAGGTGGTTCCAATCACATTAATATCTCCTGGACTTTCGATTACCACAGTTCCATCAGGTTGTATGATAATACCCGTATTTCCATCTACCAAGGTTCCGTCGGGTTGTGTGAGGTGTTTCAGGTTTTGTGATGTGTTAATAAGAAGAAGTGCATCATAATTCTGCAAATTATGAAATACAGCAACAAGTTATTTCTTTTTCAGTCTGAAAAACAAATCGCATTGATTTTATGTTTGGTCTCTGACTTCACACGTCAAATGGTCATGGTCAACCACATATATTTGCCGAACTCCTCTTTTCAGATATGACATTTTTTAGCCCTTAACTTAGCTTTCTCGGCTATTGCTGTATATGTCTGCAACCCACATTATAAATTCAACCAATTTATAAACCATCTTATATATGCAACCTTCACCAACAAACTCGTGGTAATGTGACAAAGTTGCATAATAAGAGCACACAAGCAGAATTTTACAAGCATAGTACATGTTGGTTGATGATTGTTGTGCTGCTGGTGTCACTATGTGGAAATAAAGTGGACAGTGCACAATAAAACCTATTCTTTGCTGCAATATTTGTGATTTACAAGTACTTGTTTTCTTCAGTAGGGGAAGTACACATAACAGCATCATGTTTTTTGTACAAATCATTATGCTTTGTGAGCTTCTCCTCAGTTCTGAAGTATTGGAGACAGTAATCGCAAGAAATGCTGTCATAGTGTTTAGTCAACTGACTATGAACCAACCATTTCAAATTTTTTATCGTTGAAAAATGCAATTAGACAATCTTTACCACTAGCACGAATGGCCAACATATTTACATGGTGATCACAATTCAAAGGAGAAATGCATATGGGTTCAATAACCCCCTACTTAGCATTGTCAAACAATTCGTCAACAATATCACCATCGCTGTCTACTACAGAGTACACATTAATGGGAATATCATTGAGCTCCTCGAATTGTTTGATCTTATGTAACACTACAGGAGTCTGCATTCCTTTAGTATTCAGAACCTGGTAAGTTTTGGATACGAACCATATTGACTGACATTAATTATGGCAGGAAATATATTAGCTAGAATGGCATACAGGAAGCACACATCTCCCAAGTACTGCACATTAATGCAAACTTTCCTATTAGCACTGAATTTAGTAAGCTTTAAATGAGAAGCAACTACAGTGAATGATCTGTATTGCGAAATGTGCACATCCATGTGCAATATCAGTTCTATTCCCAGCTTCTACCTCTTGCAGAAGACTCACCAATATTCGTAGTGAGAGGAGGGGATGATGTTTTCTAGTAAATTTCTTTAAAATCGGACGAATGGGGGAAATTAATGGCTTTACTCGAAAAGTGGAAAGTCTCTGTAGTGTTTTTCTCATTGGGGATGTTTTTGAAAAACTTGATATCTACAAAGACGTAAATTTTAAAAGGGCGGGATGCCGTGGAAGTTACGTTCAAAACGTATGCCATACACCTTTGACAGAAAAGATCAATATCCATGCCTGTCTCTAAATTATCAATACTTATTTGCGTGCCCATTATTCTTCATCAAAATGCCATATCCAAAATGACGTATGGCAATTCTTAGACTAATGATATGTCGAACGACGAGGAATCAGAATCTGAATAGGATTCTGTTCCAGTTATAAGAATAACTTTTTTAATTAGACAAATGTTAATCAAAAGAACTATATGTTCCAGAGATAATCCACCTATGCTTCAAAATGGCGACTCTGATATCCTAAGTGTGACTTTACACACCGATGCCATAAACACAGGATCTGAAACAAAAGAGAAAAAATATAAATACATGAAACAACAGAAAAAAAAAAACACCAGAAACACACAACCACACAAAAACAGAGAGAATCACCTGAAAAAGTGTGTGTGTGTGAAGCTAACACATTTCCCACGCTAAGCAAACCTATTGGATTGTCACAATTCCCCATTAAGCAAAGCCTATACATTTCGAAAATAAGCAAAGCCTACACATATCGAATAAACAACCTTGAAACAGTACACACTTTTAAACCCTGCCTCTAATCAATTGTACCCTGAAGGAGTTCGAATCCTTACCAGGGTGCTTCATAACCTATGTACTAAACATCTACGCTACAGAAGCACCCCCTAAATGAAAATATTTAAAACCTGTATTTAAAACAAGTTACATCATGTTAAAGCAAGTTACAACAGCTATTTCCTTACATTAAATATCCTATGTGCAGTGATCTAATAACTGGTTCTGGTGGCCAGTTGTAGGATGAAGTACAAGTAAACTAAAGTAGCAACAACCGGTAGTAATGTAAGTAGGTATTGCAGAGGCTGTATATGTTGGTGGTATGATGGTCAGTGGCAGACTGAGCTCAAACTAATTATATCCAATCTCGGAAACCAAATTTCCAGTTCAATGGTTGGAGGCGTACTGACAGGCTTGAGGAAGTGCACAGTAGTTTTATACCCTCCACTTGACCTCATTTCAGAAAAGATATGTATTCACACCCAGACTTCGCACATTCAGTTAGAGTTACTTTAAAGCCTCAATGTCCTTGTTTGCTACCCAAGTAGTCTGAGAACATGGAAACCCTTTCCATTGGACCAAACACTTATTTTCTGTGAGCAATAATTTTATCAACCAAGTACATATCTGGCGAATGTACAATCTGTAATGCATGTTCGTAGAACCCAACAGTAATTGGTTCGCCTTCATAACTTCCAAGTAATAAACTTTTCGGTAGGAATGTCTAACTGAAATAATTTTGAATACTTCTTACAACCAATTTACAGTGTATCTTTTTTCAAACACACCAACTGTGGACATATTGCCAACTTTGAACTTTGGTTTTCGGTCGTCAATGGCTTTATATACTGTCTTTAATAAATCATTATTTTTCACATCGACATCGATGAAACCTAGCATTGGAAAATTTTACCACCTTAGGTAATATATCCAGCCAATTATAACCACCCCGAAAAGTTGTTACATCCCTGTAGGGCATAGCAGGGCTAAAGGAAGGCAAGGAGAAGTATGCACACAATTTAAAAAAAAAATCAAGAAACCATGGACACAAAAATTAAAAAACCAATATAAATATATTGAAGTCCATCTATACGTTATCATCATCAACAACAACACTTTGCAACTTGATTTGACAAATATAAATTACATCTGTACATTTCTGTTGCTTGCTACCAATCGGTGAACTAGGGGACGGAGAGAACACACATGCACTGGGACAAACAGAAAAAGAACAATATTACTATATCCTGAGAAATCACCCAACCTGAATAAACACTAGTAAAATCCCATTAACACAGGTAAAATGGCTCCCTGAGTAAAGCAAGCACCATTACAACTTTAAAAGTAAAGTACGCCTGATGATTCACTAAAAAGTACAACATGGAATACTAATATAAAGAATACCATTGGGAAGGAGCAAAAACCATCATTACACTTAACCTTGAGCACAAAGGCACGCCATAATATATCCACTAAACTCCTTGGTAGTAAAATTATTCTGGCAAATCGTAGTCCCGGAGACCATTCCTACAGCATGCCAAAAAAAAAGAAGGAAGAATCCATCTCTTACAAACATTCCCATAAAATACCATATTGAACATTCACACAGTCAAAACAGTGAAGAAACACTTCCCTACAAAAATCCATATACACAAATACCGCTAAAAACACTACTAAAAGGGAACTCTACCCCCGGCATAACAACAACTACTTTCATTGCAAATACTCAACTTCAGTAGAACTCATATTACACGAACACGCATCTAGCATGGAGTACGAAGTGGTGTAGACATGATATATCGTCAGCCAGCCCCCGCAACTCTAAGAGGAACACTGCACACTTGCTCGGGCTGTGGACGCACATTTATACGCCAAAACGCTGCTCGGGAAGGTTAAGGAGGCTGCAGGAATAGCGGAGAGGCATATGGAAGGTGCCAGAGTGTGCGAGGCTGAACTGGTTGCCAGTAGTAGCCACCAGATAGCGTTCTGCCATGCCAGGAGCGCCGTGCGCCTCTCTTCAGTATAGCTCAGCGCTTGGAAGCGTTCTGATGTGCGACAACCCTCGATGAGGATGGGGGGGGGGGGGGGGGGGGGAGAAACAAAGTACCTTTTTCGGCAGCAAAAATATTGCCTCTTCAAACAGTAACCCCTCTTCAAACAAAATAACAGTTTATTAATCTGGGCTACCAAATACAGACGTGGCAAATAACCAAGAGATTTGCTAACCAAGTTCATTAACGTCATGTAGTTCTGTAAACACACCAACCCCATAATAGCAGCATTTAATCCTACTCCAGGAAATTGTAGGCATCACACATTTCACCAGCTGGCGGGACGAAAAATAAATCGTTCAGGCAGGACAGTCTTTGGCAGGACAGGATTACTCACAAAATTTATTGATTTTGCTGATTGACACGCATGTCAGACTTGAATCAGGGTTTCAAAGTGATAATTTATAAAGTAACTGTTTAATGGATTTGTTGAAATGCTCAATTACAGCACATTTTTTTCCAGAATAAGTGACACAATGGTTGAAGCCATAAGATGTAATCAACTTTTTGAATTTTGTATTAAAAAATGTTGTCCTTATAAGGGTGTAGAGACGAAGAGGTACCATTTCCTTTAACATCAGTAGACATTGCATCAGCAACTTGTTTCCAACTTTTATTCTTCACTGGAACAGCAAACACATTATCAATTACAGTTAGAATGTAGTAACTTCGGCTGGGTTTAGAAATTAAACTCGTAACACAAATTAGCTTCAAAAAGATCATTTAAACCATGAGTAATAACTTTCCTTCTTGGATAATTAATCCTCGCAGGAGCATGTGATTCTGTGGCAAGCTTGCTGAACTTCATTTAGGAATATATATAACCAGTCTCGATCAGCCCCTATATGATTGAGACAATTTTGTTTGTATGTAAATTATTGCTGGCCTGTTTTGAGGTTATAAGTAATTTCAAACGAGTCACTAATTCATTCGGGTTGTCCCAAAATATATGTTAAATATTATCGTCAACGTCATCTTTAAACATCCCACTACCAACAATTTCCCTCAATAAATGTAATTTCGGGCGATCTTCATCAATACTGTTTAAGCGAGAATGAGCGATTGTATGTTAAACAAGCTCCTTATATTTATCTAAATCAGAGTCAGAATACCCAGAGGAGAATTTATAAAATAAAAATTCAAACATTCCTTCACTTGCATCAAATAAATTGTTGCGTAATTGAATCTCATTTTTATAGTAAGAACGTAATAACGGAGTCCCCCAGAAACCACATGTTGCCATGCCTATATACTCTAAATGTCGTATCGCGAGCTGGTGGCGTGCTTTTTAAAGCTAAATATTTACAAGTTCAGTGTGATAGTATTTTCTTTTTTATTCTTTAAATGTTCCTCTTATTTAATTTCTGCTGGTTTATCATTAGATCAGTGGCGATGTGTGACATTGTAGGTAGAGGAAACTCTACACAGATCTTGTAAATACCAAAAACCACCCCCCAAAATGCTTTCCCCTACTATTTCCATGAAGTGATGGATGTAATCATTTACCTAGGGAATTTTTTCAAGATAACGTGTATGTTTATGATTTCTTAATAATTAATTGCATGTGTGTATACATATGTATACTATATACTATATATAGTATATATATAATACTACTATATATATAAACACATTGGTTTCAGTCACCCTGCGTGGTAATTTCGTGCATAGCATTAGTATTAGTTTAATAATACACATGACTTAGTTAATGTGCAGTAATAACTAGTAGCCTTTTAGACTAACACTTATAAAGAGGACCAGATAGCCTCCTACCTATCTATGTGTTTAAAAATCTTTAAACGTGCAATCGTGGAAGAAGTCACGTTAACAACAAAATATAGATGTCGGATATCAGACATGTGATTCTCGCTGCATTGAGACACTACACTTGACCCAAGCAATGAAACATTCAGCAACAATGACATTAATTTATGTATACCAACTCGATTTAGCTTTTTTCGTGGCGAAAATGACGATTGTATCATCGTTTAAATATGGTCTACGACACAGTTTCAGAAGCATATCTGTTCTCTTATCTAGAATAAGTGCAACGATAGCAGCTTCTGATATTTCATTCTTTATTTCGTATATCATTAAATCATAGAATGAAATATTATATAATTCTTAATATCACTGGACAGACCTGTAATGACACTTGAATTTTCCAAGTGAATTTTTAGCTCAGAATCATAATCAGCCATTTCGTTTAGGAATTCTATATAATTTAGAAATTTTTTATAATTCCCTTTGTGGAGTGAAGTGGCAGACTAGTAATGACTGCAAAAAGCCAATTCTTGTTTGCCCAAAAATCATGTCACTCTCATTAAATGGCTCACAATCCGCCTGTTTCCCTCACTTTCTCATAACGCTTTTCAATGCTATCTAATCAGATGCTGACTGCATACTGCATATTCTATTCGTGTTTTACCAAACTGATTCAGTTATTTTTAACACACAATATGTTAAAAATACCATTTGTGCCGTTTATCTACTTACAGTAGATTATTTAAATCATTAAACCCTACTGTATTCCACAACGATTTTTCTTTTGAAAATAATTAGAAAGGTTAGCAAAAAAGATTCATAAATTTCTTACATTCACACAACCAAGTGATATATGCGTATGTATGAGGATGAAAATGTCGCGTAATGTTTTTGTTTTGGTTGGTATTTCTAGGGGAGGAATAGGCCTGCCACTAACAAATATTTTATGTTTTTCTTTAAAAGATAGATCACTGAACGGAATGATTTCCCGTTTTTTTATTATACATGCACATTTACTCACGTAAGAATTTTCCGAGATGGCTGCTAAATTGTTATAGGGTATTCACGGTAAAGTGGGCACTTTTTAAAGGCCTCTCATTGGGAATAATATTCAATAAATATATTTTGTTTTAGCCTTAGATGTTAACTTCCGAGTGCGGTGTGATATAAACACTGTGTTTATTACTTACATGGCAATATTTATTTCAAAAGATGATTAAAGGATTAAAAATGGCTGAAATGGAAAGTAACTAGGGCCTCAGAAGTGCTCACTTGACCGTGAACAGCCTATACCTAAGCTTGAGGACCTGACACGTCGCTGAGTTAATGGTTCTTGCGTGGAAGCTGTTTTCACAGCCGTGTCACGACTTCGACTCAGTGCAATATGTAGATATATTTCACACGGGAATGCACACTTACACGAGTTTAAAGTTTCTATTTAAAATATACAACTGATATTAACTTCATCACCTGTGAAGAAATAAGCATAGTTTCGAAACGTTGTCTTGAAGGATGGTTAAAACGTAAAAAAATGTGTTAAGCTAAGGTAAAATAGTATGAGGTTTATAGATCGCTTCTTACATTAGCAGACACTGCATGCGCGGCAGCTTCCAGTCTAGGGAATTCGTCCCGTACGCCCATTCAATTCATTTTGTTGTTCGTAATGTGAGACACCAGCCAGCCCTTTGAGCTATCGAGGCCAAAATTTAAGTACGCCAATAGAAGCTATCATACTTTATTCGTACTTAACTGAATGCTATGAATCGTAATACATTCTGTATAAACTAATACTCTAATTGATGTATACATAGGACATGCCTTCGTTCTTATAGTTTTAAAAAACAAATAAATAAAGCTAATTTTTGCAATGCAAACGCCGTTTCTGTAGCACCCAAGGACGGTTCGTCACTGCCTGCATCTACCCAGACCTTCCACTCTTTTAAATACGGCCTCATAATACTGCTTGCACAAGGACTAATTATATCACTACGACCTGATTGTACTGTGTTCCACTAGGCATGGAGCTGAAAGATGTCGAATGATCCTGGGAATGATTCTTGGTAACTCATTATTCTACCTCTTCTTAGTGTCATGTTAGCGCTGTGACAGATGGATCCTAACCCCACTGGAGAAGTTGCTTTTACTACAAACTCAACTGTACAAGATTCCACCCTGTGTTTTCTTGGTAAGTCATATTCTACCTCTTCTTGGTGTCATGTTAGCACTGTGACAGATGGATCCTTGTCCCACTGGATAAGTTGCTTTTATTACAAACACAACTGTTCAAGATTCCACCCTGTGTTTTCTTGGTAAGTCATTATTCTACCTCTTCTTGGTGTCATGTTAGCGCTGTGACAGATGGATCCTTGTCCCATTGGAGAAGTTGCTTTTATTACAAACTCAACTGTTCAAGATTCCACCCTGTGTTTTCTTGGTAAGTCATTATTCTACCTCTTCTTGGTGTCATGTTAGCGCTGTGACAGATGGATCCTTGTCCCATTGGAGCAGTAGCTTTTATTATAAACTCAACTGTACAAGATTCCACCCTGTGTTTTCTTGGTAAGTCATTATTCTACCTCTTCTTTGTTTCATGTTAGCGCTGTGACAGATGGATCCTTGTCCCATTGGAGAAGTAACTTTATTTATAAACTCAACTGTACAAGATTCCACCCTGTGTTTTCTTGGTAAGTCATTATTCTACCTCTTCTTGGTTTCATGTTAGCGCTGTGACAGATGGATCCTTGTCCCATTGGAGAAGTAGCTTTATTTATAAACTCAACTGTACAAGATTCCACCCTGTGTTTTCTTGGTAAGTCATTATTCTACCTCTTCTTGGTGTCATGTTAGCGCTGTGACAGATGGATCCTTGTCCCAGTGGAGAAGTTGCTTTTATTATAAACTCAACTGTACAAGATTCCACCCTGTGTTTTCTTGGTAAGTCATTATTCTACCTCTTCTTGGTGTCATGTTAGCACTGTGACAGATGGATCCTTGTCCCATTGGAGAAGTTGCTTTTATTATAAACTCAAATGTGCAAGATTCCACCCTGTGTTTTATTCGTAAGTCATTATTCTACCTCTTCTTGGTTTCATGTTAGCGCTGTGACAGATGGAGCCTTATCCCATTGGAGAAGTAACTTTTATTATAAACTCAACTGTTCAAGATTCCACCCTGTGTTTTATTGGTAAGTCATTATTTTACCTCTTCTTGGTGTCATGTTAGCGCTGTGACAGATGGATCCTTGTCCCATTGGAGCAGTAGCTTTTATTATAAACTCAACTGTACAAGATTCCACCCTGTGTTTTCTTGGTAAGTCATTATTCTACCTCTTCTTGGTTTCATGTTAGCGCTGTGACAGATGGATCCTTGTCCCATTGGAGAAGTAGCTTTTATTTTAAACTCAACTGTACAAGATTCCACCCTGTGTTTTCTTGGTAAGTCATTATTCTACCTCTTCTTGGTGTTATGTTAGCACTGTGACAGATGGATCCTTGTCCCATTGGAGAAGTTGCTTTTATTATAAACTCAACTGTACAATATTCCACCCTGTTTTTTTCTTGCTCAGAATGCTGCCGAGAGAACAAGATAAATTTTAACTTGAGACTCAAAAGCAGTGCTTACCTTAATCCACGTAGTTCAGCCAAACAGTGAATTAAAAGTTAACATTTGTGACAATGAAGTGAAAACAGCGAAAAAAAATAGCCAGAATGTCTCCACTAAAAATTTGATTATCTCTATAGATTATTACAGTGGTTTCATTTCTCAAATTTACAGGTTAGCTCTAACCCTTGCAAAATACAGTTTCAAGTAACAACTGACAGTTTTTATCTAAAAGTAACACTTAATAGGAAAACTTCTGTGGGGATGAAAAAGATACAATTAAAATAAGTGATACGAACAAACCCATCTCCAAAACAGTTGCTGACCTGTCTTCACCTCTACATTAATCAAATATAAACATGTAGATACTGATAAAGTAACGAGCCTACTTCCCTCAACATGGGTGCAATTAGTTTTTAAATAATCTTTAAAATATCATTTGGGACGTAGAACTTGTATCGCTGAAATAAATTTCAAACGAGATGCAGCCACAAACATATGTAACAGTAGTGTGAGAACTACAAATCCACACGTTCCTTACCCGGGAATTGAACCAAGAAAACCTCGTACCATTAGCTAGTGTTCAATGAACTGAACCACGGAGTTCGGATACGAGATTCAACTTCGAATTTAATCAATACTTGTTTCGAATGATACGATTTTCTATAAAAAAAAAACATTTACAGAGTTGTCGTATTTAACAAATAAGTGACTTAGCAACTCAAAACACGTAAGTTTACATGGCCTAACATTACTTGTGTAAAAAATTTAATGAAAACGGTTGATTGCTCCATGAGATATTGCATAAAACCTCCATATTTTCCGGGGAGGACAAAAAAGTTATGCATTAGCACATTCGATGATTGTATTTAAGTAATAGGATTATGGGAAGTTGGGAGCGACAGCATTGGCATCGGAGCTGGAGACAGCTGGTCGCCATGTTGTGATGTCATCTGACTTCCATCTTCGACCCAATGTTGTCAAAAGATATTTGGGTTAGTTCCAGTGAAAAGGTTTGAAGTTTTCATTGACTTCGCTTTTATATCAACATTAAATCATTTACGAAGCTTTTTCCCCAATATCACAATAAATAGGCAGTATCAGAAATATAATTATGTTTAAAATAGTTTTCCCACAACTATATTTTATATAAATTTGTATAATTTCCCTCTATATACAAGTTACATCACATATAGTATTTTTAATAATACTTAACCAAAAATGGCAACAGTCATCCACCCCCCTCCTCTTTAAAATATTAACGTAACAGCAGTTCCTAACCGTTTCCTGTCTCCCCGAACCAGTGTGAGACACCTCTATTTATTCTTTATTGAAAATCTCAAGAACATTACATAATGATCTTCACTCCATCGATATTCGGAAGTCTCAGGGATGTTCTCTAGTGGTACATGGTAGGCTGGCATCACGTGGTCAAGGTGCATGGCATTGGAGGAGGGGAAGGGGAGGGGGGACTGTTTCACGGATGGTGGTAGCCCGCGGCGGCGACACTTGCAGGTAGTGAGGCGTTGTGGCTCGTCAAATGAACCCCGTCGCAGCGAAAGTAAGCCGTCTTAAACGGCCAACACATTTTCTCAACTTCACATATGGTCCGTTGGTTTAGCTTTTGATCGATGTGCAGGGACAGCAATCACAATTGTTACTTATTTATATACTTATACATAATTATGTATATTCCTATCTTATATATATGATAACACCTGCGTGATTTCTTCTGAGGCGTACAAGTATTTGAGTTTTCTCAAAGTGCCCACATACCGCAAAGATGAATTGCGAATACGAAGGCCTGCATTGACCTCGACTAACATGGAACTGCGAACTGCGACCTGCATGATCGCTACCTGGTTGCCGTCAGGGTCGATTCTGCGATCGAGTTTTCACCTATGGTCAAAATGTCCGTCGGCATGAGAGAACGACCTGTACGGAGAGTCCTATTCGCACGATGAATCATTGCGATATTGGTCCCACGAATCAGTTACTGCTAAAGACGAAATGATTGAGATGGTTGTTGCAGAAAGTACACTTGCAAGACATTTGCGTGAAGTCGATGAACTTCAAAATAAACAACAATCCTCTGTAAATACTGATGAACATACAACTCCCACTACAAAGATAAGTAAACTTGATATGCATGATGAAGCAGGAAATGAAGACGGTCATGAAGATAGCATTGATGATGACTATGAAGACAGTGATGATTCCCTTAATGTTCCCACACATTTCACCAACAAGTTTCCTTCGACAAGTGGCGTAAAGAAGGTTGAACACGTCGAGAACACTCACTACATGTTCACCGAAGAGCCGAATGGTCTTGTTGATAAACTCAAGAATACAGTAGAGTAGAGGCACTCGGAATCATTTACAGAAAATTCGCAAGGCGGAATAGAATGAAGCAGGTGTGTTTCTAGCGTATATGAGATTTTGGAATTGTTTTCCTTGTATCCCTCCATGGACAATCTGTGCAGACTGACTCCTCCTCCTCTTGTCGCTGGGGCGTATGTAGATATGTTCATATTTCGCCTCGGAAACATTTATATGAATTGAGTTCCTGGCCACACTAACAGTTTTTTGTGTGTTATCAGTCTGTCCTGCAAATGGGAATATTTCGTCGTCTGTGTGTGCGTACATGTGTGTAGGTGTGTAGGTGTGCATGAATGTGTGTGTTGGCATATAAGCGAGTGGAGAATGTACAAAATTTTAGAGTTTTTTTGGTTTTCAAGGACATTCAAGGTAATGGGGTCAAGGTTAAGGCAGTCTGCAACTAATATGGTTGTAGTAGTTAGTAATGTAATATTATTGTTGACTTTTATGTATGTTATAGAGTTTTAGTTTTCAAATTCACTCAAGGTCATTGGATTATAGTCGAGGTAGTCTGCATCTAATATTGTGGCAGTAGCCTGTAATGTATTTTGCTTACTGGCTTTTATGTATTATTGGGGGTTTATTTTTCTAGATTAGTCAAGGTCATGGGGTCAATATCAAGGTAGCCTGCATCTAAAGCAGGATTTACAACAGCCCGTCGGGTCCGTCCGTCATCCGTCCGTCAATTATACGTTCGTCCGTCTCCTAACCGAGAAATTTACAACCAAACTTCGTACGCCCGTCGAAAGTTCATTGCTGCAAACTAATAAAAACACAACTGTTTACAAATAGGAAAAAATTCTACACAAAAAGTGAAAATCTTTTGCAGGATTGTGTTTCTAAGTACCCCAACCACCATACACATACGTAACGGAAATTAATCGCTGTAAAAAAATTTCTATAGCATATAAAGCTTAATTTTACTATTTTTAATATTACAAAATAGTAACTCGTGTTTCCGAACGTAAATACCAATTATTCCTTAGGAAACTTAATTTTATTTTACAGTTACATAAAACAAACATGTGAAAACAAACGACAGCAAAAACAAAACACTGTACACACTACACAGCCTTGTAAAGAACTCTGGATGACCGACTAACAAAAGTGCAAGTTTAGAAGGCTGTAATTTCATCCGTTCGTCCGTTGAAAGTTAAAGTTTGCTAAGGTTTTGATGGACGGACGGATAGAACTAATGGCCATCTCTGATTGGCTGTTGGCCACGTGATTGCGGATGGATGATGGACGGACAAACGTGACGGGTCGTTGTAAATCCTGCCTAATATGGTGGTCGAAGTCTGTAATGTAATATGCTTGTTGAACTATATGCATTTTTCTCGAGTTTTAGTTTTTATGATCATTCAAGGTCAGGGGTCAGATTCAAGTTAGTCTGCATCTAATATGGTGGTAGTAGTATGTAATATAATATGCTTGATGAAATTTATGTTTTTTTTTTTTTTTTTTTTTTTTTTTTTTTTAGTTTTCTGTTCTCAAGGTCAGTCAAGGTGATGGGATCAAAGTCATAATCATGGCTCAGGGGTCAAGGGTCAAAGGTTAAAATTCAATATCTAATGGGCACTGGCTTCCAAGATGGTGGAAATTTGATGTCTATCAATATGGTGGTTGCTTTCCAAGATGGCGGTCTCCAGTAATGAATTTTGGTTTTTAAATAATTTTTTAATCTTTTTATAGATTTATTAACGATATTTAAGTTAAAATATTAAAATATACCTTTTTTATACATAAAAAAACATTTTGGAATAAAATTCTTAAAAATTTTATAAAATTTTAATCATTTTAACAATAAATCATTTTATAAATTATAAGCTATTTTTCAACATAATTCATAATAATAAGGTTTTTACCAATTAAAAATAATTTTTTAGTTAAATATTTTAATCATTTTTTGAAAAATGTTTCAGTTTTTTTGGGGGGTTAGGGGTCGCCGGGGTAAAGTTCAAGGTCAAGGGCCAAATGTCACAGTTATATGAGGCTAAGATGGCGGTCAGGTGACATCACAAGGTGGCGACTAGCCGACTCCAGCTCCAATACCAAGTGTCGTTATGTCCAACTATTACCCTACTACTTATACTACCAGTATACAAAGTAAAGCTAAAATCGATTTCATAGTTTCTTTGATATAGCAAACTAAATAAAACACTTTTATAGCTGCTATTCTGAAAATAATTGTTTGTTACACTTAAAAATTATTATACCTACCTCAATACAACTCTTCGCCAAATTTGGTATAAAATTGTATATTCCTTCCCGCGATATGACATAAAAGTTTTATGTTTATTGTGGGGCTAAGTTACAAAATGGCAGAGAAATGAGGCTATGTACATACAAATTCGATGGTTGTATTAATTTGATACTGCTAGCATACGAAGTTAATTTGAAATTAATTTTATTAATTAAAGATACTGAGCTGTGATATTATA
The DNA here is from genome assembly GCA_029891345.1 of Dryococelus australis. Classification (NCBI taxonomy): domain Eukaryota; kingdom Metazoa; phylum Arthropoda; class Insecta; order Phasmatodea; family Phasmatidae; genus Dryococelus; species Dryococelus australis. The sequence continues at coordinate 3,880,792 of CM057004.1, read as the reverse complement.
TACAGCCACCATTTTGATGATAAATGTCAGACCCACTTAAAACGCAGTAGTTTACATAATCTTTTACAGTGCTAATTGTTTGCCAAATTTAGTGGGAATCTGTCAATTGCTTCCCGCGATATTACATAAAAACTTAAATTTTCATGTGGCACGTCTTACAAAATGGCGTACAAACGATTTACTGTGTACACCCATTTTATATTTGTGATATATACGGCCAACATACAAAATTATGTTGGAATTGTTTACATGGTTTCGACACTAAAGTATATTACGCTAAAATGCCTGTTTGGCGCTCATTTTGAAAATACGTGTCTGACATACTTAACATACAATGTCACATAATATGCCACAGTAAGTCTTGTTTGTCAAATTTTGTAGGGATCGGTCAATTGTTTCCCGAGATATGGCATAAAAATTTATTTATTCATTTGTCGCTATCTTACGAAATGGCGGACAAAATATGCTCCGTATGTATGCATTTGATAGTTGTACGACAGACTGCCATCGTACCTAATCAAGTTCGAATCGATTACATGATTTCTACGATACAACATTCTAACCTTAAATTACTATGGCCGCCATTTTGAAAATAAGTTACTGACATACCTGAAATACATAATTTAACAAAACCTGTCGCAGTACTACATGTTTGCCTAATTTTCAAGGAATAGGTAAAGCCTACATTGTTAACCGAGATATGGTATAAAAACTTTATTGATTCATGTAGCCATATCTTACAAAATGGCTGACGAAAGTGACTATGTGTCGACGTATATGATGCTCACAATATATATTTTCAGAATACAAAATTTGAAAAGAAAAAAAAATGGTATAGTATATATACTAAACAAACCTAAAATATTTGTATGGCAGCCATTTTGAAAATAAGTACCATAACAAGTTAAATTGACCTGTCATATTATTTCTCACATATCACTATTGGTTGATAATTGTTTTGATAGTTTTCGAGATATAATGTAAAATCGATATTTCCTCATTTGGTGCCCTTCTTTCAAAATAACGGATTAACAACAATATGAATTACAAAATTTATTGCTTACAAGATGCTCTGCCAGCAAACAAAATTTGGTTTAAATCAGTTGGATGGTTCACGAGATATAGCTCATCACCGTAAGTATTCACATGTACGACATTTTGAAAGTAAATTCCCCGCGTATTTTAAAACTATAATTGCCACATTTCATTACTAAGTATTATATATGTACGGAGTTTAGCGTAGTTCGGTTCAGCACGCTTTCAAAAAATGTTGTATTATGTGCGGGTTGGGGGGGAGGAGTCCCCCCCCCCCCCCACACACACACACATAGATTTAATCTCATGGTTACCTGAATGTGTGCGCCGGAACAATTTGAAACATGTGAACTGTAAATTATTATTATGAGGAAAATTAAAATTGTACAAAATCTCTAAGTGAATATTAATTGGTGCATAAATATTACATGACATAATTTACTTTTAAATCAACTTTATATTTACTATCAAATTTTGAAAAGTTCTGGCCATTGCATGTTTTGAACAAACAAATTTCTAGTGTGTCATAAAATTCCTTACTTGTTTAAGCACATGTAATGTTTGCAGTCACTGTCTGAGAACACTGACATTTCTGTGATCTTATTAACAGCTGACACAACAAACAATCAGCATTGCTTCCACGTGTCAGAACAGCTGTGGCGGAGGGATGAATTAAATAAACCACAACACTTGTGCTACTGTCTTAGAGATGTCAAAAAACAGGCCTTAGTAGCTCAGATGGACATTAACTCAGCGCACTGAAAAACAATTTCATTGGTAGAAAATATTTCACGAAGTTGTGAACCCGCTAATTTTTTTTTGCGGCAAACGTAAAATTAATTTTTTACTCGCAAATCGATTAATTGTATTTATTATTACAAATCATAACGACAGAACTGTTGTCACAAACATAACTTTTGAGGTCGATGTAAATGTAATTTTTTTCTCATCCTTCAAAATTTGGCAAGGTAAAAGAATATTCCTTTTTTTTTTTTTTTTTCACTTTTAAAAATATACCAGTTATAAAAATAATTACAGCGTGTATGTATATTGTAGGCTAGACAGGGAGTGTACGTAATAACTCACGCTGTATATAAGAGGGCACAACTTGCATTATGGACGTGCCCCATGTGATGGCCCTGTCGAGAGGAGAGACTCTGTGTCGCACAAACAATGGATACAAGCACGTTCTTGTCCACGACACAGGACAAATCATTTTACTGACACTAGAACAGTTACAAACAAACAATGTGGTGATCGCAGCGCCGGAAACTGTATACTCATACACGCCTAGCAGAGTTCACAAGTTCCCGACTGAAACGTTTGGACGGCAGTACGCCATGCAGGGTCTGGCATGGCGACTGGTGTATCTTGCCCGCGCCGCTATATATCTATATATAAACACAAGTTCTGCGTGCAAGAGAGGAACAAATGCTCGTTCCCAGCCGCACTCAAGTGCTTGTCGCCGTTGTTGTGAAAATTAAGGCACCTCGCCATAAACAAACAGTCTGAGTTATTTCAGATTAAACGGTATCTGTGTATAGACAACGGGGCCAGTCGTGTTTGTAGTGCTAATCTGAACAATGAATCTGCTTCTGGCATTGAGTGTTGTCAAGTCACACAAACCTCGATGTGGTGCTTCATTTAAGGATAAGTGTTGCCTTGAGTATAACACATTTCTTGAGTTGTCCCAATTCACAAATAACTACATCCAGAGAACGAGTTATGAACACTATTTATTTTGACAAAATACAAAATAGTTCTGAATTGCAAAACCCAAGAAAATACTAGCAAAATGTATCACAGCAGTTGATAATTAGTGATCACAATGAATAACCAATTATTGACACGCTTAACACAATTCATTAAAACGCACCAATTATCTCGGAACACCAATTGAATAAATTTACATCATATGAAATGCATCTCGGATCCATAATAACAAACATTTAAATTACAGTGATCCAAACTTTACTGTACCAAATAACAACCTCAAAATATTTATATTCTTTTTTCACTTAGTATGTTTCCTAACAGCCATTTAATTTTAAAGAAATGATACAAAACAAGGCAGCAGAATTTTCCTTAAAAATTACATAAAAAGCAATTAAAACAATTACAATGGGAGACAGTCGTATAGGACCCGTCACAGGTCATCGATAAAACAATTACAATGGGAGACAGTCGTATAGGACCCGTCACAGGTCATCGATAAAACAATTACAATGGGAGACAGTCGTATAGGACCCGTCACAGGTCATCGATAAAACAATTACAATGGGAGACAGTCGTATAGGACCCGTCACAGGTCATCGATAAAAATTTCAATAACGGGCAAGTAACGCTAAAAAAAAAATATTTGGCCCCAACGATGAAGTTGTGGAAGTAGAGCAACACCAAACATTAATTAAACTTGGGCGGCTGACAGAGAGGAACGCGACACTTTAAAAAGAGATACACAGCAACACGACGCCATAGTTAAGTCGAAACGTAATTTGGAAGGGCAGTGAAAGCCGAAATGTTGAAAATGGACTAGCTACTACACAAACTACATAAACATTTAAAAACACTACCGCAAACTTTAACTTCCACGACACACAATTTGAAGTACCCCATCGCTATATAGCGTGAGTGGAAGAAACGTCAGCTCAACTACATAACGGCGTTGAGCTCTGCTGGGAGAAGCGAAGAGCTGCTAAGCCATCAGGTGTAAATGGAGATCTAGCAGCGCTAGCGGCGTAGCGTAGCAGACGTCAGAAGGGCGTAAAGTAGACGGAGTCGGGCTGTGCAAGGCCTTAAGAATCGTATGCACTCAAACGTTTTCTGTGAAATCTTTGTTTGCTCGTAAACACGAATCAAGGTAAATAAAAGTTCTGGAAATATGACTTTTTGTCAGAAAAGATTAAAAACAATTATCTATGGCACTATTTTGTTAATTTGTCATATTAAGTGTATTAATGGAGAACAAATTCGTGGAAAGGTTAAATATAGCACTTTTAAAACTTGCATGTGCAGTTTCCTTAAGCGGCAAGAGAAACGTACAAAGATACGGGCGTAGTTTAATCTGTGAGCTTTCTTCGCGTGTAATAAAACCCCACTGTTACAGATATAATATGCACAGTACAGCGCTATGACGGAAACACTGTACGTCTTGCCCTTTGGAGCGATGAGACGCTAGGTGTGCGTGTAACTGTCGCCCGTATCGCTCCCTCGCTTCTTGACCTTGGACGCGCAGCTACATAGACCTCTTAAATAAATCACCAATGCCAATAAAAATTATGACGCGCGAAGTGGAAAGGGGAAGGAAAGGAGGGGGAAAGGAGAAGGAAGGGAGGGGGAAGGGGGAATGATGGTAGGGGGAAAGGGTGAGGAAGGGAGGGGGAAAGGAGAAGGAAGGGAGGGGGAACAGGGATGATAAAGGAGAGAACATCGCAGAGTGAAGAGATTATGTGGCTCTTTACGACGATGTATTGAGAGACGATTAGTTTGAAATGAGGTGAGAATGGAGCGGCGACGGAATGCAAGGGCGGGGGATATGGCAGATCCCCGAGAAAGTCCGGCGATTATCGGCATCATCCGGCACGATTCCAACTTGCGAAAACCCGGAAGTGACTCGGCCAGGGATTGAATCCGTTTCGCCCTGGTAGGAGGAGACCAGTCTAACCGCTCAGCCACCGCGGCCCCTATAATGCGTGTTAGTACCTCTGGCGTCAGATCCGCAGCATAACTGATATCTTCGAGAAATGAATGAGTTTTCAAGTTATTCTGCTGTTGTCGACAATTCTCATTCTGTAAATATTTGCACAGTTGTTAGTCTTGCGTGTATCACTAAACTGCTGAAAACTAGTTAAAGTTGTCAGTGTAGCAAAAGTTAAAAATAATTTTGACAAGAAATATTAAATGTATGACGGTTAGTAAACACTTGTGGTCAACACGAATATTCGACCCGAAGGCCGGTGCTCCCTCCGAACTCCCACACTGAGACTGTACTCTGATGAATAAGTCAGTGCACAGTACTTTTATCCTCTTCTGATCTTCGCCTGGGCCTGTGCCTTTGCTGTTGTTTCCTGCCCGACGGGTTTTCTCCTGTTCTCCAGTTAGAACCTGTCCTCCTCACCTCTTTTAATAAGCTCATCCCTTAGCTGTTCAAGGGCTTACCCGAACTATTCAAGAGTGGATCACTGGAAATTTCTTGTTTGGGGAATCACCAGTGAGAGGGCTTACAGAGAATGTATTTGACCATCATTCTCTGGTCCCCCCTCTCAATTACCCACGAGGAGGTGGTATCTCTGTACCATTGCTGATCGTATTTCCTCTTCTTGCACTCAGTTCTTAGTAGCCCCCTACCTTACATCCCGTAAAGGGTTTCGTGTGGTCGAATGTATGTCTGCCATAGGTATTTGTAGCATTCGTCTTAAATTTCTCGAGGTCAAACACCTCGCCTTTCTCTCCTGAACTAATCTCATTAGTGCTGTTAGTTCTGTAATGTCTCTTGTTTCATTACATGAGGTAAGAACCATGCGATCCTTGTATTCAGGATAAGGAAAACTCACATGATTTCCCCATCCATAGTTCTAATGAGGGCAGCCATCACTGCGGCATACAGGGTCGTATCCTCCATTTTCACGATATTGAGCTTGAGCTTATGTTCATTGCCTCAATGTCCTCCATTGATATTCTTTGTCTGTGGAGGTTCTGTTTATGTACATGCTCATCAGGCGGAGGTTCTTCCTCTTCCTCTTGTTCCAAATTGAACACTGGTTGACCTTTCTCTCTTGTCACTTGACTCCATAGTTCTTCAGGAGTTTTCTGCGAAGCTTTTGTCTTCTGAGCACTTGTGTCTTCTGAGCACTTGTGTCTTCTGAGCACTTTTGTCTTCTGCGCCATTTACTACAGTCTCTGTCTGTTCTCCGGTATCCCTTGTGCTATTTATCTTTATCTGGCGGACCATTTGCCTCGTCCTATTCCTCTCCAACTGTCGACGCTGATGTCCGATACAATTCTCGTACATCCGCGCCAACTGCTCACTCACAAACAGAACTGATCTCCAAGGAAATGGCCATCTAGCCTCTGCTCTCTCTCTCTCTCCCTCTCTCTCTCTCATCACGAGTCTCAGCCATAACTTCCAGACGAAGAATCCGAACTTGGCAACTCCCCAATGCGCAGGACTTGTTCTTCTATCCAGGCGTCGAACTCCTCCAATCTTCTTCCTATTTGGTAGGCGAAGACCTCGAGGATCCGAGCTGAGCCACTTCACTTAATCACCATGTGTCGGTCCAGATTCTGTAGACCATTTGCAGCAATATGCTCCAGTGCAGCTATCCTCAGGTCTTCCACTTTCCCACACTCATAGATTACGTGCTGAACAGTATCATCTACTTTACATATCGGACATATTGGTGAGTTTACAGGGCAAACTGATGTAGTTTCGGCTTTAATTTCCCATGTCCTCTTAACATTTTGGCAAGATGGTGGGTAATACGAATCCATTTTCTTTTGTACTATTCCCTTATATCCGGGAACACCTGGTAAAATTCTCTTCCCTTTTCACTGTTGTCCCATCTATCTTGCCTGCATCTCAGAGACATCTCTCTGCATTATTTATTCTGAAGAACTGTTGGCTTCCGCCCTCTGAACTCTTTAAACATCTCTCCATATTCTCTCACCAATATGTATATTGACAGAACTCCTGCCAACACCGCGAATGCATCAGTGGACACTGTCTGATATGCCTTAGTAACTGTTAACAGGACAGACTTCTGGGCCGTGTTCAGATGTCTTTGCACAACCTGATTCGACCCGAGATGCCACGCCGACGCAGCGTACGTCATGATGGCCTGAAAGACTGCCTTGTATATCTTCAACATTGTTCCTGAGTTGAGCCCTACATACACAGGAAAAGAAGCCCTCATCTTGCAAAACAGTACTACTGCCTTGCTGCACACATATCTTAAATGGCTCATGAAGGACAGTACACTAGTCAGCATGACTACCAAATACTTGAATTAACTGACAAATCCCAGCGGCATTCCCTGAAACCTCACTGTCGGCCACCATTTGCTGAGATTCCCTTTTAACATCATTCATACAGTCTTGTCTGCGGAGAACTGCAGTTTCGCGGACGCCAAGCGCTCTTGTATGGACGAATATTCGATAGTACAAATTGTCGTCGATTAACAGGCGAGAACAAGAAGGGACTGTTGTGACAACAGCAGACACGTAGGCTGTTTACTGTAACTCTCGCTGTTTACTGCGCATTTTGGAAATCAGCCTTCAAGTAGCCACTGATTGCGCACAGAGAATCACGCAAAGAATTTTTTTGTATCTTGACGTTTTCTTAAAAGTGTTGTGTGTCAATTAGTAGGCAGTGAATCATTGTTGGCATTACAGTAACACATTTATACTTCCGAAAAAATCACACAACTTACTTGATGAACTCATGAACTGTCATGTATTTCAGTGTAATTTTTTCAGTGCTGCTTTAATTCATTCACACACAGTGTACACCACTGTGTACATAATTTATGGCCGATACCATAGACTATGCTGTTCAATGCTTAATGATCTTCTCTGTAGGTACCTGATTCGTAAGGTGTGCTTGTTCTCAATGGTGTTTATGGTTAATGCAGCTACAACCTTACACAAAGCGTACAGCTCAATGGTTGTTAAACATAACAAGTGTTGTATTGACTTAAGTACAGCACTCACCAGGGATGTTTTGTTCGCAGTCCCGAAACTACAAATTATATCGGACCTGAAAGAGTTAAAAAATTAATCATTCTTTCATATCCATTTAGCACTCTGTCTGCTGGGAATATAATTTGTTTTTTTTTTTTTAACTGCAATCCACAATATTTAATATTTTTTATTAATTTCAAAAAAATTTTTTAGGAAAACATCTTTATATTTGCTCGTACCATAACCACGTTATGAACGTCCCTGAAAAGTTATCGCACGAAGAAAAAGTTTTGCTATTTTCTTATAGCGAAAATAAATTGTGCGTAGTGAATATAAAGAAACGGTTACTGTAATTGAAGAAATTTTACAAAACGAACTAATTGAGTGGTAGGTTGTTGGGCTTAACGTCTCGTCGACAGCGAGGTCATTAGGGACGGTGCAAGTTGCGCAGGGAAGAGGGATTGGGAAACTAATGGGAAGGACTCGTCCATGGTCTTTGTTAGGGACCAACCCAGCATTCGTCTGGAGTTATTTCGGAAAGCCATGGAAGGCCGAAATCAGGATGGCCGGGCCAGGAATCGAACCCGGGTCCAGTGACTTACCACTGCGCCACCTCGCTCGGTAAATTAACTAATTGAATTTTGTTCTTTAGAGAGAATATGTAATTCCCTGATAGTGTGGGCAGAGCACGTAACTGTTATATTCGAAAACTGAAACAGAAAACGACAAGCCAATGTTACCTTGTTAAATTATATAGAATTATTTCTGTAGCTAGCCACGACATTTGCAAATGAGATTCTATTTTTTGCCTTGCGGGTGGCCTCTGAGGATCAATAAGGCGTGGACAAGGGCACCTGTGCTGAGTGACCTTGAAGTGCTTGGCACAGGGCTCCACCCTCGACCTCAGGGCGACATAGCGTGCTCAGAGTGGCGTCCTGACGTTACAGCCCACCCCCTACCCACCTCTCTAGACCCCCTCCCTACCTCTCTCTCTCTCTCACTCGCTCGCTCTGTCCACCAGCTTCTCATGTCCTTAAAGGGAATGGTAGGTATGAAGTAATTTTGCATTATGGGGATCCTTTAGTACCAGATTAACTTAATTTTAATGTTATTATGTATTCACAAGGTTATTAAATTTGTATATTATTTTAATTTATAAAACTTTATACACTCTTTCATGTCCTATCATAAACAATAAAATATCAGTTACATGAAACTATCATCTTACCTGAACTCTTAACATCACTTACTTCTTGAAGAAGTAACTAAATTTCATTGACAAAAATACCTTTTTAAAAGTCACGACTTCGCTTATGTGCATTGACCTGAGGGACGTTGGTTGTGTTTCTGCGCGCGTATAAAAATACCGCTAATGCGTCTCAACAATTGACGACTCTATCTGTGACGTTAATCATGTAACAAGCTCGAAAAAATCATACTTGTAATTTGTTTTGCGATTTAAATTTTTTTGTGTTGTTTAAATTTAGTTTTACTAAAATAACAAGATTTTTGAGCTATCAATAGTAGCTAATTACGTAGTGCTAAATTTGTATTTGCTATGTATTTTTAATGTTTCGATTAGACATGTACTTGAACAAATATTAACAAAAAAAAGTATATTACCCAAGGTATTATTACCAGGTACATTTAGACGAGAATCCACACACACACGATCGTGCGTGTGTATGTGTGTGTGCGGGGGGGGGGGGGAGGTACTAGGAAACATTAAACTGAATGCCGGTTACAGGATTCTTTAAATTGGCGTGATATCCATGATTGAGATATGTATACATACATTTCAATATATCTATTCTGTTCGGTGAAACAACCTGAGGAACTAAAGTTTCAACTATTTTCGTGCAGTACTAATGAACGCCATTAATAGAAACACACGTGGAACTAACGAAAATTACACCTTACTTTCTATTATTTTTGGAAAGTTCAAGAATCTATATTCTTATTCGTAAATGTATTTTATTTACTTGTTCATTTGTTATAGTGTATTCACGCCATCTTGAAAATCTCTAAATATAACTTTAAAAAACAAAAATGTCTGGATGTTTTGAGATCTGATAAAAAAATCGTATTTCACAGGAGTTTGATACTTTCGTTTAAATTACGTAATTTATGTTTTGGTTAAAGAGAAGTTTAAATTCTATATTATATGTAAATTCCAATGTTTATTTCGTAGTCCATCGGAAATTGAAACGGAAAAAAAGTGGTTTGAAAAAAATTGTTTTTATGTAAAATATTATTTGTAACGTAAAAGTTTCTTAGTGCCGTATTGACGTTTTCAGGAATGCAATGTAAACACATGTCATTACCATGTGTAAATTATTCTGTTCTTTAATGGCTGCCTAGAGCAGCTATTCCCCGTCGCGGCTTCTCCTTGGTTTTTCCTTCAGACTTGTTGTTACCTTTTAGTTGACATGTGGCAGATGGATGTGTTGTGAGTAACCTCAGAGTAGATCATTAGCAGGAAAGTGGCAAGGAGGAGTAAACAGACAGCAATTGCAGTTATTAAATTGAAGCATCGTTTATGCATCTGCGCTTGAATTCCCCGATTTTTGATTTGTAATCTGCGGTACCTTGTAAATAGAGTAGTTACGTGAAGTCGATAAAGAACTGACGTCATAGTAGCGTCCAGTTCTTTGAGATAGTTTATCTTCCGCTACGAAAAATGTCGGGAAAAAATGGTTTTACGATCAAAATTTTGGCACCCATTATCCATTCATACTGTTGACATTTAACAGCAATCATTTTTATTGTGGCATTGCATGTGTGTATATCTGTATATGTACTATAAAGTACAACATTAGGGCGACCTGATTTCGCGATAACATTCCACAAGTTGTACTCCAAACCACGTTATTTCAGAACCAGTGTCGTGGTTGGATGTGTGTATATCTGTATATGTACTATAAAGTACAACATTAGGGCGACCTGATTTCGCGATAACATTACACAAGTTGTACTCCAAACCACGTTATTTCAGAACCAGTGTCGTGGTTGGATGTGTGTATATCTGTATATGTACTATAAAGTACAACATGAGGGCGACCTGATTTCGCGATACCATTCCACGACAAGTTGTACTCCAAACCACGTTATTTCAGAACCAGTGTCGTGGTTGGATGTGTGTATATCTGTATATGTACTATAAAGTACAACATTAGGGCGACCTGATTTCGCGATAACATTAAACAAGTTGTACTCCAAACCACGTTATTTCAGAAACAGTGTCGTGGTTGGATGTGTATATAACTGTATATGTACTATAAAGTACAACATGAGGGCGACCTGATTTCGCGATACCATTCCACGACAAGTTGTACTCCAAACCACGTTATTTCAGAACCAGTGTCGTGGTTGGATGTGTGTATATCTGTATATGTACTATAAAGTACACCATTAGGGCGACCTGATTTCGCGATACCATTCCACGACAAGTTGTACTCCAAACCACGTTATTTCAGAACCTGTGTCGTGGTTGGATGTGTGTATATCTGTATATGTACTATAAAGTACAACATTAGGGCGACCTGATTTCGCGATAACATTCCACAAGTTGTACTCCTAACCACGTTATTTCAGAACCAGTGTCGTGGTTGGATGTGTGTATATCTGTATATGTACTATAAAGTACAACATGAGGGCGACCTGATTTCGCGATAACATTCCACGACAAGTTGTACTCCAAACCACGTTATTTCAGAACCAGTGTCGTGGTTGGATGTGTGTATATCTGTATATGTACTATAAAGTACAACATTAGGGCGACCTGATTTCGCGATAACATTCCACGACAAGTTGTACTCCAAACCACGTTATTTCAGAACCAGTGTCGTGGTTGGAAGATCTTACATCGCACGCGTCGTAAGTGTCTGCCGGCGAATCACAGACTTACAGTATGGGAATGGCGTTGTGATTGGCCAGTCAAGTAAGGAAATGTCTTCCAACAGAGACAAGCAGCCAATAAGCAAAAGAATACTGCTGGTATGCCCTCAGGGTGTTGAAATATAGCATGCGCGGAAGTCTTATCGCGAAATAATAGTTGGCTCTTTATATCATTAGTCTAACCGATTCATTCATCAGAACAAATTAAGGCAACATTTAAATTGTCAACTCACAAAATTCAACTGTAAATAATATCTACTATTATATTCTGATGATACTCCAGAATTTTGTTTGCTGATATTCTGAAGCCATCTTGAGCCCCTGTCACTGTCAATTCTCCCCGTCAAATTGCTCTGAACAAAATTGTTCAAAGAAATGTGGAAAGTTTAGACGTCATTGAAATGTCATTACCATCGCCATGTTAATTTAAAAAGTTGAATGGCTCCAGTTTCGAACAAACATTTTGATCATTAGACCATTTATCAACATTAGTTCGTATTTGAAGAGAGTTCAGACAATCAGAACGGCCCAAAACGAAAACAGTGGTTTTCCACTCAAACAAAACTTTAATATGACAACCAAAAACTTGACACGAAATGGATGTAACCAAATTATATAATATCTGTCTTACCAGAAATACTGTTGGAAGCGCGTGCTGAACAATGCTTGTGAAAATACCACAGACAGCACATTTTAACGTGCAACAGAATGTATAAAAAATAAAATTGTTAATTAGTTTAGAATATCGGAAATAAATCACAAAATTCATAAAATTTCTTTCTTTGGTGGGTTTGCGAGGTAACACAAGATACGTATTCCGCTATAAAAAATATATTTATATGAATATCAGTCTTGGTCCGGCAGAGAAAACAAGAAGTTCCTGATATAACTAATCAGCCTACTTTCCTCAACATGGATGCAATTAATTTTTAAATAATTTCTTAAAAGCTGAGTTGGTAGGAAGTACTTGACTTCTCTTTCAAAGCAATAACTTTAGAAATGAAACCAGGAACATATGCAACAGCGGTGAGACACACATACACACTTGTCTTACCTGGGGCTTGAACCCACAAAAATTTGTACTATAAGCTAGCATGCAATCCACTGCAATAAGGAGTTAGGATTCAGAACATCATCAGTTTAATGCTACGAATGATACGTTTTACTAACCTAAAATATTTACAGTGCCGTTATCTTGAGGGAAAATAAGTGACTGAACTACATAAAACATGTAAGTTTACATGACCTACAGTGACGCTACTTGTGTGAAAAATTTGACGGAAATTCGTTGTTTGGACCCAGAGATATGCCATAAAAAACTTAACTATCTTAGTTAATGCTATCGTACAAAATTGCCAGAAAAAGAGGTTCTATACACGATGCTTCTGATGTTTACTGCCTACATATAAACTTCGGTTGAATTTGTTAAAATTGTTTAATATATATGTCAAACTTACCTAAATGAAGCTGCCACTTTCAACATCGTTGTCTCACCCATTGAAATCATGAAAGTTTACATGGCATTCTGTAGTATCAATGGTGTGCATAATTTGGTACGGATTTATTTGAAATGTTCCAATATAACGTTTGGTGGGAATCGGTTGATTGGTCCTTGAGACATGCCATAGAATCGCCATAACTTTCATGTGGCGATCTTCATAAATGGAGGAATAAATGTAATGCAGTAGTGAAGCTACCCCAGGCTTATTGCGATATTAATGACATCGAGCAACCTTTGACCTTTGACTCTGGTGCATCTTACACATACACTTCCCCCTCCCTCCCCCTGAATGTGTACCAAACCAGACTGACAGGTTTCCCCTCCCCACCACGCCCATGCCCCGGGACCTACTTTCTCACCGATCCAATTACCCCACCTCACCCCTAGAGTTGTTCTCTTAAGTGTTACCTCTCCCACGCCCCTCCTCACACACTGGATCTGCCTAAGATGACAGGACCTGTTTTGGCGAGCGTCGTAGGCTGGCTGTCCACCAGGACAGACTTGCAGCACCCGGTGGTTAGGAAGGGTAGTTATATTTTGTTTGCGCAATGAGATTAAATACACATGTTGTATGGTCGGCAGCTTAATACAAGTGTGAAAGTTGGAGAGGGAATTGAATTGAGATGCAGTGCAGCTGGATGACCAGTGAGGAGTTTGGATGTGTGCATGCACTTGTATAAGGATGTATTCGCACAATGAATAATTAATCGTGCAACAATTTTTTTAATGAGCTTATTTAATTGTACAATTACATATTACTTACTTATTTACATGTACCAAGACAGTACATATCGCATTGAATATTTATTCGCACATTGAATAAATAACTAGATTAATTTAGTTAGATAATTTAATCGTGCACTGGGTATGCATGCACTTGTGCATAAAGCAATGATTTATTTACTTGTGCACTTACCACAATTACTTATTACGTGCATGGGATATTTAATCGTGCACTTGCATGTGCAGGAAGAGAGAGTACATACGTACCTGCACAATTACTAAATACAATTTCTCATTGCACGACTATCTCCAGAACAGCCCGAACTCAACTAACCTCTGTTTGCTTACATGAACCATTATAACAATAAATGGTGCCATCCGCCATATTGGGTTGTGTTAAATATATAGAAGGGGAGAAAATGCTCAGTATATTTATAAAAGAAGAGTAGTTCGGTTCGAGCTCGGAGCTGTGTATTTAGTGTGACACAACCTATATACATCGCTTCGCATAATTAATTACTGAAATTAACGTAAAATGTACTAATTTATTATTATATCACACTTGTGTCTGATCTATTTCGAGTCAATGTGATACGAGAGGTGCATAAATTTCTCATCAATTGAGTAATGACCCCATGTAATTAGATTATTTGATTATACTATTTAATCCTACACTTACACGATTTACTTATTACACAAAATGGTTTATTTAATCGTGGAAGTAAAATAATATAAACAAAACATTATTTATTAATTGGCACTTGAATAATTACTTTATTAGAGGTGCCGAGAGATAACTTACACAGCATCTCGCTAGGACTGTACACTCAAGATTAACCTGAGATTTGCATATATTCTTAGATGTTAGTCCGCAACAATATAAAGCATTTCCCTACTCGTACCGCCACCACACCGAACAAGTTGATGCAAATCCTGACATGTTCGAGGGCCAGCCATCGGCCGGGGGGGGGGGGGGGTAAGGCGGAAATAGGGATGCGCGAGGAATCACTAACCCCTTGAAACAAGACAGTGGGGAAGTTCGGCATATCGCCATTAGGGCACAGAACCAACCGGTCAGATCTTCATCTCTTAATATGCCGGCGAAACTGGCTTTATAGGATAAAAAAAACAGACACGTCTCTACCAAAAAAAAAAAAACAGTTTTGTTAAAAATGTCTGAATGCCCTTATATACCATAATTTCTTTTTAAAAAATATTCACTTTATTTAACTAACATTTTTTTCATTATGGCTAGTGTTTTCAACATTTGTTCTATATTTTATCAAATATTGTGTAGTTACACTCAAAAAATATCTGTGATAGTGTCCTGGATTACTGTATGAAAATCGATGGGCTAACACCTATGTTAGAAGATGTATAAATATTATGTGGAATTGCTATTTGAAAAAATTACTAGTATAAGTGCCAAACCAATTTGCTTCAGTTCGCGCATAGCAACTGGTATTACTCATTCTTATCACTTGAATGTAATTGCATAACGAGATACAGCACATTTGACAAGACTGCAGGTCAATCAGGATTGGGGGAAATACACCTTGCCTCATACCCCATAAAATTAATAAGATTTTTTATTCGTGTGACAACTAAATTATCGATAATATTTGCATATGTAATACCCACATGCATTTAGTATTCGCATATTGAGTTGAAATGAAATACACATCAGCTATCGAATCACATTTGATGAGGTTGAACGCGACTGTAGTCTTGAGAAATGAGTTCTCCATTCGTGTGCCATTAAAGATACTTAGATTCTTTACGCAATAAAAAAAATATGTATAAGTAGTATTTACACAATGAACAAATACCAATATCAATTTCACACTTAAATACACATATCACACTTCCAGAATAACCAAAGTTTTGCTGTTATGTTTAACTTATACACCCACAGTGTTGTAATTATCATCAAAAACACTACAGAACTGGGCTATGCTAACAATACGCCTTCCCCAAACCCTATTTCATTATCCAGTGGCTGCAATTACTCTTCAACCAAGTTATTCCAGGTCATCAGACAACAAAGGTCTGCCCACCCTTTCCTCCGACAACCTGTCTTCATCTCTCGAAGGATAACACTCTGTGTTCTAAAAAAGGACATAGCCACCCGATTTGTATATGGGAAGACTACACTCACATGTCTTCATGTTGATGATATCACAGAATGCCTTTCACATATAAGTAATTCAAGTATATGGTTATAATATTATTTTTCAAATATTTTTCCCTATTTATTACATATTTGCATTAAAACTGAAATTAAAACACTCATATTTTCTCAAAACACACTTTGAATGACCAGAAAACTTATATTCCGCGGTTTCCGTATTACTTTTATACATATGCGAACCAGACAAGATTTTCAGAAATACCTATCTAGGTTGACTACAGTTTTAAAACCTTGATGTATCTCCCATCAATGATTTAGGTCGCACTTCATAACCCTGATAAAGTTAAAAGTTTTTCAATAAATTATGCATTACTTGTAAATAAGTATATATCGATTTATAAATTGACATATCGCGAACAAAGATACATATATGCAGACGAAATGAAAAAAGTAATACTCTCTTTACCAATTTAAAATTAATATTATGCACGACTCACTACCCGTCTTACCAAGAGACAAGCATTTATACAGAAAGAAATGCGTACAGCAGAGAACTCATCACAGCAGCGAGAAAACGCCAACCCCGCAATCGATGGTTGAGGGTTTTGGTGTGAAGACTAGTTATAGTAAACGACAACAGAAGGCATGACTGACAACTTTTCAGTATTTGATTGCCGTCCATCAAAACAACTAGTACACAGGACATACGTATCAAGACAGCTCGGGTCGCCGAAATATGTTATTACTAAGAACTTCCATTCTACCAGGGCCTCTCAGCACATACAGAACCTACACCACACCTCTCAGCACATACAGAACCTACACCACATCTCTCAGCACATACAGAACCTACACCACATCTCTCAGCACATACAGAACCTACACCACACCTCTCAGCACATACTTTTTGTAACAATTAATACAATCTTTTAAGTGAAGTATAATATTATTGTTAATAATTAAAACCACTACATTTCCCACTAACAAGTGAACGAATATTTATAATCCAAAAGTAAATATTTATTTTCTCCATGTATCCAACAGGATTTCATTTCAGAAAACTATATAAAATCCTATAACTGACAAATGTTCTATTAGAACATCTCTTTTCAGACGTCGAAACATTTTTGCACTGCGACATCACACAAATAGTGTATAAAATCTGAGACATGTTCTGTTACAAGGTATTTGTTCTATTTTTCCACCTCTCCCCCCCCCCCCACCACCCAAAAAAAGTAATTCACAACTCATCCATCAACTCAAGTTATTCTCAATTCCATTACGCCCTCGGAAGAAATTTTGGTGTAAAACCACGTAGAGCGTATATGCATTCGACGAATCACGCGGAAACCTACTTACATGGTGCATGATTATATACTGTAAACACTACAGAACAAGTAGTTTATGTTAAGAGAAGGATGTACTGACACATTTCCTGTGAAATAGTTGTTTGCTTCAATGCGTGTATCTCGTTAAATAAGTGTTATGCAAATATAATATTACTTTTGGTCAGAAAAATATAAAAACATTTTTCTATGCTACGTATTTTTTTCCTTTTGTAATATTAAGTATATTCTCGGAGAAAAAACGTGAAAATGGCCAACTAATGCCTTTATGAAGCATGCCAATGCAGTTTCGATAAGCGGTAAGAGAAAAGTATAAACATACCGACGTAGTTTAACCTGAAGACTTTCATGGCGTTTAATAAGGTTCCAGTGTTACAGATATTATGTACACACTACAGCATCACGACGGAAACACTGCACGATTTACCCTTAGGAGCGATGACGCATTAGACATGCGTGTTAGTGTCGCCCGTACCGCACCCTCGCTTCTTGACCTCGAAGCGCAGCTCCATCACACTCTTAACCATCTCGACTATCCAAATATATGTATGAAACTGATTTCTCACATGTAGGATTCGAACCCATGATCCCTTACAGGGAACCAGAACTTAACCATTACAGGCATCGATGTAGATGGTAACTAGACTTACTGCACACACTCACATATATATATACAACTCTCCGTATTCCCAAACATCATTGCTTGACACCATCCCGATTTACCAAAACTCACCATCCATTTTTACTTTAAGTAAACATATTAATATATGAGAAAAATTATCACATATAAAACTCATCCCCTGAAAATTAAACTAATCTTAGGTTGTATCATATATTATATATATAATTTTCCAAAAATCTTTAAATAAGATTTCCAGAACTAATTTACATACAGTAAATGAACAATATTTTAGTCGACTAACATGCAAGAGCAGATACTATCTTTAAACACACATTCGGAATGATGTGAGTTCGATTCCCAGCCAAATCATTCCGATTTTTTTCTTTTTTTCTCTTTGCTTTCCCGAATTCATTACAGACGAATGTCGAAATGTTTACACACTATACCAAGTTTCCTTGTGGTCGCAATTATAGGTAACCAACTCCCATCTCACAGCGTGTTGGGATAGAATATTCATCCCATTTCATTTACCTGTTTGATTAGTCAAACATTATCAAATTGTGAACTGATGGTATATAACCTCCTTTCCTTCATTTTACCCTGAATTTTGTAAACATCCGAAATACAACTCGAGTCCATGCGAAATATTTAAATATGAAACATAAATAACATAATATCATCCTAACCTTTTCGCCTCAACTTTCCCCTACTATAACATCACACAGGAAACATACTGGCTATGTTTATGGTGGAGCAGCGATCAAACAATTAGGCTCCTTCCAAAAAACAAACAATATTACTCATTCAACCATACAAATTTTCGAACGTTTACATTTGCATAAACACGAACATCTAAAACAATACCGATGTAAGAAGAGAATATTCCCCTTGAATATACACAGACAGTCTTATATCGCAGGAGATTTTCTTGAGAGTTCTAGGATAAAACAGGTTCCCACCTTACAAATCAAAGATTTCCCCTATAAAACTATTGCAAGTGAACATTATTTAATATCTGTAATGTACACAACATATTTTAAAAAGTAATAACTAAAGGAGGTAGACGGAATTTCTAGTTCCCTTTAAATAATCGGCTTCATCACCCAATCAAATACACAAATATTTTGTCTCTCCTGTAGACATATTTAGTAGAGAGCATTCGCTATAGCTAACCAACAATTCATCTCACCTACATAGAAAATGTTGCTCCCCTGTTCCTAAACACATCCATGGTATTCTATTTAGTTGAGAGCTCTCGCTATAAGAATTAGTTATGCTAGAGCCATCTCACCTCCTACACACCATTCACTTATAAATGTTCTTCTTTGATGTATTAATTTATTTGTCAGACTTATATTTGGAAGTTTTCACATCTGTATATATCACACTCAAATAAAGTTTATTCGCCAATCATAAGATTTTTTTAATCGTTTATTATATTAACTTAAACATTATATTTACTGTTCACCGTGGAAGCATATACAATTTTATTTCGAAACATAGGTTATTATATATATTTTCGCTTTAATATGGAGAGAAATTTTATTATAATTAAAAGCAAATACTGTTAATAATATAGTGAAATAAATTAACAAACAGACAAACCCAACCCCAACCCCAACACAAAAACACACACACACACACATAAGGAAATTTTATAATATCCCTTGAAAGTAAACGACGAGGTTATACACCTGTTTATAATTTTGAAATGCTATTATAACGTTATCAAAGTACGAAAATTATTATTTTTATATTACTTTCATCTTTCCCACATCCCTATATGCCAATGGTTAATTTGCTAGAAACAAGGATCTCACCCCTATCACTATAGTATTAATTAAACATGTCAACCAGCATTCCCCAATGATCAATCATAATTTAATGACCTTATACCTCCTATTACCCATGGAAAATTGTTTAAAATAACTCATAATATTTTGATGTCATAACATACTTGCTGCTAAAAAAACAGACCAAACAGTTATGATTTCATAATGTAATAACAAAACACCTATTCAAATAATACCAGCCACCATTCGCTATACCATTGTCAACTAGCCAACCTTTACAAAATCTCATTCCAATAGACCAAATCACTATACCAGCAATTCAAATGTTCCTGCAGAAAAAACATTATATCCATTAATACTCGCAATCTATATCACACAACTCATTTACACAAACCGTATTATCCATTAGGAAATCCATTACCATCAGACATTATTAGCATAACTAACATACCATACAGACAAAACCTATTAACAATTGAACGATTCATTATGACTAGCATTACCAACATACTATATAAACAGATTAGTCAATCTGACAGTGCCCCCCCCCCAATTCATACTATTAAAACATTCCTATCAAACACTCCTGTATCATACAAGACACTTACTTTTATAAAATCGCATACCAGCTCCGTAACATGGTAGAAGTCGAGGAGTCTGTACTACGATCAAACATTCGCTCCATTCTCATAATCAGTTAATACTAAAATAATTATAATAAAACACCATTATTTTTTTTTATCTAATGCTAGGATAATCGAACGAGTTGTGCATGTAGAAATATGTCCAGTACTCGATTTAACATCATCAGAGAGTCATACTTCATTTTCAAACACATACGATCTCATACACCGTGACTGCTGTCAAAGTGATTGTTACTGGAGCTCGATAACATTTAAGGATAAACTGAAGTTATGCAAATATTTTATGTTAGCAAACAATATCGTTTGAAACATTAAACTGATTAAATCCGAATTTCATGCTCTGAATCATAACACTCTAATGCAGTGGATTGCACAGTATCTTATTGTACGAGGTTTTCTGGGTTCATGTCCTGGGTAAGGTATTTGTAATTGTCTCACTGCTGCTGCATAAGTTTATGGTTTCATTTCTAAAGTTATTGCTTTCAAAGACAAGTCAAGTTCTTCCTACCAACTCAGCTTTTAAGAAATTATTTAAAAATTAATTGCACCCATGTAGAGGACAGTAGGCTCACTAATTGTATGAGCAACGTCTTGTTTTTCCTTCAACCATCTTTTAAATAAATATTGGCATGTAAGTCATAAACACAGTGTTTACATTCCACCGCACTCGGAATATTACGTCCAAGGCTAAAATAAAATATATTTATTTAATTTTCTTCCTAATGAGGGGGCTTTCAAAAGCGCCTTCCTTACAGTGAATAGCCTATAGGCATGTGCCATATACATATTTGAAAACGGTTTAGCAATATGTTGTCCACTTCGATATCGGTGCGGTATATCGCTTGCACAGTGCATTGAAAGTCGATGGTAATATATTGAAAACTTTGTTTAAACGGCATTGCAAATATCGTACATATTGATATCGCAGATAGCGAATATCACAAACGACGCATATTTGCTAACATCGCGTATCACCACCGAATATCGCTTATATCGTATATTGGTAAAATCTTGAATTACGACATATTGCTATACGTATTTGTTCCATATCGCAGATGCGATATTTTAGAAATATCGTTTTATGATCGATATGTCGCCATATCGCACAGCCCTAGTTACAAGCGGCCAGTTTCCACGTCTGAGAACTCTCTTACTTCCTGCGTCCTAGTAAGTCTCTCTCTCGGCCGCCCCCCACAGTGACGTCACATCTACTGTATATTCATGAGGCCCGTTATTGTCCCCGCTCTTTCTCGCCTACCGCTTACACTTTTTGTGCCCGTTTTAAAAGTTCCACTTCAATGGCATTGGGCATTGCAGTACGTTAAATATTCCAATTACTGTTTGACTTTCAGAAATTGTATTCTTGATTGCTAGATTAATTTGCTAAAGCTCCTAGTTCCCCATTTGTCCCTTTTCCTTTTAATTTTTTTTTTTTCAATTTGCGGATTGGAAATGTTGGTTATTGACCGCACATTAATGAGAGAATTTTAATAATGTTTTAAAGGAAAATGTCGGTTAGAGCTCTACATTCCAAGACATTTTTTGAGTCTTCAGTACGCGAACGAAGCGGGATATTTATTTTAAATTTTTACTACAGTGTTTTGGTTTAAATGTTAAATGTTTACATTATATCTAGCAGAGTTTGCGTGTAATTTGTGCATGGAAACTATTTATGATAATCCTTTTTTTTTCGCATAATTTGCACATAGTAACTGCTCATTTGTTTGTACGAAGCCGCCGACCGTAGAAAATTAATGAAATGGCGTACCGCAAAATGTGCGAATGTTTAAGTTGCATGGGATAGATTATGGCCGGACGTTATAACTGTCATTGTCACCAGTACGTTCTTATAAATAGAGTTTTCAATTTAAAAAATCAGGATGTGACGAAACAAAAAAAAAAAGTGGACACATAGTTGGAAAAATCGAGTAGAAATTGTAGTATGTAAGAATAATTATAATAAGGAATTGTTTTAATTATTTCTAATTTATCTGTAATAAATTATCATAATAAAATTATTTTCTAATTAAAAATTATTGAAATTTGTTGTTAATTAGGCCTTAATAAATCATTGGTAAACAAACAATATCCTAAAGGAACAAATAATAATTTTATAACTTGATTTTGAATTCTGAGTTACAGGATGTTTTTAAGAATTGGTTTACTTCCTATACAAATTGGTTTACTTCCTATACAAATTGCATTGTTGTGATTGTTACTTTTTTTTTAGTAAGCTATTGTGTTATGACTATTTATATGTCTACGATTACCATGAAAACAAGTCTGCATTTCTAACAGAATTATAATTACTAAACATCAGTTTTTTTCCGTTTGTGTATAACTTTTTTAAATAGAAAATTATTACCAATGTAATTTAAGATTAATTATTTTATCACCAATTATTTGAACACAAAATAAACTGTAATTATACAAATTAAATTGCAGAGCGGGGTATCTCGTGTAACGCAACCAGACGGGTAAATAAATGATCGAGCGTAAACAGAAAGTACCATAGAATTATCGCAGGTTCGTACAAAGTCTAGCCCTACACACGTATAACGCTTATTGTGCGGGTCTCCAAGGACGATCACGCGGATTGTCTGTCCCTCACTGTGATGCGTTTACAGACTCACGGAATAGGGCAGATGAAACTCGATCAGCACAAATGCGAGTGTAGAGAGCGGGAGCATTGTGACGCTGGTAAGCCACCGCAGCAGATTGTGTTTGTGTCCCCAGCCTCCAGTGGCCGGTTGAGCAGACCGCTGCCTTCTAGATTATTGACATGACAGGTGGGGCGGCACGGCACCACTGCCACGGAAGTGGGATGAATTATTCTGAGCGGATATGCAGCCAGCGCGTGGCATCATCTCCCGGGGGAGAGACTGCATCCCTGTTGCGCCGGCCGCTCTGGTCCATGATGCAGCTGAGTGCGGCTCATGACTGTCACTGCTCAGCTTCTGTCGCCACCTTCTCTGCACTTGAAGGACTTGCCTACTTGAAGCTCCCTCCCTTTCGCGTTTGAAACCTAGAAGAGTGAGGGCGATAAGGTCGACTCCGTCATGCGCATCAAGTGTACCATCGCCTCTAAGTGCGAGGTTCTGAACTGGTGTGTATTCTCGTCATGCTACGTGTGCCTAAGGGACTTTCAGTTCTGACCTTATCGTTTTCCTAGGGGAAAGTATGTAGTATGGTTCAAGTATGTAGTATGGTTCAAGTATGTAGTATGGTTCAATGACCTTTAATACTTTTATATGCTTTGACGGGTATATTTTCAGATACAGTGCTCTGTAAAAATACATTTCAACTTGTTCTAGTGCTCTGAAATGGTGTTTCCGATATTCGTAGCGTCTTGAAAACACTAAACAGGTATCATCTAAATTGTGTTCTTTTCGTGGATTAGCACGTAGGATGGGCGTTTAGTAATTTATTACATAAACGTGAATTTCAAACACTGTGCATCGCAGTTCAAGTCCCAATTAGACGGTAACTTGAAGATAGACGTAGAGGGGCTCCTACAGCACCCGGCTGTACTGATTGCATCCGACCATACTAACTGCACCCGGCTGCACTGACTGCACCCTATTGTACTAACTGCAAACGCCGTTACTAACAGAACCCAACTATACTGATACACACTATACAAATTACACACGGCTGTACTGACCTTGCCCGGCTGTACTAACTGCATTCAGCTGTAATAAATGCACCCGACCGTACTAACTGCACCCGACTGTACTAACTACACCTCGCTGTACTGACTTCATCCGGCTGTAATAACTGCACCCGGCTGTACTGACAGCACCTGACTGTACTAACTGCACTGGGAGGTACTAACTGCACCCGACGGTACTAAAAGCATCCAAATGTACTAACTGCACCTGGCTGTATTGACTTCACCCGGCTTTACTGACTGCAAATGACCATACTGACTACACTCGACCGTACTATCTGCACCTGACTGTATCATTTCACCCAACTGCACTGACTTCACCGGACCGTACTGACTTCATACGACTGTACTAACTGCACCCGACTGTACTTACTGCACCTGGTTGTAGTAACTGTATCATACTGTACAACTGCGTCTGGCTGTACTGACTTCACCCGGCTGTACTGACTGCACCCAACTGTACTGACTCCACCCGAGTATACTGACTCCACCCGACTATACCGACTACATATTGCTGTAATAAATACACCTGATTCTATAGACTGAAAAAGACTTTACTAACTGAACCCAGATGTACTAACTGCACCCGACTGTACTAAATTCACCTGGCTGTACTTACTCCACCTAGCTGTACTGACTGCACCTGGCTCTACTAACTCCACCTGGCTGTACTGATGGTGCCTTACTGTACTAACTGCACCCGACCGTACTAACTACACGTGGCTGTTCTGACTGCACCCGACTGTACTATCTGCACACGGTTGTACTAACTGTAACCGACTGTACTGACTGCTTCCAGCTCTAATAAATGGACATGGCTGTACTTACTGCACATGACCGTACTAACTGCACACGATTGTACTAACTACACCCGACAGTACTAACTGCACCCAGCTGTACTGACTGCACCCTGTTTTACTAACTGCAGCCGGATGTACTGACTGCACCCGACTGTTCTAACTGCAACCAACTGTACTAACTCCACCCGACCGTTCTAATTACACCCAACTGTACTTGTTGCACCCGGCTGCGCTAGCTGTACCATACTGTACTAACTGCACCCGAATGTAATAACTGTACCCTACTGTAATAACTGTATCCGACTGTACTGACTGCACCCAACTGCACTTGTTGCACCCGGCTGCGCTAGCTGTACCGTACTGTACTAACTGCACCCGAGTGTAATAACTGTACCCGAGTGTAATAACTGTATCCGACTGTACTGACTGCACCCGACTGTACTGATTGCACCCGACTGTACTGACTGCACCCGGCTGTACTAACTGATCCTTCCTGTACATACTGCACCCAGCTGTACTAACTGCATACGATCGTACTAACTGCACACAAATCATTTCAATGTAACATGCACACCACCAAAATTGTACCTAGAGTTCGATTTATGATGCATATGAAAGAATAATGCCTATAAACTCATCGTCAAAATGAGTTGCACTCACACGAAGTAGCGTATTGCAGATCTATACAGAAGAAAGGATTAAAGTCTCCATGAACTAGAAATAATTTAAAATGGAGATTGGTAAGTGCAATACTTATTGTGCTGTACATAGATCAGCATGAAGTTAGGACGCCATGTTTGTGAACATATTGCCCCAGACGTCGCGGTAGGGGGTTGTACATCTTCCTGATGATGTCCTGTGGTAATCCACTCCGTGCACCTTCAATATAAGCTCTCAGTTCCTGCATATATTGTGGTAGCAGTAAGGTCGTGATAGAGTGGCTTGAGGTTGCCGTGTGTTGACCATAGGCTTCAAGGCTCACCCTTGAGGTGGCGGCGTTCTGGGGATTATTCGTGTTGTCCTGTTGGAACAGATAACGGATGTGGGCGTTCACAAACGGCAAGATCACTGATTGCAGAACCTCATGAATGTACCGATACACTGTCAGTGGGTCCGTGCTATAATAAATGTTGTGGGATAGCTGATACTGCCATTCAACCAGGCCCGGGCCAAGGAGGTTGAAGATGTCCTGCTGCATGTAGCACCGGCTGAAGCCAGGGGATGATGCTTGTTCCCTTCTTACGTAGTAAAGCAGTCGTGAGGAACATCCTCTCCAAGTGCGCTTATAACCTGCCATCTTATCACACTGTTACTGAAAAAGCGAGCATTCAAAATGTTTCTTACTATGATAGTTGCCATACAGTTTCTTCCTTGTCACCTCGGATTTATTTAAATAGGAATAATGACAAACAATTAAAGTAAGATTTATTTATTAAGCGTTTACTTCATGTTTCGGAAAAGTTGCAGCATAAAATGTAAGATGCATTTTCATATTCAAAGAGATGGAAGAGGGATATAAGGGATATAAAATTCAGGAGAAGAGAATAAATTGAGCGCGTGACGGTTGCCGCATTGTTGTGGATGGCTGTTTACACGTAACTGGACGATTAATTTTGGAAGATTTCATAGTCATCGTAAAGTGGCAGGTGTTGAACTTAAACAGTACCTCAAACTAGGTGTGTATTTTCAACGCTATATGAGAGAAATATAGAGGATCGAACAATATTTCTGATCCTAAATTACCAGCCTCATAATGCAGTACAATTTCACAGTCAGTTGGCGTCGTGTTGATTATCTGCAGGGACACCATTGAGTGATCTAGCTGGAACATGAGTTTGTAACCAAATTGTGATATCTGTGATAGAGTGTTTCAATTTCATATTATTAATGTGTTGTTTACTCTGCCTACTAATTAAAAGAAATTAATAACATATAATTTATATAAAAATGTTCATATCCAGGCTACATAAAAAGTTACAAACATGTTATATGAAAAGGTGTTTTTTTTTTCTAAACAGTACAAAATAACTGAAATATTAAGTAACTCACTAGTAAGATATGTCGAGTGATAGTTATCGTAGCATTAGAAGAAAAAACTGTTTCATAAAAATTCAGTGAAAAAATCAAATAACTCTATGGCTAGTGGAAATGATCATTCAGTTAATTTATAATCGTGTAGACCTATTTCGCAAAATTATTTATAACTGTTACACTTTTAGTGTAAAAGAATTGCAAGGAAAACAGATCTTTAACAGAAAGTAAGAAGTAATGCAGTATAATTATATCGGGAGTAGATAAGATGTTTTGAAAAGTTGAATAACCTTAAAAGTAAATCTCATAATCTGAGTTTTTAAAAACCAGATTTTCAACGTTTATATTTATACGCAGATGTGAGATACGATTTTTTCAAGAAGAATATTTTCTGCTAGTTGTAAAAATTTTGCCCTTTTACTTAATTTCCTATATAAATGTAAGAAGTATGCAGTGAAGTGTGCAAATGAGGAATGTATCTCATTGCGGGATGTCACTGCAAGCGGACCATTGGTGTATCTCATTGCGGGATGTCACTGCAAGCGGACCATTGGTGTATCTCATTGCGGGATGTCACTGCAAGCGGACCATTGGTGTATCTCATTGCGGGATGTCACTGCAAGCGGACCATTGGTGTATCTCATTGCGGGATGTCACTGCAAGCGGACCATTGGTGTATCCACTGTGCCTGTGGAGACCTTGGCGGAAATTCACTTTCTATTGGGCAATGCGATCTCCTCTGTTCCTCTTTCGACCTTGTTCTCCCCTGAACTGGCTTCACCATCACCCAGACAAGTGCCTCTCAGAGGCTTACTACTCTGCATACAATCTCTTTTGGCCTGTCTGGATTCCCAGCAGCAAGATGGCGACGGGACTGGCTGACATTTTTACTGCGGAATGTTACCAGGACCCCGCGCGCTGTTGTGGCGATATGACAGAAATTCACACGTCGTTTTATATACGAATATCCTCATCTCAATATTCTAATTTGCATGCAATGCGAGTCATTATAGACTGTTCATGATAAAGTGAACACTTTTGAAATACGTTACAGTGTGCATTTGCACGTGGGTACCCAGTAAAGTTAGCAGCGAAGAATTACTAATTTTCCTAAGATGCAGCGTGGTATTGCAGCCGCAATGTTTAGATTTATGTCGACTGAGATTGTTATCTCTTGTTTTATTCGCATTTTAGTAAGGATTTGCAATAAGTTACACATTGATATGCCTATAAATTCTACTATTTCACTTGTATGGTGCATGAATAATGTGAATAGACCCATATCAATGTGAAATGTGCTTACATATGGTGGAAGGACACATTGTTTTTGGAGAAGTTCCTAAGAAGGGCTTTCAAAAGCGCTCAGTTTAACGTGAATAACCTATATTCAGGTATGACGCCTGCCGCACGTATCTCAGTATCATATGAAAAGAAACAACTACTTATTGTTCACAGGAATTTAATCAATAGTTCCTGTCATCGATCAGGGTAGTACCAAATTAGGTTTTGATTTTTACTTAAGCTATTTTGAAATATTTCTACGGAATGCATCCAAGGCAGATTAAATTGCGGCGTACGGAGGCAGTGTAATTAAATAAACACGGAAGTGAGTAAGGGGGCGTAAAATATGAATATAAAACGTAACCAAGTTTTTGGGGAAACGATAAAGGAGGTAATATGCGAAAACTGATAAAATACACTGAGGGTAAGAGTTCAGGAAGATCCAGGGGCAGTTAAAAGAGGGAAGAAAGAGACGGCGAGATCCCGAAAGGGGTAGTTGGGATAAATTGTTTCTAGGGACTGAGATTCGTCTGGAAAGAGACCTCAGTTCTGGAAGCCTGGGAATAGTATCGTTTTCCCAGTTTTCGTGAAACAGATTTAAAGAGTTTCGACTCCCAAAGAGTACATGTGAAGTGAAAATTGGTAATTATGTAGGAGTGTGTCTCATAAAAGACGACCAGGAAAAGAACCTCATGAGAGGGAAAAAGAGCAAGAACATTGCAGACCTGATTACCAAGGGAGGGTTGATGAGGAAGTTACTCGAATCTGGAAAGAACTTATTAATGGCACTAGGGTACGGAAGAAATATGAGTTTAAGATATGTTAAATAATAATTAGAAGGGGTTGTCATGTCTGAACGTCTTGAAAGCGATAATGAACGAAAAAGACTAACTGGGTGAGAACAGACAGATATCTATTAAATGGTTCCAGCAAAGTAATCACGTGAAACAAACGACAGTATTGAAACCGAGCGAGGTGGCGCATTGGTAACTCACTGGACTCGCATTCGGGAGGACCCGGGTTCGATTCCTGGTCCGGCCATCCTGATTTCGGCCTTCCATGGTTTTCCGAAATCACTCCAGGCGAATACTGGGCTGGTCCCTAACAAATACCATGGACGAGTCCTTCCCAATCCTTTTCCAATACCTCTCACCTGTGCAACTTGCATTGCCCCGTCTCTAATGACCTCGCTGTCGACGAGACGTTAAGCCCAACTACCTACCGACTATGTTGGCTCAAGAGTATTGTAACATAAGGCAGGTTAAGTAAGAAGATTTTCTACATGAAATTATCGTTGTTATGACACGGCTATTATTGTTTTAAGCACAGAAACATACTAACTTATATAATAATTACAATATATTAGCAGGTATGACGACTACGGTACTGACCTGAGTAAGTTATTGCCTTTAATAATATCTGCCTGTTTCATAAGCAACGCTGGCAAATTGCGTGACAGGGCGAGAAATCACAGATTGTTTTACTTTCTGAATAATTTCTAATCATAATAACATTTCTCACGTGTTATGCGGGTCATGAGATAATATATACTGACACGAATTTTCTGGCCAGTAATTTTAATGGCAGTTTTGCAAATATTTTCATTTTTATATTTATTATCTTTTTCGTGTTTATTAAGCCGAAGGTCGCCAAAATGGTCAAAGTTGCCATATGCCGAATATTGCTGAATGGTCATGTTTTGATACCGTGTGATAATTTTTAGTTTTAGGGAAAGTACATTTTATTGCACGCTGTCGTCATAGTAATTTAATGTATTTTTGAAGACTTTTGCATATTTGAATTTTTCGTGTTTATGAAAAAGGTCACAGTTCAATGGTGTACTAGTTTGACTGGATGTATGAGAGACAGGTTTAACGGTCCGGAGGCCGGCACACCGTCCATTCTCCCGCATTGCAACTGCAACTGTACTCATGTGAGTAAGGCAGTGCACGACACTTACTGCTCATCTGGTCTTCAAGTGCCTTACATACTCTTGATTTCATACACGGTTTTCTGCCGGTTTTCTCAGTAAAACTTGTACTCTTCACCAATCAGTAATACTCCAACTTACGTATGGAGCCTTTGCCTCAGTACCACCTCATGGATTATCAGAATCCTCCAACATCTAATTGCAGTCCTTTCTGATCAGTCACCCCCTGGAGCTACATCCTTATGTTATCTATCTTGATACATTACATTAATACGTGTTGTAATGTATAGCGTATATGATACACATTATACAGTAATATTGTAGTAATTCAATATGGCCATCGTCGGACCGAAATAATTTATCATGGGCATTTTGGAGTGTGCTTGTCCCCATCTACACAATCGTCTTAAATAGATGGTTTATTTTTGCGATTTTTCATTATCTTGTGTGTTTGCAATGTTAAGATAACCATAAAGGTCACTGGAGGTCGGTGTCACCAATCAGGGGTATACATAAAGG
The DNA here is from genome assembly GCA_029891345.1 of Dryococelus australis. Lineage (NCBI taxonomy): Eukaryota > Metazoa > Arthropoda > Insecta > Phasmatodea > Phasmatidae > Dryococelus > Dryococelus australis. The sequence continues at coordinate 3,850,191 of CM057004.1, read as the reverse complement.
TCACTGGAGGTCGGTGTCACCAATCAGGGGTATACATAAAGGTCACTGGAGGTCGGTGTCACCAATCAGGGGTATACATAAAGGATAACGTCTGAGGTAAGGTGAGGTGCAATGTATTGATGAAATTCAGCTATTCGTCTCAAACTAATATTTTATTGTTCCGGAAATTTCGTTTTACTTTCAAAATTATATATTTTCTGAATGTTCTACTTTTTTTTTGCAATATTTGGTGTAGTATCGGCCCTCAAAGTTACTTGAGTTGCAGGTTCATCTCACCTGAGAGTCAATATTCAAGTGACATGTATTCGAAACACCCTCCAGCTGCACAGGGACCAGCTGAGTTCGAACCACTGTTCCCGAATTACCCTTCTTGCGCAGTTTAAAGTCAACGTGTTAATTATCATATGTGTGACTGAGCTGAGAGGATTGGAGGCGCTTATCAACAAGTGATTTATCATCTAAAATAGTTTAAATAAGATGGAGTGGCGGGCGAATGCAAGGGCGCTGCAACCTGTAGTAACTTGAGGAAACACATCCGCCAAAGACGTGTGAATATCCGGGTGTGACCCGTCTGGGAATCGAACCCATATCGCATATTTTGGAGGACGGTGCGCTAGCCACTTGACCACTGCGGTCTTCTCATTGTCAGACGAAGGCGCAAATATCGTAATTGCACAGAAAATGTCCACATAGCATTCACCTCATAGCATAATGTAGGTCAACGTTTTTACTCACGAAGAAGATTTACGCGTAGGCTATACTTCAATATTCTGCTTGCGCACTTGCTAATTTATTTTGTTTATTATCCGCGTATCTTTGTGAAGAAACGTGTTTCTGATCTGACTGAAGCAATTAGAATACAGTCATCCCACAACCGAACGTCGCATGAAACTAGAGGATTTTTGACTACAACTGTGCATGCAACATTTTCGCGCAAAAATAAGTGACCCTATCTAACAGCATCGTTTCCGTAAAATTGATAAAAATAGATGTTTCTGTCACGTCGTTTAAGTAGGAGAAATGTATTTATTGTTCTACACGATGTGAGTGTTTTCTGTCGTAGTTAGCCATGTTCCACACCCAATCCTTCTCTCCTTCTCTTTCCCTCAATTAATATCAAAGGAATTTTCAGAATAGAAAAGTCTATATCGTCGCGCTAACATGTGATTTCCTTCATTGTTCTCGTTCGAGGATATCTTCGCTGTCACCATGTCACTGACCTTCGCAGTGGTATGGATGTCCTGCGACGTGACGTTGCACTGACTGATTGGCCTAGGTCAGGTAGGGCTGGACCACTGGATGAGAAGATTTTCTTTAGAACAGCATAATGATGAAACACTGTCACAGAGCAGGAGCACCCGCAGGAAACCCCACTACTCCATGACAGTGACCATCAACTCCCCTTCCTTCCTTCCATTCCACTCATTTAAGCAAAATGAGTCTTACCAATGTCTTTAAGTAACAGAGTTTAAATAGCGGAGTAAAAACAAAAAACGCAGTCGCAATAAATTGCAACCATCCCCTGACATGAATTGAATACAAGATAATTAACCCCCAAAAATGTGATAACTGATTTAACAAACTGTTAGTTTTCTTGTCTGTCATCTCCGGGCTTACTTTTATTTTATTTTTTCTATAAACTGCAGGTATTAGAATTATAAGCACTATAAAAATGCAAACAACTAAAAAGGGCGTAAAAAATGTTACAACTATAATATTATTAAAATTATAGGAAATACGTTTAATAATGGGCTCCCACAGCAATACAAACGTTGTCCAAATTTAATAAAATTGCAAAATTACAGAGTATATAAAAACTTATCTTAATATTTTCTATATAAATGTCCTATAAAATGCCTATCAAACATGGCAGGATATGCCTTCTGCTAAATGATATTGTTCTCATAATGAGGTCCTTATCCATTCTCTCTCCCAAGGCTAAAGACAACCACTTTAATAGTTGGAAGGTGCGTGCCTCGAGGTTCCACGTTGAATGTCAGCGCCTCGTCACCAATGTGCTTGGCTACTTACATCAATCAGGGCATCAACTAGGCAAGCCTCAGCTCCCTCGTCCATCTTCTGTGCTGAATAATAATGCAGGAACACTTCCGGTGTAGATCACTTGCTTTTCTGAAGTTACTTTTATTGACATGAACGTCTGTTAGAGAAACTCGGTCTAGACCAGTTCAAAGACAAATGCGTGATTTCCAAGTACCAGTGACTGTATAAGATAAGGAGGGTGTTACACGTAGTAGCTGCTACAGTCCTGGAGCAATTTGGCAAGGAGAAGGGCGGAAGGAACGTTATCCGAAGTATGGTTCAGTTCGAGGAAATGAAATTCTTAGAGACGGGATGATATTGAACGTGAGCTTTTGAGCTTTAAGAGCTACATTGTAAGAAGTTTGTATGGGTGGGGGGGTGGGGGGGTAAGAGCAGATGGGAGCGGGAGATGAAACTTCTCATTGCCTGTGTACATGTGCAGAGCATTCATTTCCTCGCGCTGTGCTTGATACAGGACGGAGTACTCCATGCAGCGTCCGCCATTATTACTTCCCGATTGAATACGCCGAGTTAGAAATCTGCTTCGCCTCCTACGTCCTGCTGCTGATATGGATCCTGGGAAAAAATGTTGGCTCTAAAAGAAAAAAAAACCGACAAACATTTCTTGCATTGGCTGCGCTCCGGCGCTTTATCCATTTAGCTTTTCAGGGTTTTCACAATTTTCTTGGCTGATTCATGGCTCAACTACTGGGAAATCTTACCTGCTGCCCGTGGAAAACAGAGTCACGTAAATGTTGATTTCTGGCCAGAAATGTTTCCTTATTTACACGTTTCTGAAAGTGTAAATACTATTTCGGAATCATGTTAAATAATCTGAGCTAATGCGATACTGCGATTTTTATGAATCCAAAGATTTAAATACTATATAGTTTAGCATTCACGTGACTTCAAATAAATATAACACTTTTATTTCATCATTTTTTTTCAGTGTTAACTTCTACTTTATAAAATTTGTAGATTACTATGTTGATATATTTACGAAGCGTAATGGCGTGACGAGACTGTTCCAGTAAACGATCCAGAATTTACAATTTCGACGGCAGCTTGCGCCTTGGCCATTTTTAATTTCCGAGCACGAGTATGTCATAATGCATAGTGTCTAATTTGGGCGTATCACAACCAGATGTGTAGTGTGTTTGTCTGGTCCCCATTACATCGCATTCATACTGAAGGGGGGGGGGGGGGGGTGTGTATTAGTATACATCGGGTACCATGTTGACTAAGATGGTGGTGGACATTTTTATAACGTAAATTTAATGAGTAGTGTAATCCAGGTATTAAGGAAAATATATCACAAAGAATAAAGTTATATAAAAATACAACATATGTAAAACAAGTCCATGTATGCTAAGTACATTGACGTTTCTATATATAAACTTGTGTGAACGTTTTCGTGAAAAAACATTGAATAGGAAGCAATATACGTCAGATATTGGAGACCTAACTACCAGTGCAGATGTTTCGGCGACAAAGTTATCATCTGGTACCGCAAACACTCTTCCTTGAACATCTCATTAGTATTTGTCCCAATTTATACTTCCCAACTTGAAAATAGAAAAATAAAAGAAATTTCCACTCTCGGCTTTTGGGGTTACCAGGAAAAAACTAAGGCATGATAGAACGAAGCAAGGTGAAACTAAGGCATGATAGAACGAAGCAAGGTGAAACTAAGACATGATAGAACGAAGCAAGGTGAAACTAAGACATGATAGAACGAAGCAAGGTGAAACTAAGACATGATAGAACGAAGCAGGGTGAAACTAAGGCATGATAGAACGAAGCAAGGTGAAACTTAGGCATGATAGAACGAAGCAAGGTGAAACTAAGACATGATAGAACGAAGCAGGGTGAAACTAAGGCATGATAGAACGAAGCAAGGTGAAACTTAGGCATGATAGAACGAAGCAAGGTGAAACTAAGACATGATAGAACGAAGCAGGGTGAAACTAAGGCATGATAGAACGAAGCAAGGTGAAACTTAGGCATGATAGAACGAAGCAAGGTGAAACTAAGACATGATAGAACGAAGCAAGGTGAAACTAAGGCATGATAGAACGAAGCAAGGTGAAACTAAGCCATGATAGAACGAAGCAAGGTGAAACTAAGACATGATAGAACGAAGCAAGGTGAAACTAAGCGATAGAACAAGGTGAAACTAAGCATGATAGAACGAAGCAAGGTGAAACTAAGCCATGATAGAACGAAGCAAGGTGAAACTAAGCCATGATAGAACGAAGCAAGGTGAAACTAAGGCATGATAGAACGAAGCAAGGTGAAACTAAGGACATGATAGAACGAAGCAAGGTGAAACTAAGGCATGATAGAACGAAGCAAGTTGAAACTAAACATGATAGACGAAGCAAGGTGAAACTTAGGCATGATAGAACGAAGCAAGGTGAAACTAAGCCATGATAGAACGAAGCAAGGTGAAACTAAGGCATGATAGAACGAAGCAAGGTGATAAACTGAAAACAAGCATGAAAGAACGAGAAGCAAGGTGAAACTAAGACATGATAGAACGAAGCAAGGTGAAACTAAGCCATGATAGAACGAAGCAAGGTGAAACTAAGGCATGATAGAACGAAGCAAGGTGAAACTTAGGCATGATAGAACGAAGCAAGGTGAAACTAAGACATGATAGAACGAAGCAAGGTGAAACTAAGACATGATAGAACGAAGCAAGGAGAAACTAAGACATGATAGAACGAAGCAAGGTGAAACTAAGGCTTGATAGAACGAAGCAAGGTGAAACTAAGACATGATAGAACGAAGCAAGGTGAAACTAAGGCATGATAGAATAACGAAGCAAGGTGAAACTAAGGCATGATAGAACGAAGCAAGGTGAAACTAAGGCATGATAGAACGAAGCAAGGTGAAACTAAGACATGATAGAACGAAGCAAGTGTGAAAATAAGGCATGAACAGAAACGAAGCAAGGTAAAACTAAGGCATGATAGAACGAAGCAAGGTGAAACTAAGGACATGATAGAACGAAGCAAGGTGAAAACTATGGCATGATAGAAAGAAGCAAGTTGAAAACTAAGCCATGATAGAACGAAGCAAGGTGAAACTAAGACATGATAGAACGAAGCAAGGTGAAACTTAGGCATGATAGAACGAAGCAAGGTGACACTAAGACATGATAGAACGAAGAAATTTGAAACTATATTCATGATTGAACGAAGCAAGGTGAAACTAAGACATGATAGAACGAAGCAAGGTGAAACTAAAGCATGATAGAACGAAGCAAGGTGAAACTTAGGCATGATAGAACGAAGCAAGGTGAAACTAAGCCATGATAGAACGAAGCAAGGTGAAATCTAAGACATGATAGAACGAAGCAAGGTGAAACTAAGACATGATAGAATGAAGCAAGGTGAAACTAAGGCATGATAGAACGAAGCAAGGTGAAACTTAGGCATGATAGAACGAAGCAAGGTGAAACTAAGACATGATAGAACGAAGCAAGGTGAAACTAAGGCATGATAGAACGAAGCAAGGTGAAACTAAGACATGATAGAACGAAGCAAGGTGAAACTAAGGCATGATAGAACGAAGCAAGGTGAAACTAAGACATGATAGAACGAAGCAAGGTGAAACTAAGACATGATAGAACGAAGCAAGGTGAAACTAAGACATGATAGAACGAAGCAGGGTGAAACTAAGGCATGATAGAACGAAGCAAGGTGAAACTTAGGCATGATAGAACGAAGCAAGGTGAAACTAAGACATGATAGAACGAAGCAGGGTGAAACTAAGGCATGATAGAACGAAGCAAGGTGAAACTTAGGCATGATAGAACGAAGCAAGGTGAAACTAAGACATGATAGAACGAAGAAAGGTGAAACTTAGGCATGATTGAACGATAGCAAGGTGAAACTAAGACATGATAGAACGAAGCAAGGGGAAACTAAGGCATGATAGAACGAAGCAAGGTGAAACTTAGGCATGATAGAACGAAGCAAGGGTGAAACTAAGCCATGATAGAACGAAGCAAGGTGAATCTAAGGCATGATAGAACGAAGCAAGGTGAAACTAAGGCATGATAGAACGAAGCAAGGTGAAACTAAGACATGATAGAACGAAGCAAGGTGGAACTAAGCCATGATAGAACGAAGCAAGGTGAAACTAAGGCATGATAGAACGAAGCAAGGTGAAACTAAGACATGATAGAACGAAGCAAGGTGAAACTAAGGCATGATAGAACGAAGCAAGGTGAAACTTAGGCATGATAGAACGAAGCAAGGTGAAACTAAGACATGATAGATCGAAGCAAGGTGAAACTAAGGCATGATAGAACGAAGCAAGGTGAAACTAAGACATGATAGAACGAAGCAATGTGAAACTAAGGCATGATAAAACGAAGCAAGGTGAAACTAAGGCATGATAGAACGAAGCAAGGTGAAAGTGTTTGGCCGCTGTGTAACTTTACAGGTATCCTTTCGAACTTTTGAGGCTACGGGTTCGCTCACTATATAAATAGAAAATGTATAAAAACGCTGTAATAAAACGCAATTTTACCGCCAAATGCAACAAGAAAAATATCAATACGTTGAATGGAAAATACAGTTGAGCACTGCACAAAGGAAACAAACGCCTTATATGCAGGGATGATTGTCTAAGTGTGTTAATAAAAATACAATACTTTAATATTCTAACTAAGTCTGTAGTTAATTTATTATTATTATATTCGTCAAAAATGGATGACTCAGATATTATTATCGGAGCCAATACACTCAACCAAAAAAAAACCGTAGTTCTACATTCGCATACAACTTAAGTCATTCGAGCTGTAATTAACACAAGCCGTAAATTTCCGAAGAATTGCCCCCCCCCCCCATCCAAAAAAAAAAATTTTTTTAAAGCTATTAGTATTCTGGGCTTAAATTTAATTTTCTTGACTACTTAATTGTATGTTTGGACAAAGCTGTTTCTTAGAAAAAATTGCATAATGCTGTAATCATGAGCACACACGCAGATACACACACACACACACATATATACACACACACACATATATATATATATATATAATTGAAATAAAAACGAAACGGGAGACAAGTATGTATTTACATAAACCCTCGAAGATTCACTAACGTCTGCATTTACCTACATCGCACTACACCACATTTTCGTACAGACTCTAATAAGAGTTTAACAATAATATTCTCAATGAAAGACGTTGCGTATGCTTTCATTTAAATAAGGTTACAGTGCGTGATTATCACAGTTTCATGATTTTGAATATTCGAGACACTTCTTTCTTCCGTTGGTTATGTCTGGACTGACATATTACGATTGAAAAGGTCTTCACTAGTATTATCGTGACTACCGTAGTTGAAATTTTTTTGTTAAGTCCATAAACTTGAAACGTAAATTGAAAACCACTTAACCGATTTTGGTCAAACAAACTTTAGTAACGTTAATACACTGTACAACAGCTCTATATGGCCAAGAACGTGATAATTGCCAGTTATACCAATTAATTTTCTAGAAAACCATATTTCATCTTCAAGCTAGACTTCATCTCCTTATGAGAGAACAGAACAGGTGATGAATAAACACTAATTACAGCTGTCTAAAGTGGATACGTATGATGAGACATGGTGTCGCAAAGTAATATTGCAGCAGAGAGTTATATTATTTTGAGTTATTTATATCGATTTGTTCTGCAAGGTATAAATTCTAAAGCTGGAAGTGGATTTTAGAATTGTCTTTTTTTTTTTTTCATAAGTGTTATGGACATTTATTGTTGTGGTGCCACACATCACATTTATTGTTTTGGTGCCACACATCACATTTATTGTTGTGGTGCCACACATCACATTTATTGTTGTGGCGCCACACATCACATTTATTGCTGTGGAGCCACACATCACATTTATTGTTTTGGTTCCACACATCACATTTATTGTTGTGGCGCCACACATCACATTAATAACCGCTCAAACTCTTCTCGTATTATTACAAATGATACACACACTGTGCTACATATCGTCTCGCTATTGCACTATCTTGGTCTGATGTAACATTACCATGAAATCATTGTGTAAACAGGAGAACTATAAATGTACAGACAAACACTTTATGAAAATAAATATTACAGTGTACGGTAAAAAATCAATTTAAAGTTTTTTCTTTCATGCTGTTTTTTAACAATATTGATTTTGTTCAAAGGAAAAGATAGAAAAACACATGTTTGCTCGTAAAAAATGTTTTATTTATACTGTTATAGGACGCCAGGTACTTCTCAGAGATCGTAACGGATGGATAATTTAATAAAAATTAAATTACTATTTTGAGGCCCAGGGAATACCCAGGACACCTCAAATATACAACCATAAATAATTAAAAAAAAAAAAAAAGGTATCTTTCAAAAGCAAGGTTAGAAAAGGAAAAATATATATAGTGCGCATGAAACATAGTCATGAAGCAGAAAAAAAATATACACTAGCAGAAAAAAAAACCTGTTTTAAGTTGCACAAGGTCCATCTATACTACCAAATAAAAACATGAGTGAAGTTCATATTTATTTTTAATATAGCAATATTCTTTCTATTTGGAAAAACATTGCAAAGACCCAAATGGTCTCAATAAAATATTAGTTTACAAATTTTTAGAAAGCAACAAATTATTTGTAGTAATATTTCATAGAATGTGTGTATATATATATATATATATATATATATATATATATATATATATATATATATATATATATATATATATATATATAGTGAAATATTACTACGAATATTTTGTGTGTGTATATATATATTTTCTTTGGTCATATATATATTTTCTTTGGTCATCTCACAAGAATGATTAAAACATTCACCATATTACCACTTCAATAAAACCTAGGTGTTGAGCCAAGAGGTACTCAAAACTAGAATAACATATGCACGCACCTGTGTATTCCATTAATTACTCCAAAATTCTGGTAAAACTTTCACAAAATTCCTTAAAATTGATAACATATGACATCCTCTATTCCCATCTTTAAAAATTTCACCTGGCCATAACTTTGAAAAGCCACTTAAAATTTTAGCTCTTTCTTCTTTTACAACAACCACAAAACTTTCATGTCTCTGAACCTAGCCACCTAAGATTTTCATGGTCATTGACATATATTATAAACTAATTATTTATTACTTCAGTTGTGATATCAGTTATTCAAAATGTAAATCCCCAACTATTGCAAAATTAAACTTGGAAAAATCTCTGGCTTCCAAGCCCTTACAGAGGTCAATATAATCTTCCCAAACAACCCATTTCCAAAACGGGGGGCAAAATGAAACAATGAATGAAGTTATTCCAGCAGCCCAAAAGTGGCAGAGAACTGACAACATACCAAGTATCAACTTGAGGAAAATTGAAATTATTTTTAAGCAAGAAAAATTAAGGCTCCACGTCTATCATTTACTAATAAATGTCTCATTAGAAATTAAGAATTGATTCCTTATTAAATTGTGCAGAAATACTTAAACTGCTTACTTTATCCATCACAAAAATATCTTGACTGTAACTGAAAACTTAGAGCACCAAAATGACGTTCCTGCATCTGCTGAAGGGTTTTACATTTTTAACAACCAGTGATCAAACTAAATACCTGACCTTTCATCTATCGAAGAATTCCCTCGCAGCCAAGCATCTGACCCCGATGTCAGGTTTTCCAGCTTTTAAATACAAAATAAGAGCATTGCCTCACTATGGGAGTACCTACAACTATCCACCAATAGCGAGCCACTGCCACAAAACAATTTACCCAATTGAGCCCCTATAGGGCTCAATTGGGTAAATATTCTCTGTGATGTCACCTCCTTTAAATTAAAATTAGCCATTCATAAGTACGCGCGCTAGGCTTGTCTTTCCGCCGAACTCGGGGAAGGATCACTACTGAACTCTGGTGGTGGAGGCTTCAACTCCAGCCATCTGAGTTGAGCCCGGTAGTATGCTAGCCGACTCCCGCGGACTGTGACACGCCATGGTGCCATTCAACCAAGAAAACATAAATCTTTGCGGTACGCTACTATAAGCTGTAATTCCACAAACGTGGGCTTCCATCATAAACACGTAGGTGTTTATGGGTATTAACATACGTTTTTAGCATAATTTGTCCATATTCTGTAGTTTTTATCCCACCACACGTTTCCGATCAATACTTTTCACAATGCAGACAGGTGAAAATGGTGTTGCGTAGGAAATGGGCCGTGGTGGAGATACAACATTATGCAAATTTATAAGCATACTGTCTCATCCCGCCCCTTGAAGATCCCTTCCTCTGTCGAAGAAGAAGGTTACAAAAGATTCCAAAGTTGGCCAGCCTCAAAAACACTAGGCTCCCTCCTTCCCTTCTTCAAAACATCAAGGGGTATGGACCACTGCAGCAATGTCCAGCCCCTAACAGTTCCATCCACAGATCACCACTGGAACAAAAAATAAATATCCTGGTGCTAGACACATGTTTCAACTCGAGATAAATATTGTTATTGATGTCGACATCCACATTTGTCCATATCGAAGCATGGCACTCCTCCGCCATAAATTTGAGGGCCTAATCCTGGTTACCCCAAAGATCCAACATTCTTGGCTGAAAGGGAAATCACTAATAAGGGAGCCTATCTGAAGCAGGTAACCGTCCCTGCACATCACAAAAAAGAAAACAAATACAGAACAGTAACATAACTTTAACATGGACACAAAGAAATGAAGACGAATGGTCAGATAGCCTTGTTCCCAGGGAAACCTGCCATAAGGCAGAAAAATAAAGACAACACACACAAGAATAAAACCCTCTTAGAATCAAGTCATACTCAACCCTATCTTATAAGGCTTATCATAAGTTCAGTGGTTATTCCATTTCCCCAAACAGTAAATCAAGGGCACCTTTTCGACTGGGTCCTGTGACACTTCAATATACCTACTCCCAAAGCTATGTCTCCGAGGACGTCAGTAACTGGAGTCAAAAACTTTATAACCCTAAAGGGACCTAGAAACTTTGGTGCCAACTTAACACTAAATTTAGCTGCTTTATTGCTCAAAAATGTGTCTCTATCATAACTTTATCTCCCAGCTGAATATCAACAGTACCCCCATCATAGACTTTCGTAGCTGCTAGTTTATGGTGGTACTTCTACACATTTTTCGTGGCCTTAGCCCAAACCTCCTCTAACTCCTTCTGGTTCGCTGCTTCCCAACAAAATTTATGCAACTCCTAAGCATGGATCAATGTGTGACAAATACTTCGCCAAAAAAAACACAATTCTGCAGGAATTTTAAGAGTGGCATCACTTATAACATTATGAAATGCTAAAGAAAGCCGATATAACACCTTATCCCTGTCCTTATGATACCCTATCTGAAAAGCTCTTAAAGCGACCTTGAGATTCATGTTATACCGTTCTACCAGATTGACCTTTGGATAATAAGGGGTCGTGTGAATTAACTTAATTCCCCAATAAAAAGCCAAGTTTTTCATCTCAGTAGAAACAAAATAGGTTGCATTATCTGTCACTAAGGACATGGGTGAACCAAAAACAGGGAATAACCGCTGACTGAGTAACTTACAAATTTCTACTGATTTCATTGATTTAAGGGGGGAAAATCACAATCTTGCTGAAGCTATCTACAGCAACCAGAATAGAGGAAAATCCCGCTGGATTTCTCGGTAAAAGGTCAAACACATGCAAGTATAGGCGTTCCCACAGGAACTACTCGCACTATAAGGGCTCTTAATTTTTCAATTGCGGGGATTGGCGCATTGGCAAACCATACATTGTTTCGCCAATTCCTCATTTTCCTTTTTCATTCCCTGCCAAAAATATAATTCCTTTATATGTAACACTTTCTTTTCCTGACCCAGATGTCCCCCCAATAAGGTGTTGTGATAATATTGGAATATCTGGCCTCGCAAAGCAGCTGGAATATAAATAAATAAATTTGACGTTTTAGAATCCTGATATCCAATTAATATCCTTTTAACCTTATAAGGTCCACATTTCCCATCATCTATATCTCTTTTTATATTAATACAGTCCGTATCTATTCACTGATGATATTCTAAACTAAGGTAGGCCTGCAGAATATTGTGTAAAGCATCTACCTTAAATCCACCACGTAAAAAATTGTCAATTAGATCTGAAGTCTGACTTACTGCATTAATTACAGTATTCGAAACCACATTATAAGTCTGAACACAAGAATCAATATTTACCCGAAAAGCATTAGCATCGGTTTGAACACAAGAATCAAAAATTTTTACACTAGAAACATTATCAACTACAGCAGAACTACCAACAGCATCTATAATAGAAGGCACTACATTTTCATTAGCTGATTCTACACAAAATTCCTCTGGGTCAAACATACGGGATAGCGTGTCAGCTACCCCGTTTTCGACACCCTTCACGTGCTGCACCGTGAATTTAAAATATGTCAGGCCCACAAGCCATCTTGCCAACCGACCAAAATGTTTGCTGGTAGATAAAACCCAACTTAGTGCCTGGTTTTCTGTGTTGAGTGTAAATTCTGTGTGTTCTAAATAGTCCTTATATTTTTCCATCCCAAAGTTGGCTGTCAACACTTCCTTCTCATAAGCAGAATACAATTGTTCTCCTGGACTTAACAATCTACTCGCATATGAGACCGGCACCAGACTATTTTCCTTTTTCTGGCATAACACTGCACCCAGCGCCTTTGCACTCACATCAACCTGCAAGATGAATCCTTGATCAAAGAGTGGTAACTACAAAACAGGAGGTGTAGCTAATTTTTCTTTAAGATTGGAAAATGCCTTATTCTGAACTTCCCCCCAAATAAACTCCACATCCTTCCTCTTTAAAGTATTTAGACGCTCGGCGATCTTGGCAAAATCTGGTATAAATTTAGAATAAAACCCGACCAACCCCAGAATCATAAGCACGCCACAAAGATTTCTTGGAATGGAAAAGTTTACCATCGGGCGTATTTTCTCTGGGTCCATCGGTAGTTAACCGTCTGAAATTTCAAAACCAAGGTACCTGATATAGGTCTTCGCCCATGTCACTTTATCTATTCTTGCAGTTTGACCCGCTTCCCATAAAGCATCAAGAAAGAGTTTAAGATGACTTAAATGTGCTTTAAAAGTTTGACTGTAAAGACAAAGATCGTCAATGTACGTAAACAAAAAGTCATACTGATATTTACCCAGTACTTGAAACAAGACTAGGCATAGCCTGGGGGCCACAATTCACTCCCATGGAAAGACGTTCCCATTGATACTGACCCCAGGGTGTTACGAAGGCCAAAACCCCCTGCGAATCTGGATAAAGATCACACTGTAAAAAAGCTGAGTTAAGATCAAAAACAGAGAAATAACATGCCTTTCCTACAAGCTGGAAAACTGATTCTGTAGTTGGAAGTGGGTAGGGTTCAACATAGATCTGTTTATTGACCTTCTGGTAGTCACAGATTACTGGTTACTCCCCCTGTGTATTTTTTGGGAAGTAAAAAGGCTGTATTAGAAAAATTACTGTTGGACAACTCTACAATATCGGCAGCTTGAAAATATTAAATAATTTTCCTAAAGGTTTTCAATTTTGGTGGAGCTACCCGATAAGGGATGAAAGACACAGGTTCATTATTTTTGAGTTTTAAAATGAATGGTTGCTTGCTATAATACCCTAACTGATTTTCCACTACGCCCTTAAATTTGTGTTTCAAAAGCCCCAATTGTTTTTCTTGATCAGTATCACTACACTGGATATTTATAGCCGAAAGGTCATATGAATCAAATTTTTGGGTCATAACCTCCGCAGATTGAGAGCTACAAAAGAAAAAACCAGTGGTTTCAGAGCTACATCTAACATGCCTCACGTTTTTCCTAGAAAATCCACCCCAAGCATAGGTCATGACTTAACCCCATCAATATCCCGAAAGAAACTTTCCACGTGAAACTTGAAATTTTCACTTAGAAAACTCCTCCTGTTGAATTTATATTTCCTCCATTTGCAATAGAAGAGCCCTATTCTTGTCCCCTGTGAATCTTGATAAGTCCCTTAGGCAAATTCCTTAACAGAAAATTACAAAAGTCCTTATTTATCAATGAACAAGAGGCCCCAGAATCCAATAAGGTGGCAACCATAACCTGACCCGCTATTGCTAAAGGCTCATACATGAGACCCAATTTCTTTAAAAACTCATGTGTATCGATGGCTCACCTACTACCTTACTATTATTCAACGGACAATTAGTCTTCACATGCCCATTTTGCTGGCATCTAAAACAAACATACTCATTATGTCTAAATGAATCCGTGTTTACAAAAGATCCCGAAGGGGGCTTACCCAACGAAGGTGATATTTGGGAATTCCATGTTTGCGTGGGCCTGTTAGACTGTTCGTCACTATAAGAGGCTACCACTAACACAGGTGATCTGTGAAAACAGTCTTTGGCAAAATGATTTTGTTTACCACAAATAAAGCATCCCACACTCCTTTCCCTTTAGTAACTACTTTGTCTCCTGAGAGTATGTCCCCCCCCCCCCCCCGTACTATCCCCAAGGGTTTTTTTTCCACCTTTGATACAAGAGTTACTAATTATTTTAAAGTATAAGATTTTGTGGCAAAACAAAAATAACGATTACTACGAGGATGAAGATTGTGAAAATACTCTTCATCACAAGGTAATCCCAATACTTCTAGTAACCCAAGGATATACTTTACAAACTCTAACATAGTTTGGTTTTGCATCTGTTTGCATTCAATTAAGCTCAATCTGAATTTAGTAAGGGCTACCTCACTAGAAATTTCCTTAAAACTGGCTGAACTCAACTTTGATATTTCCCAATCCCCTTCCCCAGCCTGGCTAAATATAAGTTCCAAACTTTCAGGTACTTTAAAAAGAGCTACTGCATATACTACACTTATCTTACATAGTTGCAAACTTATTACTGACTGGAGTTTCTAAAAAAAAAAAACTATCAAAACGGGACAAAGCAGGTATTTTCGAAGTCAGCTCTGGCAGCACATTTTTCAATAATTTAAATAATGGAGCAGGCTCACCAACGGATGCAGAAGCCGATGCTGAACTCCCCTCACCGACGTCTTTCGCAGGTTTTTTCCCCAAGTTCCTATGTTTTAACTGCAGAGAATCAATCAGCTCCCCTTCCTCCACAGTGATAACGACCTTCGTTAACAGGGTGAAGATATTTTTTGTCAGGGATTGAATCCAACTGGTCGCCATGATTAACAGAACAAATATCAAGAACGTCAGACAAAAGCAATTAAAAGTTCATTTCAACATGACCACTGAGCAAAGGGTAAATTTTGGCTCAACACTACATAACCTAACTTTTTATGACCACCATTTCCCATGCTGCTCTGTCAAAAAAAACTCAATCCTAAGCAGAGGCCCAAGGAATACCCAGGACACCTCAAATATACAACTACAAATACTTTAGAAAATAAAGCTTCATTCAAAAGCAAGGTCAGATAAAGAAAGAGATATAGAGTATGCATGAAACAAGGTCATGAAGCAGAAAAATAGATATAATAGCAGAAAAAAACCCTGTTTTAAGTTGCACAAGGTCCATCTATACTACCAAATAGAAACATGAGTAAAGTTCATATTTATTTTTAATATAGAAAAATTCTTTCTTTTGGTGAAAAAACATTACAAAGACCCAAATGGTCTCAACATAATATTAGTTTACAAATTTTTAGAAAGCAACAAAATATTTGTAGCAATATTTCATTATATATATATATAATGAAATATATATATATATATATATATATATATATATATATATATATATATATATATATATAGTCCCACATTGACTCTTTCAATCAAGTATTTTCTTTGGTTATCTCACAAGAATGATTAAAACATTCACCATATTACCACTACAATAAAACCTAGATGTTGAGCCAAGAGGTACTCAAAACTAGAATAACATATGCACGCACCTGTGTATTCCATTACTTACTCCAAAATTGTAGTAAAACTTTCACAAAATTCCTTAAAATGGATAACTTGTGACTTATCATGTATTTCCATCTTAAAAATTTCACCTGGCCATAACTTTGAAAAACCAATTAAAATTTTAGCTCTTTCTTCTTTTACAACAACCACAAAACGTTTATGTCTCTGAACCTAGCCACCTAAGATTTTCATGGCCATTGACAGGTAGTTTAAAGTAATTATTTCTTACTTCAGTTGTGATATAAATTATTCAAAATGTAAATCCCCAACTATTGCAAAACTAATCTGCAAAATATCTCTGGCTTCTAAGCCCTGGCAGAGGCCATTATAATCTTCCCAAAGAACCCATTTCCAAAACGGGGGGCAAAATTAAACAATGAATGAAGTTATTGCAGCAGCCCAAAAATGGCAGAGAACTGGCAACATACCAAGTATCATCTTCCTGCATCTCCTGAAGGGTTTTACATTTTTAACAACCAGTGATCAAACTAAATACCTGACCTGTCATCTATCGAAGAATTCCCTCGTAGCCAAGCATCTGACCCCGATGTCAGGTTTTACCAACGTTTAAATACAAAATACGAGCATTGCCTCACTAGGGGAGTACCTACAACTATCCACCTAACAGCGAGCTACTGTCGCAAAACAATCCACCCAATTGAGCCCTATAGGTGTTACCAGAATTCATAAACGTTTAAGAACAATCCAGCGAATATTCTCTGTGATTTCACCACCTTTAAATTCAAACTAGCTATACATCAGTGGGCGTGCTAGACTTTCCTATCCGCCGAACTCGGGGAAGGATCACTGCTGAACTCTGTTGGCGGAGTCTTCAACTCCAGCCATCTGAGTTGAGCCCAGCAGTATGCTAGCTGACTCTCGCGGACTGTGACACGCCATGGTGCCAGTCAACCAAGAAAACATACATTTGTGCGGAAATTACGCTACTACGAGCCGTAATTCTACAAACGTGGGCGTCCATCATATACACATAAGTGTTTATGGGTATTAACATATTTTTTTTTTTAGCATTATTTGTCCATTTTTTGCAGTTTTGTCCCACCACACATCTTCCGATCAATACTTTTCACAATGTAGATAGGTGAAAATGGTGTTGCGTAGGAAATAGGCTAGGGCGAAGAGACAACACTACACGAATTTATAAGCACACTTGTCTCAATTTTTTAAATTAATTTATACTATTGTAAATATTAACACATCTCTTATTTACAGCATTAAACTATCTATTTCCATTATTACTTTAGTTACTATCAGTGAGCGCAAAACTTTATGAATACTACAATTTTAATTAAATACTTTATCACAGTCTATACAGTATATATTGGTTACAGTCATTCAATTCACACTCATTATTTACAAATATCCAATACGTCTATTTCCGTATTCCAAATGTATGTCACTCACGTGAACAGTTCAGTAGTCCCGCCCGTCAGTCGCTCACTTCACTGAACCGATGCTCGCAGTCCCAGACTTACTCTCTCCGCCTCTCGTTGCTCTGATGGCTTGTCGCCTGGCGCTTGAGGTCGCACAACCCTCCACACTCTCAACTGTTGGCTCGGAGGCTGGTCGCGGTTCAAGTAGAGACTACTGGCCCGACCTAGAAGGTTCTCCACAATCCGACACCGATGAATAGCACGTTCTTGCAACGATAGTCCCACGACGTCAATCCTCTCAAGGACTGGAGCACACGAGTCCCGATAGGCTTTTCTTGAACGCGCAACGGCAAACTTTCGTAAATCTCCGCGCACTTTTCGAGTTTTAACTTCCCCTTGACACACACATGTCTCGCTCGCTCGAGCTGTACGGTCAGTGCAGAGCAGCAAGCGTGTCCCATGGCAGAAATACCTTCCTTTTTTACCAAGGAATAAACATTTTTTGAACTGCTTTTGTTTTCAGAAAAGTAAAAAATACGTCGTACAAATGGCAATGGGTTAGTGAAACTAAAGTATTTCTGTCTTACATTGTAGTTTCCAGGAAGTAAGTGTTGTCCCGACGCAAATATTTATAAACCAATATGTTGTCGTTACAAAACTGTGACTGAGCAGATGTAGAGTCCTGCTAAAGATGTTTAATGTGATTTTGAAGTGCTGTGAGTCTCCAGATAACTGACCTCAATTTTTCCCAAGAGGTGACATCACATTGTGTTCCACGTTACTATCTGACATAACATTCCTATCGAAATTTGTCTGAACACAGTAAAACAAAGTGATGATGTGGCGGGGGCTGTTAGTGTAGTAACACAGGGAA
Organism: Dryococelus australis; assembly: GCA_029891345.1. Classification (NCBI taxonomy): domain Eukaryota; kingdom Metazoa; phylum Arthropoda; class Insecta; order Phasmatodea; family Phasmatidae; genus Dryococelus; species Dryococelus australis. Next base: position 3,831,894 of record CM057004.1, on the reverse strand, counting down.
TGCTTGGACGAGTCTTGGGGTCGTCGTTGTGTCTTTTCTTTTTTTTACTAGTAAATAAAATTTTCAAAAATTTGTTGCTTTTATCTTTTTTATAATCACGGTTGTTTTTCAGAACACACACTTTCTTCACATTGTAACTGATATTACCACAAGGAAATCTGCTGAACTATTGTAAAGACAATTGCAAAATTATAATATTTATTACTACATAAACTATGTTCGAAATTATACGCCCAAGATGCGGGAGGTGATTTATTATGAAAAATAAAGTCGAAAATATATAGGGCATCGTATTCCTCACCAAAATATACAGGGCACTGTATACCTCACCAGAATATTATAGGAGATATGAGCCTGTGAAAATTGGGATTTGAAAAACGTATTTTCTCTGAATGCCTCTCACGTTCTGCTAGATGTAGAGATGGTGGGGATGTACCCACAGTACAGGTTGAATGTGACACGTCCATTTGACGCGCTACGGAGCGTGTACTAGTGGAGATCTTGTCTTGTATGTGCTGGCGTATAACTTCCTCAAGCCGAACAGTGCGCACAGACCAAGGACGGCCAGCATTAAGCATGTGTCTATGCAACATAGCAAGCGTATGTCACATATTGCTGCGGACTTTGTAGGTGTTGTACAATGCATTCGGCAAAATACAGTACGTTTTCAAAACCCAAATTTGATAGGCTCATATCTTCTTTAATTTTCCGTTTTGCTGTATGGTGTCCTGAATGTTTTCTGCTTTATTTTCCATAACGAAACACCTCCCACAGTTTGGGCGTTTAATCTGCGAACTTCCTGTACATCAAACAAAAATAATGTTTGTGGCAAGCCTGCTTTTAAATGGTTCATATTTAAACATTTTTTTTTCTTTTAGGTAACAAATCATGAGCCCCAGCAAAGGAAGCGTTGTTACAATGTAAAAATTGAATAAGCTGACAGATATACATGATGTCCAGAATTAATTAATCTTATTGTATAATAATTTACATCTTGTATATTTTTAAGCACTTATTGTTGTAGTCATAACACAAGGGAATTTGTTTTACTAACGTACAGTACCTCAGCCGTTATAAAGAGCTAAACGGAAGCGAGAAAAATTACATTTGTGTAATAATGATTTACAATTATTACTCCCGCGAGTTCTGGTATCCTTTTTTCGCTGAAACATTTGAATTAATATTCCGAGTGCTGTACAGGCCTTTCGTACAAACCTAAACATACAACGATGCTTGCTGTATAATAAATTGAATTTAGCTTGTACTTTTTAACCCTAGCAGCATTGAAATTCACACACGGCGAAAAGTGTTTGTGCTGTAATCGCGACAGCTTTTCCATTGCTCTAAACTTAATAAGACGAACTAATGTGTCTTGTAAATATATAACAATACTGCTACTCAACTTGAGATCAGTAACATATTATATACACATCAGTTCATCAAGTGAATAATATCAGTGCAAATGTGTACCTATTTGGAACCTATGTTGAAATTTGTTACTACAGACTTTTAATGACATCGACGAGTAACCCGATAAATATATATGAGTTAATTAGAATAACACATATGATTTTTCACATGTAAAAGGAGTCTCGAACTATAGAAATCAACTCATTGATGTACGTTAAATCCACGCCATATAAATATGGTCAGTAAGTTGCAAACAGCCCTTCGTGCAGTAAAAGACAAAACTACTCGGAAAAGTGATCTACAAAGTTACATTTTCTTGTGGACATGTTTAAGAAGGATGTACCAGCAGAATAATCATTACAAAAATTAAATACATTATTCGCGTTTTAAGGCATAACTGCACAGCAGTATGAGTAATATCATTTATTACAAAAATAATGTTTTAAGGTTTTTATAAGCGTGATTGCATAGCCTAACATTTACAAAAGAAGAACCGTCAATTGAACAACATGAATCTGGAAGTTTTCTTAATACATTAACTTATATGGATGTGCGATGAACAGCATGTTACTATAACCTGTTCACAATACATTAACTTATATGGGTGTAAGATGAACAGCATGCTACTATAACCTGTTCACAATACATTAACTTATATGGATGTAAGATGAACAGCATGTTACTATAACCTGTTCACAATACATTAACTTATATGGATGTAAGATGAACAGCATGTTACTATAACCTGTTCACAATACATTAACTTGTATGGATGTAAGATGAACAGCATGTTACTATAACCTGTTCACAATAAATTGAGCACTTTTAAGGCCCTGGTTACTCTCTTTCCTATCATGCACTTTCTATCGTTCCGCCACTTTTTAAAATAAATGTTGTTTGCCATGTAAGTAATAAACATAGTGTATGGAATTCATCTAACTTGAAAGTTAACGTGTAAGGTTACAATAAAATATATTTACTGACTACTATTCCAAATGAGAGAGCTTTCAAAAGTGCTTACTTGATCGTAAATAGCGTATATTTGCTAGTGATCCAGCAAAGTCAGATGCTGATTGTCCACTTCATACAGGAATAAATAAGCAAAAAGTGAATTTGACAGACAACTTTGAGAGTTACGGGTAACTAGTTGTTACGTTTTGTGTGTGTCAGACACGCATTTTTAAAATGGTGACAATACTGATATATTAGCTTAGTTTGCTACATCATCGAAACAATGTAATCAATTCCAGCTTAACTTTGTATGCTGAGAGAAGGTATATTGTGCTGCTAGGCGGCGCCCTAGTCGTAGTTATTTTAATTGCTGTGGCCCGTGCACAATGAGAATCGATTATTTCGGCGATAGTCCTGCTCCCCTTCCTTTCTACTGTATGTTTCCCGTCCTACTGTATCCCTCCCTCCTCTAGAGCCAGGATATTCAGCTGCCCTATAATGTTATAAAACGGCCGGCACAGCCTTCTACCTCTTCACTTAGTCTTGCTCACTTGGGTAGGCCGTCATTCTATGTCGTCATGCTGAGGCTACATAGACGTAATTGTGATAGTCATGGGTAGACAGCATGCACGAAAACTACGGTGCTACTTTGGCAAAGGTGAGTCGTGTGGCAAGGGATATTCTCTGTGTGTGCGGCGCGATGATACCTATATTAATTCTATTGATGCAAGGCTTGTATGGAATTTTCGAAACTCTAGGGGTAGGTAGCCTATGTTAGAGGTACAGTACTTACTGAGAAATAAAGTTCACCTTTAAGTCCAGAAGACGTAGCAATATGTCTCCTAATCAAGTTATTTCTTTTCTTATTTGATCAGCACAATAATAGCTGCCAGCATGCCATCAAAGACTACATATAGCTTTATGTGCCCCATAGATACAAAATGTGTCATAAATTTAAAAGATACAGCATTTCACAGAAAAACGCAAGTATAGCAATATTCATTTGGTCCACATGTATAAATGTGCTTGTACACGAGCAGCCCACCAAGAGTTTCCATAATCAGTAAGTCTCTGTAGTGAACCCACATGATGTTTCTAGACGGTTGTGTGCAGTTGATCACATCTGGGCCACTGCTCAGATAATGTCTATTTAACCATACATAAGCTGCCCACAAGCAGCCCTCTTCTGCGTATCCAACTGTACCCCAAATATGCCAGCACCATCAGTGGGTCATGAGTGGCAGAAGGGGCTCACTGGCTTACTGTTTGTGGCCTGCCGTAAGTTAACTAACTGTCGTCAGCTAACTATTGGCAAGTCACTTTTGACCCAGATATTGGCAACTTACAACCCAGCTGTTGGACATTTGTGGCCCACTTAAGAAAAGCTTGCCATGCGTTTTCAAAACCCAAAAATTATTATTTTTCACCCAAATAAAATTTATTTATTAACTATCTCCATATATGCTAACATTCGGAATTATTTCACAATTAGTTAATTTCTTTTAAGAACCTGGAATCGAACTCACAGCCGTTTCGTTCGAAGTTTTGAATACTGGCCACTTCTTTATCACGTATTCGTGCAAAACTTTTCAAGTAAATCTGAATACTTTCTACACATAAAGCTGCATCATTAGCTTGACTATAGTCAAAATTTATGTTAATTTCACAAGTCTTTGCTGGGATTTATGTGTTATTTTTAAATACTAGTATATTGTTTTTAGATATTTTGAGGTTTTACAGATTTTAAAAAACAAAATGATGATTTTTATACGTGTTATGCTTTGAAGTTTTCCAGTCTAGAAATGTTTTTTCCTATTACTAGTAACGTCACATGATAATTTTAATTCATATGTGCATAAAATAAAAAATAAAGTTAATTCACAAACGCTATTTGCTATTTCACAGCAATATATAGTCGGCATGCCGTAAATGGTCTATTAAATTAGCACTGATATGCCCCCAAAAGGATCAGTTGGCGTGTCATGTAGGGCCTATAAACTTGCTGTTAATATTTTCCCAACAATAAGCAGCAATTAGCATTTTGTCTATTGTCTGCTTGTAGGCCTTCTGTTGAATGTTACCGATCATTGTAAGAACATTGGCCAACATTTCGATTATTAGAAAAAAGTAATCCCACTTTTGTTTATATGACCTGATCGCCAGCCGTATATGAAATGCTGACAGTCATAAAGTCAAACATTTGCCACCACTGCCAACAGTTATCCAGCTGTTAATTGCGTGTTGTTTGCTACTTCGGAAGTAGCCAGTTTATTTGAAATTATGTCATGTAACGTTATTGTTAGTGTTTTTTTTTTCAATCCTTGGTATAGAGACTGAAATATGATAATGTAGCTCATATAAAATTACAGACGAAATTGAAAAAAAAAAAAAAATGTAGTTGTCACCTTTATACTGTCAAAATACAGAGTTTCGTTAAAATAAGTATATTTTTGTATATAGGATATTATAAAGTAATTTATGGATATGGCTACTATTTTTTAAATATGTACCCCATATACTTAAACAAGTGCCTTCAATAACACTAAATGTATGTATGTTTTGGCTTGAAACAATTACGTCATTCCCGAGATTTCACGTAAGAACTATTTTTCAAGCGGAATCACTTGAAGTGTACAGAGAAAATAGCTTCCTTGTTAGAGTTTTCAGTGCCTTTAACATTTGACGTCAGAATACGAAGTTTCGTTGAAATTGGTACAATGGTTAGGTTAACATACAATATGTTTATAGCCCCAAGTTTTAGATACATCACTGATATACTGGAATCATATATTTTAAAGTGAGTTGCTTTATACTAACCTGTCCCAGCAAACACAACCTGTTGGCAAAGTGTCGGCTAAGTGTCGGCAAATTGTCGGCCCGATACCTTTACTGTTGGCAACTATCATTTCAATGCCAGAAGATAGCCACCTGACAACGGCAGGATGTCTTTTTTGAGACAGATTGCAAGCCGTTATGATAAAGATAAAGGTCCTGTGTTTTATTTAGGATAACAGATGGATATCACAGAAAATACTTCAGCATGATATCGTAGATCAAACATGTTGCAAGCATCTTAAATATGTCTTTGTCTTTTCGGTAAGCTGGCCATCATTTTAAATATTCCAGTCCAGTAACGTATTAGAGGCAAGGCTCTTTATCGCAATAAAGATATTTATAAGATGTCTTTTTGCCGATAAACTGCTGGAAAGTGTTTTGAATAGGCAAGATGATAGCTAGCTGTTAATGGCATGTCTTTTTTGAAACCGTGTGTTAACTGATAGCATGTTTTTTTTCGTGATTATATATTTGTCACGTGGTAGCCCATGGCATTTGTTTATTTCGATTTTTTTTACAACCACCCTACAGATATATTAAAATCTAACAAAAACTGTTTTGTTTGCAAGCTTCTGAAGAAATTGTTTTAAATAATCCATGTTTTAAAATTATTTGTTACATTGTCTTGGAATTTACACATTCCTTTATAATAAATTGTGTAATTATATATTTGAAATTACTGGAGATTATAAGCAACTTACCCCGTGGATTATAGGTTAGATTGCTGGACTATCATTGCAAGGGCCTTAGGTTCGAATCCTACACTCGGCAAGCAAAAGATTTTCATGTCATATAATTTGTTGAGAAGTAAATGAAATGAATATATGTAATGATGAAATAACAATTTCATAAATTTTATGTCGAAAAGATAAGGTTTTTGTCATGATTATACTGCTTATTTCTGGACTTCGTGCCGCTGCAGGCCCGGCATCGTAACGACATCCAGCCATCGCAGGTCCGACACTGTCGGTTAGTCGCCTGTCCATATTTGCATTGGGCCGATTCCGGAATATGACATCGGGCCAGTATCTGCTAGCCGGAGTTTGTTGGCTAGGATTTACCATCCCGATTCTGGGGGCCGGAATACATTTTGTATCTTGCAAGTAGCGGTACAGTGTATTATTGACACTATCGGCAAACAGTGAGCCACCAGTCAATATTTCCATCAGGCCGATTCCAGAATATGTCATTGGGCTGGTATCAATATTTCCATCAGGCCGATTCCAGAATATGTCATTGGGCTGGTATCAATATTTCCATCAGGCCGATTCCAGAATATGTCATTGGGCTGGTATCAATATTTCCATCAGGCCGATTCCAGAATATGTCATTGGGCTGGTATCGGCTGGCTTTTACCGGCCCGATTCTGGCCCGTATTTTCAGTGTTTGCTGGGATACGTTAATTTAGCGGGAATGGGTGTAGTGTTTCCGGAGATACAACATAATTTATATATAGCAACGCTCCTTTCGAAAATGGTTAACAGAAGATTAATTCAATAAGTGTATTTATTCCTTGAAAACGTACTGTAAAAGTGTAAAATTTTGTTGAAATGAGCCTGATGGTTCAGTAGGTATGTCCTTCTAACCTTAAATATTTGCATGTTTGCCATTTTTTAGTTATCATATGTACTAAAATCGTTTATTTTCAGGGTAGGTCTCCATAGCAATGCATAAGTTTCGAATTTTTCGGGAATATTTTGAGTGGTGCCTGAGAATTGAATGGCGCCTGAGATATTATGCAGCAGTTTTATTTTCCAAGTGTTCCTTTATTCCAAAATTTCGGACCAATGAGTTCGTGAGTTTATGCATTTAATACTAATGAATTGTTCTGTCTATGTGCCCAGTGTATATTTAATCGTTCGGTGGATTCCAATAAATGACTTAGCAAGTAAAATTTATAATGACTGCCATTGTGAAAATAAGTTTCCGTTTTGGTGTAAGTATAAAAGTCTGGTATCCATACCAAGGGCTTTTGGTGTACCAAGTGTGGTCAAAAGCGAAATAAGTGTTAATAATATTTAAGGACGCCACACATAGACACACGTACACACATCAACATAGAAAAGATGGCGATGCCATAAGCATTGACGTAGCGCAACTTATGGGTCAGTATTACGAGACTCTTAGTTACTCCCGCAATAAAAGTGCCACTTTAAAAACGGAGCTTGTTTTCTAAGCTGTTGGGTGTATTTTTATTTGCGGCTAGAACAGTGCAGATGCATGCATTAGTAGTAAAGCACAGAGTGTTATGGCGCAGGGTCCAGGGTAGAGAGTCGGGAGCCACCGATCGTTATCTTTACATGTTCCCTTTTTCCCTCTAAAATTACCGTTTTTCTCTCTAAATAGCTTGTTTTACCCCAAAACCACTTCAGAAATATATTATTTTACCCAAAATTCGTTTTTATACCTAAAAATCCCGGTTTTTTCAGCTGCAAATACGAACCCCATGAAAATTGCTTTTCAGCATCAAAGAAGGAGACCAGGATCAGTGACTCCGAGCCAGGAGAGAGGGACCTTTGACCTTTGAATTTTAATCCAATATATATATATATATATATATATATATATATATATATATATATATATATATATATATATATATATATATATATATATATATATATATATATATATATATATAAACACCCTTATATAAACACGCTTCAGGACTATTGAGCAGGGTCTTTTTAAGCCTAATCTGCAAGCTAACTAATAATATTTTGATAAATTCTCATAGATTTTGTAATATTTTTTTACTAATTGATTTGGCTTGCAAATTTAGAGTATATTTGGCCTACTTTGACCTAAATTTGGCATATATTGACCACGAAAAGGACTCTGCGCAATGGGGTTTCTTTTAAAAAGGCATGATTGATTTAGATTGTGGATTGGGATAAAATTAGCTTTATTTTGAGGATAAAATTTAATAGATAGATCATGTCTCCAGTACATTTTCTAAATGTTGCTTGAAAGTGAGAAATTTGCTTGAATTTTGGCCCAATTATTTACGCAGCGTTTGGTTCCACAATAGGCTTCTACTGAATTTATAAAATAAAATAAAATTTAAGCAAATTTTCTCCTTTTTAAAAAATGCTCAAATAAAATTGACACTATTCCGGGGTTATAAAAGTTTATAACCCTGATTCTCTTAAAACAACGATATTTATCAAGATTTCTCTCATCCCTTTATAAATTTTTCCCTCCTCTTAGAAAATTTTTAACTTATTGAGTAGACAAAAATGGAGTCTCCCCTCAACAAGTTGAACAATTCGTTTGAATTCACCAAACTACAAGATCTAGAAAAAAGTAATGGTTTACTGCCACAGATTTTGAAAATTACGGATCTAATTTTGGCAAATAATAATTAATTGTATTCTAGATAGTAAGTATAAAATTTCATTGCAAGAGCGCTATTTGAAAATATAAGATAAAAATGCCTTGATGCTAATAAATTAGAAGGAAGTTTTTATAGCATATAGAGGCTTATAGGAAATGACAACTGGAAAGTTGATACATGCTCTAGAGTTCTCTTAAGAATTTTGATCAAATTTTGTGATACTTTTAATAAATTTATTCCTTTATAAATAAACATGTGGTCGCCTATTTTTCCTTGCAGCCTAGCCAACACTTTCACAGGTAGAAGCGGCAGTGAACCACCTTCCCATACATTAGATAACGCAGCTGAAGATTTCAAAAATATAGTTCGCAAATTTCATTCAAATTTACAAAGCTTACAATTATCAATTTTAGGTAACACTAATGGCAAATATGAACTTCGAGAAATATGTGAAAATCTTGAGCAAATAGAAGGAGTTTTTAAAAAATTAGTAGAGCTTCGAATATAATAATATTATCTGTGGCAATTTTTTTCTTTATCCTGATAAATTCGTGCCTTATAAATAAAAACGGAATCGCCTATCTCTTGTGAAATGGAAAATAATAGCATATGTAAACATTGTAAAACGTGTGGTGCAGTATTACACATAAGTTGTTTTCCATCACACAACCACAAAAAAAACACATTAGCACATCTTAAATAAAAAGAAAGTACTAAGCGAATGTGGAAAATATGTTTGTGAGGTAAGTCTTGAAAAGCATATAAATACTAAATTACAAGAAGTTTTCAAGCCGATCATTCAACCAAGACATGCTGTGTATGCAATGTGAATAAACCTATTGATTCTGCTGCATCTCATAAAGACACAATAGATAAGGATTTTAACACCTGCAAAAAGAGTTATAGCGGATATGCTATACGTCGTTATGAGTAAAAAAGAGAAAGTACAATAAGAATGCGGAAAATATGTATATAACTATTCTCTAAAAAAAGCATAAAAATAGTAAATCACGATCTCATAAATTTTATTATATATAAATGACAGCACTCAACTCAATAAGTGATCTAATATTGCGCGAGTTGAGAGTTATTGAAAGAGATTTAAAAAATTAAATATTGGTATAATTTAAGGAAAGCTGATTTACTTACAGCTATTGTAATCACAACTTTACCATTTTCTTATGCCAATAAAAATGAATTATATCCCAAAGATAAAAATAAATTAAAGAAAATATTCCCCTTTTCTACTAATGTACATGTAAACAAAAGAGACAGTAAATCCAACAACACTTACACAATCGAAAAATCTTTTCAATGCAGGTTAACTTTGAAAATAATTTTAATTTAGTGTTGCCCAGGAATTTATTAAATTCAGTAAAACATGTATTAAAAATAATATGTGATATACTTATACAATTTAGAGTGGTGAAACCTAACATTAAATATGTCGCCAATTTTAGAAGTCGGAAAACTGGTGAAATACAACTTTTTCACGATATTCAATCATATAAATTTACACTATTAAAAAACCAAATTCAGATTGGGCTTTATATAGCATAGTTGGGATGCAATTAGCCATAAACTAGTATAATCCATTAAATAGATCACCTTATATTGAACTCCCAGATTCAATTAAGAATAAGAATGCATGCATTAATGTGAAAAATGATGATACATTTTTTTTTCTTTGGGCAGTAAAATCTGAATTGTTTCTAGCCGAAATGATCCACAAATATCTAAATATAAAAACGTGGGTCTTAATATACAAAAAGCAGTAGACAAATATGAATATTCTATTAAAATTGACGATATACCAATCATAGAATACAAAATTGATGTATTTATAAATATGTACTCTATTGATCACAAGTTCAATGTATATCCACTAAAGTTTACAAAAAATAAAAAGGAAAAACATAAATTTACTTTATTAAAAAAATTATACACACTCGCATTACTGTTGGATTAAGTATTTATCTGAATTGCTTTTAACACAATAAAACCAACACAAAATTAAAACTTAAATATGCAATATTTGTATCCAATTTTTTACTCTCAAGAAAGATTAAATAAACATACAGAAGACTGTTATAAAAACGATTTAGTAAAAATTTCAGTGCCTATGGGAGGAGAGCAAATAAAGTTCAAAAACTACAAACATAAAACGAAAGTTTTCTTTGCCATGTGTGTACATCTCGAATATTTCAAATCATTTCTTAAGAAAATATCAACAACTAAGCCAAATCTAAGAGAAATAAAAAAATTTTCATTGATCCAAAAATATCCAGTTTTCACACAGGATGATATTTACAATGACCAATTGATTTAAAGATGAATGACGATTCATATACAATGGAATATCATTTACACCAAGCTTCTTGTTTTTGTTTTTATATTGTATCTAGCAATGGTGATTATAAACCTCCAGTTGTATATGGAGGCCCATTTGCTCATAAGCATTTTATAGAAATATGAAAAAAGAAGTAGAAGAAATTGGGGAAATATATTCGCAAATTGAAGCAATGCATCTACTAACAAAAGAAGAAAAAACAACATACAATAAATCTAGAAAATGAACTGTATGAGATTGCGAATATACGAAGGACAGTAAAAAAGCTCGCCACCACAATTACATAACAGGAAAATTCATTAACTGAACATGCAACAATTATAATCTTCAATTAAAATTACCCTATTGTTTTTCCAATTTATTTTCATAACTTAGCTCGATATGATACTCATTCATTAAAGAGCTAGGTTATAATGAAAAAATGATACATTTTTTTTCAAACAATGAAGAAAAGTTTATTACCTTTGGGAAACAAAAAATAAAATTTTTAAATGATATTTATAGACACATTTAAATTTGTGGCAAGTGGTTTAGATAAATTAGCATCTAATTTGACTAAGGAACAGATGAAGCATAAAAAAAACATTTTCCATAATATAAAATATGTTTAGTTATTAGAAAAGGTGTTTACCCATATGATTATATGGATAGTTTTAAAAATTTTTTAAAGAAACTGTACTTTCACCAAATAACGAATTTTACAACAATTTAAATGATAGTGATATAAGTGGCAATGATTATGAGCACGCAATAAATATATATTGATTTACTATAATATTAAAAATCTTTGCGATTATCATGACTTATATTTAAAAAGTTGTGTACTAATATTGACAGATATATTTTAAAACTTTAGAGATACATTTATCAATGCATATGGTCTAGATCCTGCATGGTATTTTACAGCACCAGGTTTATCTTGGGGTGCAATGTTCAAAATGACTAAACAACCATTAGATTTATTACACAATCATGATGCGATTTTAATGATCGGAAAAAGAATTAGAGGTGGAATATCGCAATGTTGTAACTGATATTTTAAAGCTAATAACAAATATTGAGAAGATTTTATTCCAAATCAAGAGTCTAATTATTTAGCTTATCACAATGCTAATAATCTTCATTGTTGGACAATGTCGCAACATTAACCATATGGAGGTTTTGAATGGGATAATTATCCAGAATTTAATTTAGATTCCTGACTAGAATATATATTAAATTTGAAGGATGATTAACAACATGGCTACATATTAGAAGCTGAATTAGAATATCCACAAGAACTACATAATTTACATAAAGATCTTCCATTTTGTCCAGAAAATAAGGCAGTTCCAGGATCAAATGAATCTAAATTGTTAACAACTTTAAATAAAAAATTAAAGTATGTAATGCACTATCGCAATTTAAAACAGTGCCTAAATAATGGATTACAGCTTACTAGAATACATAGAACATTGGGGTTTGGTCAGACTTATTGGTTAAAGAAGTTTATAGATTTTAATACATTGATGATAACTAATGCTTCAAATGACTTTGAAAAAAATTATTATAAACCGATGAATAATTCTGTGTTTTGTAAAACAATGGAAAATATAAGAAACAGGTTAGATATAAGGATAGTTTCAAGTGAAAAAAATTTGCGAAAAATTAGTAGCAAAATCAAAAGCAGACCTATATTTAATAAGATTCTTGCAGCCATTCATATGAACAAGATGAATGTAAAATTTAATAAGCCTGTTTATGTTGGCTTCTAATGAAAGTCAAATATGGAGATAAAATTGAAATGTGCTTTCAAGATATCAACTCGTACTTTTATAACATGAAAACAGAAGATTTTACGAAAACTTGAAGTCGATGATAAACGATTTGACACAAGTGATTATCCGAAGGACAATATACATACCATGCCACAAAGAAATAAAAATGTTTTAGGCAAAATGAAAGATGAATGTAATGGCAAAATAATTAAAGAATTTGTTGGCTTCAGAGAAAATATGTATGTACATAGAGTTGATGATAAACAAAACAAAAGAACTAAGGGTGTGAAAAAATGTGTAGTTCACAACAGAATTGCATTCGACGACTACAAGAAGTGCATGTTTGATGAGAAAATACAATATAAAACAATGAATTTAAAAAGGACCAAGAAACACAAAATATATACAATCGAAGTTAATAGAATCACATTAAGTCATCGTGATAACAAGAGGTTCGTACTACAAAATAAAACAGATATTTTACCATGTGGATATCAACATATTTAATTCTATTAATGAGAGGTTGATATCCGTTTTGGATACCAAAAATTGCTGAAAGAAAAGTTTTATATTTTATATATGAAGAATTCTATAAGGGCCAATGTTTGCCCTCATACAATAATATAAATTTCCACAACCACAAAAGAAATTATAAAGATTTTTTGCTAAAAAATGAAATTGAAATGTAATATTTAAATGAATACGTTAAACATCTTTAATTTCCAAAACAATATCGATACCAGAACCATCGAAATCAATCAGTTCACAATTTTCAACCCCTATTTCTAAAACAATATGATTAAACTGCTTATTATTTATTATATAAAAATTGTATATGAGGGCTCATAACTAATGTAATCTCTAAAGCCAAACATAGTTTTTTTGTGAAAAACTTGCAATTATATATGTTTCTAAATGATTAGATTCGTCATACTCTATAAACATTCCATATGCCAAATTACAATGAACATTTATTGTTTCAAATGAATTAAAATTAGGTAACTTAGTACCTATGACAATTTTGTCTTTTTCTATGGTCATTTTTCTTTCAAAGCCAAGCATATCAGACAATTGGTCGTCAAATTTAATATCAAATTTAGATTTAATAGATATTCTGTTTTTAACATTGTCTGCTGTCAATTCAGTGTTACTTGTGGAAAATGGATCGAATGAATTGGTAGCTTCTTTTAAATATTCCACATAGTATTGGCCTCTAGGAATAGTGAAAACTTCGTTTTTATCAACCACAGAACTAAATTTTTCAATTGTTATTGTACAATTGTCTGTATTTGGTATTAAAGATTTTGCATGAAAACTAGCTAATTAAATCGATATATATTTATGAGTGATGTCATAATGAAGTTTCTTCTTTAGTATAGAACTGTTGTTTGTTAACTTAAATAATTTATTCTCCATATATTACAAAAATTATCTAATTAAATGAAAAAAGTCGATTGTGGTGTCGTGTTTTATTTTCAGAACAAAATTCTAAAAATAAAAGAATGGAGAACTATTGCCTGTTGACATTACTGCAATAATAGTTGTGTCTAGCAATTGTGGCAAAAGCAACCTGATGATTAATTTTATTTATAGAATAGGATAGTTGAATTTTAATCAATTGTATATTGTCCCATCTAGATATCTCACTTTCACGCCTCACCAGTTTTCCTCAACAGAGCTTTGGCGAGCTCTCAAGAGTTTTACTACGATTGTACTGATATCTACTAACCACATGAGGAAACTTAACTGGTCGGCCACAAGAAAGAATAGCTCACAACATGATGCAATAAATTGTCGCCTTGCTCATCTTGTTGCCATGTCTCAGTGGCAAGGCATTTGATTTCAAGTGCGAAGGTCATGGGTTCGAGCCCTGGTCTGAGCAGATAATTTAATAATGTGAATATGGGGCACCAATATTTGCACTATTATATTATCACCAAATCATTCAAAATTTGAGCCAAAAAATCTTGCTTTTGCATACAGCATTGTGTAAGTATCGATGCAAATAAAAATGGTACACTCAAGCTTCAGCAAAAAAAATGCTCTCCAAATTACACTTGTAGTATAACAGATGTATAAGCTGTAGTGTTATCGTATAGCGAATGACACCTCACTATATGAGAAGGGGTGCCATAATCCATAAAAGAAATAAAATATCCCTCACCTCTCCACCAAAAAAATTTATATATAGGCTGGCTGGTGGAGAGGTGAGAGGTTACTCCAATTGGAGTTTTGCAGGTCCTAAATAAGGCCAGAAAAACTAAAAATTGGGTCACTGGCATGATAGAGATATCTCTAAACCAAAAAAGAAATAGGACTGTGGTGTGGCATTAGGTTGCTTGTAAACCTTTTGCAATTTTTAAGATTGTTGATTTAAGGAAAATTTACAAAACATATACGTCTCTAATAATCAGAGTGCCAAAGTTTTGGCGGTTTGGAATATATCAGGCCCTGAAACTTTAAACAAAATAGAAAGATTGTGATCAATTTCTTAAAACTTGTTGGGGTTTTCTGCAGAGGATCCAAATGGATCTGCTGAAGGAAAATTTACAAAACATATATTTTATTAGAAAATTTAAAGGTGAAGTGGGGGTTCGCCTTCAAAGGTGACGAAAAATGTACTATATTTATCAATGATTAGCCTTCTTACAATTTGTTTAAATAAATTTTGTATATAAATGAAGGTTAACATAATCATTCTTGCTATCACAAATATAAATGTTGTGCTGCCCAAATAAAAAAGAATCTAACAGAATGTGTTATCAACTTTTTAATTAAACACGGATATCTATAGGTGGATGCAAATTCTCTTTCAAAAATTGTTACTAAAAAGTTCGAAAGTTCTTTAAGAATATTTCAAGAATATTTAACACGTCTTCAATTGATGGTAAACTCAATGAAGAAATTATGAATTTAATCAATAAGCCAAGATGCAGTGTTAATGATGAAATATTCGGTAGTTATATACCGTCCAACAAATGGATTAAAATTTATTTAAATTGCATTCTGCACTTGCAAATAATTCAATTACAAAGTCAGCAAAAGAGGCTTTTACAATTCGGTAAAAATCATAAAAATTTGAAATTTGTTTATGATAGAAATTCTCCGGATATATTTATTTCTTACAAACAAGGTCAACATAAATATCAGAGATCATTTAGGTTTTGCCAGACTAAATTATTTTCTTTTGGTAGTGCACTAACACATGCATTTTTCCAAATCAACAAAATAGTCTTGTTGAAATTCATATCAATAGGCAGGAATATTGGCATAATGATGAAAAAAAAAACACTCCTGAAAATAAAAGTTAGTTTACTGGCTGTTTTGATATACCAAATTGGATGTGCATTAGGTCTGCAGCATACAAACAATAAAAATGCGATCATGTATCCAACTCTTAACAATAATTTGTTTGATTTGCAACCAGACAACTTTCTGAACATACAAAACTTTTACGGAAGAACCCCACAAAATAATTTTAATGATGATGAGCCAATTGATTTATGTAAAAGCAAATACACAAATATATTTTTAATTATTGATGGTGAAAAGTATATTTATACAATAATAATGTTTAGACAAAAAGTTTGAATGGCAACAAAATAGTAAATATGCCAATTTTGATAACAGATTGGTTGACATTTTTACTGTGCAATTTCAATAAATTTTTTATATACCAAAGACCTTCGGGTGAGTTAATTCTGTTTGCTGATGACAAATTTATATTGTTGATTACCCTAGTTATAAACTTATTGCTGGTTATCTGATGATATTTTCTTAATTTGGATTAAGTGATGAATATTAAAAAAAACGGTGTTGTATTTCATATTCGGGAAATTTTTTTACCTTCAATGAAAAGTTGTATTATGGTGAAATAGATTGATGTAGTTTCCAGATAAAAGCAAATGGCTCAATTAGCGAGAAATTTCCTAATTTACCAAATATGATAGAGTCTGCTTTTAGATATACAAATGGTTTACAGTATTTCTTTACCAATGGAACTTTAGGCGAATATAACGAATTTACAAAGAAATTGACTAGAGCTGGTAAAAATAGCATTTCATTGTTTGGTATAAAGTATGAATCTTATAACGAATTTATAAATAAAATGAAATATATTGTTAATTATTTAATAAATTTAACCCCTTAAGAGCTATATATTTACGGAAAAATGTATACATTTTTTTAACATAAAGGGGCCGGAAAACTGGGGTCCCTTCCCTTAACCAGGTTGTATAAATATACAACCTGAAATATTAAATGGTACTACATGAAGAATGAATAGTTCCAAAAGGAATTCCTAATCTTATAAGAGTTTCAAATGTATTTCCACATCCATTTTGGAATTCTGAACACCATGGAATAGGTGTGATAAATTGGGCACTAAACAATTTTAATTTGCCTGAAATGCATTTGCCAGGTTATAATTATAGTGGACCATTTACGAAAAAAGACCAAAGATTAGAAAGAGGAGACGCAGGAATAAATAAATTAGGCGAAGCTTGTAATTTTCATGATATTGTGTATAGAGATCATAAAAATTTAGAATCCAGGCATGAAGATGATAAAATTTTACAAAAAGAAGAAAAAGAAATCATGTTAGATAAAAATACTCCGATTGGTGAAAAAAATTTGCTTCTGCATCTGTTGCCTCAACTATGTTTACAAAAAGAAAATTAGGTTGGGAATTAAAATGTTTCATTGAATATATATATATATAATCTTATAAATGAAGATAAAAAGATTAACTTTAGAAATACCTTATGATAAATTACGAGATTTGGGTATAGATAAATTTTTAACAAAAGATCTACTTGAGCGGAAAAAAAATTAAAATAAGGCAAAGGTTTAACTGGACTTGGTACTTTAGCAGGATTAGCTACTTCAATATATAATTCTGCTGAACAAATTAGCAATAAATAAATGAGAATTAGAAGATCAAAAAAGACATAATTTAGCAATGGAAAATAAAGCAGGAAGTGATGTAGTTGCGAAAAAAGATGAAGACCAAAAATAAATATTTAGCTCCATTATCCAATATCGATACTGAAAATATGTAAAAAAAAATTAAATATAAAAATTTTTGAAATGTTTTTATGATTGACGAACTACCAAAAAATTTGTTAAAAAATGAATGCTGTGGTTAATTTTGATATTTCAACAAATCCTGGCACACATTAGGTTTGCTATTTTAAAGAAAAGTATAATGTTTATTATGTTGATTCATTTGGTGGCAATATTCCTAATAATTTAATTAATTACTTCAAAAACTATAATGTTTATTACAATGATGATAGTGTTCAGAATTTTAATTCTGTTATCTGTGGAAATTTATGTTTAATTGTTTTGCACCTTTTTTCGAGAAATTTTAAGTTTCGCGATATAATTTCTCTGTTATTAAATGACAGATATATTTGGAAAACCATTAATCGAATCTTTAAATAAAAACTTTTTAATATTGCTGACGATTTAAAAACATATATTGATTCAAAATGCAACTCGAGTGTTTCTTCTTTACAAAGTTAGTTAAGCACTTGTTTTGGTTTTACAAAATCGTATGTTTCTTTTCTGTAGATAAAAAAGGTGGCGCAATAGGACTATTCGTGAAATACAAAGATTAACTATTTGTATATTTTACTATTAAGTGGAGACGACTATGTCTCGGCAGCTTCAGCTGCCTAGCATATGGTGTTTTAAGTGCAAAAAAGTCACTTAAATATAATAATATAAATATGAGAATACAACAAATGGGTAAGTAGTCCAAAAAGGTACGTGCTCGTTGTGCAATTCTAAAAAAAAAACATTCTTAAAAAAAATTGCCCAATGTGAGAGAAAGAGCAATCAATGAATC
This sequence comes from Dryococelus australis, assembly GCA_029891345.1. Lineage (NCBI taxonomy): Eukaryota > Metazoa > Arthropoda > Insecta > Phasmatodea > Phasmatidae > Dryococelus > Dryococelus australis. The sequence goes on along the minus strand of CM057004.1, from coordinate 3,813,403 downwards.
ATACAAATCTGTGCAAAAAAAAATTTCCGAGAGGAAAAGTTATTTCGTATGACAATGATGATTTGTGGCAAATTGATCTTGTAGAAATTAATTCTGGAAATTGAAAAGGGTTATATCGCATAAATAAAGGCTATAAATATATTATGACAATTATCGATGTTTTTTTTCTTCAAATTTTGCATTTGTTTTACCAATCAACGATAAAACAGAAACTAATGTAGCAAATGCTTTAGACAATATTTTGATGAAAATAAAACCAAATAATTTACAAATCGACAATGGCTTAGAATTTTATAATAAAATATTTAAAGAACTTATGGAAAAACATAATATAAATTATTTTTCTCAATTTTCTGATTTGAAAGCTAGCATTGTTGAAGGATTTAATCAAACTTTAAAAAATATGATGTGGAAAAAAATTTTCTTTCAATGGCAATTGTAAATGGATAAATATATTGGATGAATTAGTGAAAGACTACAACACAAAGCAAGACACTATTGGTATGAAGCCGAGTGAAGTCTATAAAAAAAATTTAAACGATTTATTGCAAACAAATTTTGTGTTCAGTAAACCAAAATATAAAGTTGGAGATATTGTTTGAATGAGCAAACAGAATTTTTATTTTATTTTAAATTTTGTACTGCTAATTGGTCAACAGAACTGTTTACTAATTTTTAAGTTTTAAATTTTGATGTGCCAACTTACAAATTAAAATATATTTATGGAGAAGAAATAATGGGTAGTTTTTATGATAACGAAATTATGAAAACAAACTATCCTGATGACTATTTAATTGAAAAATTTTAAAAACTAAGGGTGAAAAAATATTTGTAAAGTGGTTGGGTTTTGATAACTCGCATAATTCATGGATTAATAAAACATATGTTTTGTAAATAAAAATAAATTTCTTACTCAATTTGATAAAGATTATTTATATCATTAATTAATTGTTGTTGAGTATAGTTATTTCTATCAATTTTAAAATAGCTGCGAAAACACTGTGTTGCCATTCATGGTTTCTTTCTTTCTTTGATATAAATTTATAGAATTTGGAATATATTCAAATCTCAATAATATTTCACAATTTGGATGTATATCTTCGATTCTTTGCAACTGTTTTCGAAGATTTATTCTTTGAGTTCTAATCACATAATAAACATATTCACAATCATTATCGAACAGTTCTAGAAGAATAAAAGTTGGATATAATTTCGATGTTGTGTTTGCAGTACAACATGAGCAGCCATGTCTCTAATTACCTCATTTCTGTGTTTATTATATACATATATATATATGAATCCATGAACTTTTTCTGTTAAATTTTCAATATTTTTATCTTTAATTTTATTTATATCTTTTAAATGATTAACTTCAACTTCTATCATTTTTATCTGCTGGTCTTTTAACTCATTCATTTTTAATGTTTTTTATTTGACCTATAAACAATTGCAATACATATTTTTAAATCTTATGTTCACCATGTTTTCTAATTGACGGTAAAACTTATTTAGTAACCCACTTAGTAAATTTTTCAGCTAGAGGCATATTTGATCAACTTATTAACTTATACAGAGCTGATGCATTGATAAATAAAGCATTTGGTTGCATATTTGAAAGTATCCCTATTTTAGGGATGTCCCTGAGTTCAGTAAATTTCTTTTTATCATCATTATCAACAATATAATATAAAGCATTTCGTGATGATTTTCTGTATTCCAAAAAGTCTAGTTACATCAACTCCTTTAAACCAAGGATTATTTTCCTCGTCAATAATCATAACAACCTCACTACCATTGTAAATAAGTTTGTTGTTGTTTATGTCTACAATTGACTCCATTTTTATTTACAAAACTATGCGAAAATTGAAATTGACGAGTTGTAATAAGTCTTTTTATCAATATTATTTTTATGAACAATATAATATTAAAGAATATAGACCGAATTGGTTGAAGTATATAGCTCTTAAGGAGTAAAATTTTCGAACTCATTAACAATATATTTCATTTTATTTATAATTTCATTATAGGATTCGCACTTTATACCCAACAATGAAATGCTAGTTTTGCCCACTCTTGTCAATTTTTTTTTGTAAATTCGTTATATTCCATGAAAGTTTCATTACTTAAAAAAATATACTAAACCATTTGTATATCTAAAAGCTGAGTCTGTCATATTTGGTAAATTATGAAATTTCTTACTAATTAGACCAGGTTTTTTTTTATCAGGAAACGATGTTCATCTAATCCAGAATAATACGACTTTTCATAAAAGATAAAAGCTATGCCCGACTATGAATTAAAAACAGCATTTATTTTATATTCATCTCCTAATCCAAAAGAAGCGAAGATTTTTGGATAACCACCGATAAGATTATAACTAGCATAATCAACCATATATTTTTTTTTTCATCAACAAACACGACTAACTCGCCTGATGGTCTTTTGAATATAAAATAAATTTTGAAATTGGTCTGTAGAAACCGAAACCAATTTCTTATCGAAAATGGCCTATTGATTATTTTCTTGTCTTCCAAACTTATTGCCCAAAAATTTTTAACTTAAGAAATATACAATTCACCATCAATAATTAAAATGTTTTTTATTTATTGGCCTTCGCATAAATCAATTGGTTTATTTTCATTAAAATTATTTTGTATTGGTGGCCCATGCAAGTTTTGAATATGTTGAATAGCGCCTGGTTACAAATCAATCAAATCTTTGTTGAGAATTGGGTACATGATTGCATTTTTATCATTTGTAAGTTGAAGACCTAATGCATGGCCAATTTCGTGGATCAAAACCGCTAGTATATTAATTTTATTTTTAGGAGTGTTTTTACCATCATTACGCCAATATTCCTGCTTATTGATGTGAATTTCTACGAGGCAATTTTGTTTATTTGGAAAATATGTATGAGCCAGCGCACTACCAAATGGGTATAATGTATATGTACAAACTCCGCGCGCAACCTATCTAGGCCTTGTTTATATGATATAAGTATATCTGGAGAATTCGTGTCATAAACGAATTTCAAATTTGTGTGTTTTTGCCAAATGTTAAAAGCCTCTTTTGCTAAATTTGTAATTGATTTATTTGCATATGCAAAATTCAATTTTAATGAGTTTATGGTCCTTTTTTGCTGTTGATGAAAGGTCCACAATTATTTCATCTTTAACACCACATCTTGGCTTGTTGATTATATTCTTATATTATATTCTTCATTGCGTTTACCATTGATTGAAGAAGTGTTATAATATTCTTGAAATATTCTTAAAGAACCTTGGAACTTTTCAGTAACAATTTTTGAAAACGAATTTAAATCACCTTCGAGATATCGATATTTATTTTAAAAATTGATAGCACATTTTGTCTGATTCTCTTTTCTGGATAGTGCAAAAATTATATTTGTAATGGCAAGAATAATTATATGTCTTCATTTATATACAAAAAGTTTTAAAATATAATAAACTCATTAATTTTATTTCTGTACTTACCATCCATTTTTTTCTATTCATATATATTGTAATAAAACCATAATTTTTCTATTCATATCTATTGTAATAAAACCATAATCTTCGCCCCAATATTTTACACAAATTTCTTTGTGGGTCTTTTTCTGCAGGAAACAGTGCAGATTTTATTGCCCGAAGAAAGCATTTTTGATCATTGTTTTTAACATTCAATATATGATGATCCTTTTAATGGATTATACTTATTTGTTGCTAATTGTAATCCAATTACTCTATCTAAAGTCCATCCAGAACCTCTTCTTTGAAATTCAGATAAATGTGTAAGTAATTCCTGTTTTATAATTTTATAAATCTTTATAAATGCTCCTTTGTTTAATATTGTGTGATTATATGACTGAAATGTAAATAGTTCTACTTGATTTTCCTGCTTGTGACAATTGGTATATAATTTAATGCTGGTTTTCACCCCTCTAAACTTCCTAAGATGATCGCGTATTGTCTCAAAAAACTTATTTTTTACTGAAGTTAAAAATTGATTAGGCTGTACTAAATCAAAGGAATTTTCAGTTTTATATGTTGATATCCTACTTTTAAAATCTGTATTAAATCTGTACTTTCTATTGGGTCTTCTATTTATTTTGCTAACAATTAGTAGAATAGAGGAATATGTCTTTTATTTCATTTTTATCTTGTTTAAATAATTCAATGGTATTGGCATCAGCTAAAGGAAAATTTGTAAAATTATTCTTTGATGTCAATTTTGTTACTAGCTTTCTTTTATATGTAGGTTGTATGAAAACATTAGTAGAAAATGGGAAGATTTCTTTTTATTGTAGGTTGTATGAAAACATTAGTAGAAAATGGGAAGATTTCTTTTTATTGTTTTTTAGCTTTTCTATGTTTTTATAGTGTAATTTGAAAAGGGTAAATTTCTCAAGTTTCTTTTTCTTTGTTGATTTATATTATATGGTTTAATAGCTGCAATTAAATCAGCTTTCCATAGCCTGTACCTATATTTAATTTTTAAATCTCTACTTATAATTCTCAACTCTATCAATCTCTTCTCAACCAACTCAACTGCGATATTGTGCGATGTCATTTTTATTGTCTATTTATAAGAAAACAAATTTATGAAGACTGCAAAAATGAGGGTAGAAATATAAGTGTGTAAAATCTAAATATAAGCTTAAATTATTGATATTAATTAAATCTTTTTAACTATTTGACTTCCTATGAGGATATTTCTCATTATAGCATTTTTTACAAATTTTTTTAATGCTTGTTCTTAGTGGCTTTATGACGAGAAAATGAATTTATAGATTTATTCTGTTTTCATACTGTACATGTTTTTGTCGAATAATTATCATGTTGAATTTAATTTAGAATATCTACTATTGCATTGTGAAATATATTACTTTTATGCTTTTCGAGATATCCATTACAAACATATTTTCCACATTCGCGTAGTATTTTCTCATTTTTAACTAATAGCAACTTCTATCGTATTCACTAAAGCATTTTTTTATTTTGTTGTATGTTTGTCTATAGTAGTTTTGTGGAGATAAAATGAATCGATATATTTATTCTCATTGCATACTACACATGTCTTAGTTCAATAATCAGCAAGTCGAATTTCATTTGCATTGTGTAGTTAAGTATGTTTATGCTTTTGAGAGCTAGTTTAGTAACATATTTTCCACATTCGCATAGCACTTTCTCTTTTTTTTTAAACTCATATTGATTTCTGACATATTCAGCACAATTTTTTTACAAGTGTTAATATGTATATTTATGCGTGCGAAAACTTTCTATATTTAATACTTCGCCACATTTTTTACTTTACTTTTCTTGATTTTCAATTTTTTTATTTAACAAAAAATAATAATTTTTTGGGTGAATGAAAAAATATTTTTCTTTAATAATTTGTTTCTTTGCAAATAACACAAAAAATCGAATCTCTCCTCAACAAGTTGAAGAATTCGCTTGAATTCACCAAACTACAAGATCTAGAAACAAATAAATGGTTTACTGATACAGATTTTGAAATTTATGATTTTAATATTGGTAAAAAAATTAATTATATTCTAGATGGTAAACTTAAAACTGCATTGCCAGAGCGCTAATTAAAATTCTTTGAAACTAATAAATGAGAAGCCGGTTTTTTATAATATATAAAGGCTTAAAAGAAATGAAAAATGGAAAATTTGTCCATGTTCTAGAATTCTCTTTAAAAAATATAGAAATTCTATCAATTGTATTTTTTAATATTTTCACTTGATTTTGTCTTATTTTTTTATTTAGATTACTCGCTTGCAAATTGCTAGAAAACATGAAAATTCTACTTGAAAAGCGAGAAATTTGCTTGATTTTGGGGTGAAATAACTTGTTTTTTAAGGTGTAACAAATCCTGCTCTGAAATTTTTTGAAAAGTGGTATATTTACTTGATTTTGGGGTGTAAATGATTGATTTTGGAGCAAAAAACCATGGTTTTTCGATGAAAACTGTGCTCCGCTAGAACTCCCCTTTTACATCTACTGTAATAATTTTTATTTCTAACATTTCCTTCACCATGAATAACTAATAATCTATCAACCAATTTTCTAACATCATCCATCCAAACATATTCTTTTGGTAAATTATTGTATTTTTTTAATGTCTTCTCCAGATCTGGGAGTCATTGGAGAAACCATTCTTTTGTCTGTGTTTGGCTCTGATCTTGATGCTTGTATATGATTATTATAAATTGGGCTTATTATATTAATATATTTCCAACCGTTACTCGGAGCTCCATTTTATTAGGACTTTATTGTCGGAATGCAGCATTGGTAATAAAACAATTTCTGTGTAATGTATAAGGTCATTGTCAATGTAATTACCTACAAGTTCTTCTTTACTACTTTTTGATAGCAATTTAGATAGTCCTTCTGTTAATTTATATTCTTCATTATTAACAAATATTGTATCATTATTTATCGTTACTTTTGTATTACCAATGTAAAAATCTTGCCCAACTCCACGTAAACCAAATTTTTCACCAATAACATTTATTTTTTAGAAATTTATTTACCGAGACGTATAGTAGAAGCAGGATGTGCCAATTTTTTCATTGGTACAATTCACATTTGCTCTTCCAAATGAGGAGATTTTGAGAACAATTCTCTTTCAAACGATGTTTCTTCGGGAGTAGGTGGATAATCTTAATATTTTACTGCTACAAGAACGAATGTATTAATTAAATTTTAATTTTCATTACTAACGTGTTCTTTTTTTTTTTTTTTTTTTTTTTACCAATATTGCTTAGTTCGTCAATTAAATGTAGATATTTTTTTTCTTATTTCTTTCATATTCCACTTCACGGTGTTTTTTTATATTTTTTGTATCTTTCAATGAGTAATTTAACTCTTTAAATGTTCTTCGAATCTTTCATTTACATATATTTTTTTTTCTTCTGAATGAGTTATAAAAATATTGAGCGTGTAGATAGACAAACCTTCCCCCAAACTGATGAAACTAAGGGGAATTTAAATGATTACAATAATAGAATTGAATTTGATATTCCTATAGGAGATGGCTATTCTTTCCCAAATGACGCTTATGTTTATGAACAATATAAATTACTCAAAACAGATCAAGTTGGAGCTGAGGCAGAATATGCAAAAGAACATAATGTCGATGTTCGTTTGAACTTTTTTCCTTTTGTGTTTTCTAGAGTATAAATTTCAAAACATGATAATATTGTTGAAGCTGTTGATAATCCAGATATAACATCAACAGTAATGAATGCTTTATTAAGATCCCCAAGTGAACAAAATTATTTAGAATTTTCTGGTGTTGATAATAAATATCGAGTAAAAACTGTTCATAGTCATAAAACAAATGAAATAACGTATCCACTGAGATATTTGTTTGGTTTTATTCATGAAAACAGTGAAATTTATAGGAAAGGCGGTTATAAAATTACTTTTTTTTTTTTTTTTTAGAAAATTTTTAAATATTAAAATGAATCAAGTTATAGAACTTTTAGAACTTCGAGATATTGGATATGAAATTATAAAAACAGCAACATCCATTGATAAAGAATTTGGTATTATTAATTTCAAAATTGTTTTAAAAATCGATAAAAATGATATAAGATGACATAAATTTTCTAATTTTAAAGATGTTTATGCTTTGGTTTGTTGTAAAGGGTGGGATTATGTAATCAGTAATAGTTATGGTTCTTTATTTTTAGACCTTTTGTTGAATAAAATTATAAATTCTATTGATTTGACTTAAATTTACTTTTTTTTGGGATAAATTTGCTATATTTATATTACTCGCTTACAAAATTGGCATTTCTAGAAAAAGTGAAAATTTGCTTGATTTTGGAGTGAAATTACTTATGTTTGAACTTTTTTTTTTTATAAATTCATTAGATGTCTATTGCGGATTCAAACGCAACACAATAATTGGGCTAAAATTCATCCGAATCAAAGCCAAAATCAAGAAAATCTCTCTTGTCCTGTAAAATCTTTCAAATTGCAGTTCAAAATTGAGAAAATTTAAGGCCAAAATCAAACAAATTTCAACGTGCTTCAGGCTCCTTGAGCAGGGTCTTTTTAAGCCTAATCTGCAAGCTAAATAATCTTTTTTATCAATTTTCATCAATTTTTCATCTCATTTTGTGATATTTTTTGACTAATTGATTTGGCTTGCCAATTTAGAGTTAATTTGGCCTATTTTGACCCCGAAAAGGAACCTGCTCAATGGGCTTTTTTCTTAAAGGCATGCTTGATTTAGATTACAGATTTGGATCAAATTAGCTTGATTTTTGAGGATAAAATTGAATAGATAGATGATGTCTCCAGTAGATTTTGAAAATGTTGTTCGATAGTGAGATATTTGCTTGATATTTAGCCAAATTATTGGGTTGCGCAATATGCTTATAGTTATGGTGTATAAAACATAAAAAGTAGGCTGTTAAACAAATTTTGGACAAAGAATAAACATGACAGAGGGAGATATAGGAATCCTAGTTCGAATACCGACCTGGAAATAGGGGCATTTGTAACGAACTTTGTACAAGATTTTCTGTTTGTTTACATGCTTATACGCACCTAATATATTTACATTTAAGTAATATCTATAATTTAGTCATGGCGTACGACCTCCTGTTCGAAGCCCGAAACTATTAAAACAATATTAATTTTATCTTGATATTGAAAATATCAGACCAACTTTTTTTTTACAGTTGATGGGAGAAATTATGTTTAGAAACACATTTATATAGAAAAGAACATCAGTTGACATTCTGATGCTGTGAGGTCAATATCGATTAGGAAGCGTTCTCTCGCTATGCAGTTAAGATGAATATTGTTACCACGAAGGCCTGCCTTTGACCTCAACGATCATGGAGCCGCGAACTGCATTGTCGCTACCTGATTGTCGTCAGTGCCTATTTTGCCACACAGTTTTTACCTATTGTAAAAATGCTTGTCAGCATGAGAGAATGATCTGTATGAAGAGCCCCTTTCACGTGGTAAAAATTTACGACATTTGTCGCATGTAGTTTATGCAAGGCGAAGAACATACCGAGATCCGAATGGGCTCGTCTACTGGGAGACAGCAAGTGTTGCCGGCAATACCTCATGCTGCATCGATGGGTACTGTTTCCGCAGACGATTGTAATGGGGTTAGTTAATGTTAAAGACGAAATGCGTGCATTAGAGTCGATTTGTGCAGAATAAACACTAGCGAGAAATTCGTTCGATGAACTTCAAAATAAACGGTCGTCGGTTCTAAATACTGATGATGACATTACAACTCCAGCTTCAAATAAAAGTAAACTTTATATAGAACACAAAACAGGAGGCGAAGACGATGACGAAGACAGCATTGTTGTTATGAAGACAGTGATACTGCTGATGATGATAGTGATTCTCTCAAAGCACTGACACACCGCTCCAGCGAGTTTCTTTCGACAACTGATGTGAAGATCTCATAAGGCATAAAAAGACGCTCGTTCATTTGCTGCAACGAGCAACAAGAAGAAGGTGGAAGATGCTGAGAACACTAACTACGTATTTCCCGAATACCCAAATGAACAGGGTAATGTGCAATTGAACTATATGTACAATTATATAGAATTTTTTTTCGAGTTTTGTTTCCAAGGTCATCTAATGTCATGGGGTCATTTACGCTGGGCCCCTTTTCGCCACTGTGCCTTCCGGATGTCGCCAGCACACTTCTTAGTCTCTCATAACAAGTGCGTCTGATTCGCGCACCTAGTGGTGCGTGCATGTGTGGTTAAAAGGCTAGACGACTAAACTACAAATTATTATTGTTTAATACAACAGTTCAAACAGATTGAATAAAGTAAATAATAAATATAAATGTAGATTATATTGATTTTTAAAAAGTAAAGTATTAAAACTCGAATATTTTTTACTAATTCCTGTCTGGAATACACTTTACAATAATTGTTATATACCCTCTCGTATACAAAAAAATTACATATTTGAATTAGTAAATAAATATACACACTGACGACTTGCGCACTCTAGCAGGGGTTATGTGAGTGGGGATTTCCATGTAAATGGAGGGTTTTTTCCTAGGGATAGCAATAAAAATCTGACGTAGTGAGACACATATATTAAAGTTTTTAAAAATTTGTACAATTTTTAAATAATTTTTTATAAAGTTTAATAAATATATTTTGGAAACAGTTCGTATTATTTGAATTTTTGGATTAAAGGTTAAAAGCTAACGGCCCTGATCTCCTGGCTAGTCACTGATCTGATTCTGAAAGGCAATTTTCAGGGGGTTCGTTACTGCAACTGGAAAAAACGGGAATTATTTAAGGAAAAAAATTAAGTTTTGGGTAAAATAATTTATTTCTGAACTGATTTGTTGGGGTAAAACCAGAGATTCTGAGAGGAAAAAAATGGTAATTATTTAGGGGAAAAAAAAGAAAATTCAAAGATAGCAGTCGGCGGCTCCCGACTCCCGACCCTGGCCTCTGCGCCAGAACTCTCTTTGCATTATTATGATACAGCATACAGTTGTTTACATATTACTTTTATTCGAAAGCATTTTTCTGGCTTTACAATATCTGAAAAACATTGTTATCATCACACACATCAGATAGCCACAAAAATGCCATCATGCACCTTTCTAGCCCTGAAACCGTAGGAAAGGTGATGTGTACGCTGGCGTCTTACGCATATAAATAACGCGAAGAAAGGTTGTTATAAAGTCCAGGTCGTCACTTACTCCGCTCACAGAAACATACTCAGCAGATACTGCGAGTAAACGCCATACTGGATAGGCGTCTTGCTTGTGAGTGAGAGAGGCACGATGAATACAAGTAATAACAACATTTCTGCTGCTTCACATATACATGTGGATCAAGTTTACACGAAGATTTCAGCTCAGTGAACTTGCTTCCCGCACTTTTGTAACATTACGCCACTTCTCATTAACCCATCTTATGTTCGGAAAGTAAAATGGCGTGGATGTGCGTACCCGGGAGCCTTATACTGACCTAGGTCACGAGAAACCCTTCAAAAACAAACGATGTGTTATCTGTATGTATTGAATGTAGTATTAGATGCAGCGCTGTTATTACAGTGGTGAAAATTAGTTCGGTGAGAAGTTTTGGATAAGGTTAGCTTATATTAGGTTAAGTGAGATTACGTTAGGTTGTATTACATTGGGTTAGACTAGATAATTTAGGGATGGGCAATTCCAAATTATTGAACTCAAAAATAACATCGACTATAGTAAAATATACAATTTAATACATAACTCATTATCGTACAAATGCAACCTAATTAACAATGAAGCCAAACACTCTCAAGATTGTTACAGTAACATATTTTCCACACTCTAAGCGTAAATATGTAAAATCATTACAAAATGAGTTTACCGCATTACAAAATGAGTTTACCGCAATACAATAGCGGTCCGTAGCACTCTCAGCAGGCTCATTGTTTGGGCAGAGGGGTGTGTCAGCTGGCTGTCTTGCCTCTTGTCGTCACGTGTGTGTGTGTGTGTGTGTGTGCTCGCGCGTCGTGGTCTACACTGTTGACGATCAACTGAGCAGTTCCGAAAGCTCTGCTCAAGGTCTACTTGTGTGCACATTGCGTATTCTACTGTCGTATATGTACCACGGGATATGTAAAATTAACATGGCCGTTGGCTTCCTTATCACTTTACTCATACTTCGGTCAAGTAAAGCTGTTTACTTATCGCAAAAGTAAATGTTTTACAAGTTTTGCAATTCTTACACTTACAAACATTTCAAAGAAGCATAAATAAAAAGAAATTATTTTAGTAGTCTATCTACAAACGTTTATCTAACATTTTTCATTCATCGTTAAGACATAAACGTAGTTTCCTTCCGTCGTTAAAACCATTACTAGGCGCTTGCCGGACAGGGTGCATACTCAGCCAGGGGCAGTGACACATTTCTGAAGTTGATTTCAAATGTGCTCACTTAACTGATAACAGCCTTCACAGTTAGAGTGGAAGAGGGCAGACAGCGCTGACTGTAGCAGAGGCCAGTGAAGAAAATACCTCTGCTCAGATAGGTAGCAGAGTGACGGAGCAGTGACTGTAGGTAAACAGGAGCACTCTGAGGAAACACACAGGTCAGTGGCCAAGTACGTCACAGTGAGCTCAAAATGCAGGTCTGGCCGCGACACAACCCAGTTCGCCGAGATTGGAGACAAGCGTATGTCTGTGCGGTTACAGCCTCGCTTGCTCCGGGTGGAAACAGCGTGAGGTTGTTATTAACACTGGCCAAATAAATACCGAGTTCGGTGACATGCAGAGTAGACTTCACAATAGTATGTGTGCTGACACAAACATCAGCTGCTCATTTGTAATTTGCTTCCAGTTTGGGAGGCCGTGGTTGGACTTGCATCTCGTTGTCTGTATGTTGTTAGTCACACTCGAATTTCTCTCACATTTCCTGCCAATTTGTATTTAAAAACAACACAACTCTGATCCACTTTCACGGTGGGATGGCTTTTATCTGCCGCACATCAAGGGTGCTTGCCCGCGAATCATACACTTCGAGGACCTCAATAACTTTTTTCTGATTGGCCCAGTCAAACACCACCGGGTGTAAGCAAAAGAAGGAGCTAAAGGGGCTGCAGCCTCTTACCAAATAAAAAGCCAAAATATAAATCAATATCTCACATTTTGGAAATTAGACTGTAATTTATGTACTGGAAATTGGAATAAACAATTGGAAAAGTTTCCCTTGAGCGTGCACTTGAAATTAAAGTATATTTTCCATTAGGAAAAGGCGTTTATCCTATTGTGCAAAGTGCTCGCTTGAGAAATTGTGGTTCAGCCCAGTGCTCGCAAAATGAAACCTTGTGTACGCGCATGAACACCACCACGACTTCTCACAAAGACTCGTGCCCACTAAGCTGAGAAAACTGAAGGCGGATTACTGTTGTTTTGCAACTCGAATGTAAGTGTAACTAACTCCTGATGCGGAAATAATTGCCGGCTCCCAATCCTCGAGGGGTGTCCACAGGTCGAGGGTGAACTACATAAACACAATCGTGCAAGTGTTTCATGTATAACAAATCGCTAAGTGACAATACGAATATTTGCAGTCTTTAGTTACAAGAATGGCCGTCCTCTTTCGCGAAAAGATCTGCTCGTGCACATTTGCCACATTCTTTTGGCCACACGTCTTTGAGAGAAGACACATTTCTTGTCTGCCTGAGCCCTGTTACTCCACAATAATACGTCGTGATTTTTGGGCAGTCATCTAAGTTGCGAGGCTGTTGAAATAACACGGTTACAAAAGTAGATGATAAATAAGGTGTTTTGGAATATAACTAGTTGCAGGATATTTGCGTGTGAAACAGGGTCACCTGGTTATTAGCTGGTAGGTAAGTGACTCTAGAGCTGAAGTGTGATAGGAGGGCGTGGCTGTTGCAGAGCGTGTCCTGGGAGAAGATGAGCGGCCACTAGAGATTCTGCAGGAGTGGGGCTCGCACCAGGATCAGGTCAAGTTCGTCCTGCGCTACACCGTGCTGCCGCCTTCTGCCTACAACGGTGAGTAACTACCACTTCACTTCACTCTCCGTGTTTCACGTCATGGGTAGCCAATCTTGAGGTGAACTGCTATGGTGTCCTCCTTTAGCAGACAGTAGTAGGAGCATGGGGATTCTACCCCATCTTTTCTTGACCTTGACCTTTCAGACATAGTAACATAAGATTAACCTAGGGCCGAATTCGCTGGAAATTCTACCCCACCTTGCTCCGCACCACTCCGCAATTTCGGAGCTAATCCTGTGATGTGATTGGTCCACACCTAGCTCCGCAGTTAGCTCCGCACTCGGCTCCACGTGCTCCAACCCCTTCACCTACATACCCCCACCCCCTCATATATGGTTAACACCCTCCCAACATGTCCCCCATACACTCCTTCCCAGCGAGGTAGGCTGTCTTCAGTACAGATCGGCAGCACTGCTGTCGTTAGCATAGGCCGTCACCCTAGTTGTAGAGTTGACCACCAGGAGCACTGGCGTCTCTTGATGCCATCATCGGCCAGTAGGTAGTGCACAAATTCTCGCAAGCCTGACAGAGAGGGAACCCCAGCTCGAAAACTCGATGCCATTACCCACTTGACCAGCAAGTCATTAATAGCAAGGGGATTTTTATGTTGTATTTATAAAAAGAAAGAATGCCTACATACTTGCATAGTTAAAACGAATATGTAGTGTATATCATAATTGAACAATCCCATCATGATAAGGTCATTTAAGTCCAAAGACTTTTCTGGCAAGGTCAATTTTGAGATCAGCCCTTTTTACAAGCATAGTTACTCATAATTTCCGAACCTTTGGTGCTATAGTAATCAAATTCGTACCATAGACACCATAACCCACATCCATCATTGCAGTAAGGTCATTTAGACCCTAGTGAAATTCTTACAAAGCAAATGATGCATTTAAGCCTTTTTGTAAGCATAGTAATTCTTAATTTCCCAACCATTAATGTCATGATCATCAAATTCATACAATAGACACCATACCCGACATCATTTATGGTGGTAAGGTCATTTAGACCCTAATCACTTTCTGACATAGAAAATCATGCCCTTTTATATTCATAGTTACTCATAATATCCGAACCATTAATGTTATGGAGATCAAATTCTTAACATAGACACCATACCCAACATATGCCATAATTCTAAGGTCATTTAAGCACTAAGGCCTTTTTGATGAGGACAATTTTGTTTTAAGTCCTTTTTATAAGTATAGTTATGCATAATTTCAGAACCATTGATACAATAGTGATCAAATTCATAACACACACATAAAACCCAACAACAAACAATACTGCATGGTCAAACAGACCTAAAACCCATTTATAAGCATACTAACTCATAATTTGTCACTTACCAAAGCTACAAACATCAAATTCATAACATAGTCATCAACCCCAACAACAAACAAGACTACAAGGCCAAACATATCTAAAGCCCTTTTATAAACACAGTAACTCTTAAAATCCCATCTCTCAAAGCTACAATCATAACAATTATAACATGCACATCAATCCCAACAACAAATGATACTACAGGGGCAAACACATCTAAAGTCCTTTTATAAGCATAGTAACTCAAAATTTTCCATCTACTAAAGGTATAGTCAATAAACTTGGGCGAGCAGATTGCTACTGAACTCAATTCCCAATCAGGATACTTACGTTTTATTCAGTTGTATTACTTTGTACTGTAAACAGTGAGTGAGGAGCGAAACCCACCAAGGAAAAAAGATTTGTGTAATAAGCAATGGATAGCTATACAAAATTGAAATTGCATATTGGTTCGAGACTCATGCCTTAGATTCCGATACAAAATGCATATCAAGTAATCACACATCGCGAACATTGCTCAGGGAACAGCTTCGCTTGTGAGGTGAGTTCACACTTATCCAAATACTCCATAGACTCGACTTGCACTACATCCTAAGACAGCACCACAATCTGCTACACATACTCCACAATCTTAATCGCATGCTCTACAATCTGCTCCACATGCTCCACATGCTGCTCCAAATATTCCACATTCTCCTCCACATGTTCCATAATCTGCTCCACATGCTCTACTATCTGCTCTGCATTCTGCTCCACAGCCTCCACAATCTGTTCCACATGATACACAATGTGCTCCACATACTCCACAATCTAATCCACATGCTCCACATTCTGCTCCACGTACTCCACAATCTGCTCTACATGCTCCACAATCTTTTCCCTCATGCTGCAAAATCTGTTCCACATACTCCACATTCTACTCCACTTAACCCACATTCTGCTCGACATACTCCACAATATGCTCTGCATGCTCCACACTCTGCTCCACATTCTTCCCATTCTGCTCCCCATACTCCAATATCTGCACCACATGATCCACAACCTGCTCCGCATGCTCCACAGACTCCACACGGTACACATTATCCACAAACAGCACCACATCGTATAGCAGCACCACAAACAGCACCACATCCTAAGCCAACACCACAAACAATGCCATATCCTAAGGCAGCACCATAAACACGCACACTCTATTACACAATTCAACTACATATACCAGCCAACTGAAAAAATTTTTCACAAATATATCAACATACTATAGATATCAAATGAGCCAAAACAAACACGATCATATTATAAGATCATTTCAGTTTATAGTAATATTAGACCTACAGACTTAGTTTCGAACATATTCGAACAATCTAAGATAACATTACCTTTAATTCGCATACTTTCTCCATCACATTGTGGAAGCCATTTCATTTGCCTGATACTCAACAACAGATATAACTAAAAGGTTTACAATAAAACCACCTACAAAATTTCCATCTAATATTAGGATATTCGAATAATTTGCACATATAGAAATAAACTCAACACTCAATTTCACAACATCTTAGAGACATACTTCAATATCAAAAACATACAGCCTCCCACACCATATCTAGTGTCAAACCTACTGGAAGGTGATAAACATTTGAAAATTTACTGAAGCAACAAAATTATCTCTGTATTCTAAAACATTCTATATAGGTAGGAGG
Organism: Dryococelus australis; assembly: GCA_029891345.1. Taxonomy (NCBI): domain Eukaryota; kingdom Metazoa; phylum Arthropoda; class Insecta; order Phasmatodea; family Phasmatidae; genus Dryococelus; species Dryococelus australis. The sequence goes on along the minus strand of CM057004.1, from coordinate 3,796,841 downwards.
AAAAATAACCCCACACCTTAAACAATTAATTAACACATGTTTTCTTTTCTTTTATTAATATACTGAAAAAAATTCTTTTATCATGAAGTAGATCGAGTTTCTTCTAATTACCATTTAAATTGTTAGAGAACTCCATCTCAATAGATATAGTACCATTTGCTTACAAGTGTTTTATACCTATCATAATAGCCTATACAGCCATCTGAAAAATGTACATTTAATGAGAACATCTCAATTCACCTTTATATCAGATTATACTTCAAATGTTTCTCCCAATCAGATAATAGAAAAGGGGAAATAAATAAAAACAACAGTATTCCATACACTTCTAATTTTATCTTAGACAATAGTCAAAATTACATACATAATTGCACTCAATCATTTTCTCTGCTCAAGAAAACATTTGTGTCAACTATTCAAACATAAATATTACAACCTTAAAACCATTTCGTAAGATATACATTACCTACAAATATATAAAGGTGCCATGTAATACAGACATGAATGCGTTACATTGGGTTTACATTTAACTGTATGTTTGTCTAATATAGATTTCCTGGTAAATATTCGTGTACACATCATACACCGATGTACTATACATTCAGGACTTTTTTAACAATTGCTCGTCATGTGACGATACATATTATTACGGGATGTAAATTACTCCATACGAAATCGGCACTGATTTTCAGGAAACCATTGGGTTCTCGACCCCAACTCTTCCATCGCAAGTTAACAATTGTTTTTCAAGATCGGTACGATCACTAACCACCGAATGACACTTACAACATGAATGTTACTTTCTAAACACTTACTTTTGTTTTGACGTCTTCTCAAATTGCGATGTGAAGTAAATTCCTCTTCACAAGTTTTACACTGGAAACGAGCTTGTGTACTCTCTTCCGAAGTAGTTGCCAATGTTGTAATGGATTCACTTGATTGCGTGGAAATTTTACAGTCTTTCTCATGCTTCTTTAATGCATTATCTTTCTTAAACAAACGTAGACATATTCCACATCTGTATACTTTCAAAGCAGGATTATTGGAACAGGCTCTCTTTTCATGACGATGAACAAAACAATATGCGGTACATGTTTCTCCACAGAAACGACATACATGTTGTATTCCCGTTGATGTATTACTTTTACATACCGCTATGTGCCTTGCTAATACACATTGTCTCGTAAATATACGTCCACAGATTGTACAGCAATACCTAACACACTCAGGATTCATTACACAAATACTTCTCACATGGCACCGCATACTGCTCATATGCTTAAAATGTTTACTACAGTTATGACGGTATAATCCAAGGGATGGTTCACCCATAGTAGGAGTACAACCACAGCAGCTCATAACATGTAGATCTAGTTTATCACTAGTACCCAACAAAGATTGACATTTCAAACATATATATATATATATAGATGGTAATTACATTGACTATGACAGTATCGTTCATGAAAACATAACTTTCCCTCATCGAAATACTCCTTAGCACAATAACAACACTTATGCCTCATATCTAATGCTTTATGCGAGGTTTCTTTTGAAGAAGGCAGAGCCGATGTGTTCACCTCTATCATCCTAAACAGACTGAGATAAACACATTAAGACAACGAGCTTTTAATACGAGGGAAAAAAGCAACCAATCATTAGATATCCTATCTACCACTGATCCATTAAATGAAACAATGACAAACACAGTTATGAAACACAATGCCACTACTGTTCGGAGCTCATTCGATCTTCAACCACCGAGAAGTAAACATCTCTCCACGATCCTATAATATTACTTTAAACACAACGTACCTTCATACCTGCTCATTAAGTAGCTATCATTCAAAGGTACAAAATTGTATATGAAATCATCTCTTTAAAGTTTGTAAATATTTTTAAACTGTTCATCTTAAACAATCGTAAACCAGAAATGCTTGTATAGGGATAATGGTTTAAATGTTATCACCCCTTCAAACAAATGTTAACATAGAGGGATGTGTCTAAGCTACACGCTTAAACATATAATACATGATTGGTATACTTAATTCTTTTTCCAGGTTGTAAAGTTATGAAATGTTACAATTGTTTGTTGACATTCAATGTTACGATCTTTCATGACATTTTATACTATTATAATCGAAAATGTGCATGAGTTATAGATTCATATATGCACTCCAGGTGGTAACCATAATTTTGAATAAGTGTGTCATTTCAAAACTATTTCCATAGTAAACTTAATGCTATCTTGCCTAAAGGAAGAATTGAAAGTTTTATTACAACTTCCTCTCTGTGTAAAACTTCGGTAAAGACAAGTTCTGGAAAAACAAACTTGGAATGTGCGAACTATTGAAAAACAAACTTAGTGAAAAAGGACTGTTTGACGGAACGTTTAAGGAAGGACTTCGGAACAAAAACTCCACGATGACGGCTAAATTAGTTTTGCAGCTACAGGAAATTATTTTCGCCGCACACCGAGAAGATGGAGATGTACGGGGGAACCGAGAGCTGCCAACTGGGATGTGCGACGGCGGAGTGCTTGATTTGGTGACCCGAGGACGGCTGGAACTGCTCGAGGTACTCTGAATCCGAGGTGCAAAAAAAAAAACTAGGATTACTGCATCGCCCCCTAGATGAATGAAGTAAGCCAGCGTCAGAGTAAATTTACTTCTACAATAAAATTATTTTCAGCAAGTTTATTTGTATGTCAGTTAATAAAGATGCCCTTACATGGACACAGTGCTCTAGAACTGGAAAATAAAAATTTTATTTTATTTTTTCTTGAATTTCGCTTTGAACAACTAGAGGTCCCTTGAACCTCCGACGTACAGATAGAATGACTCATTTAAATGATATTTTTAAAAAATATGAAATTGAGGCTACCAGATACAAACTCACCTAATTAAGTTCTCGAGGTCTTGATATTGTATTTAGTGTTGGCAGGGCCAAGTTATAATTTGACTGAGCTGACAGCCAGTTTTTCGTGTTTTCCTTTAACTTCAAATGTTCGTTTAGGTCTTTTCTATTCTTAATTAACACAATTTAGGTGTATCAGTTGTTTGTTAAGAGAGCCATGTGTGACAATTGATTTATTTAAACGTCTTCCTTAAAATTGTGTTGTCTATTGTTATTCATGTGGCTTTTTCGGTGAAGTGCAGATGCTTGTTTAATGAATATTTTTATCGTAGTGATATACAGTTGTGATTGCAGTGTCCAGTGTGTGTCTGGTTAATTAATTAAGTTTATCATTCCTCTCACACACATACGTAAAAATGGTTAACAAATTGTCTCATGGCACACATCACACACACATCTTATATATATATATATATATATATATATATATATATATATATATATATAATTTTTAATTAAACACAATAGTGAGTACAGAACACAACTGTACAAAGTTACATGTAAACAGAATAACATAACCGCCTATTCAATTGAACTGTTCTGACATTTCATGATGCTAGTATTGTATGGGAAACGAATTTCGCAATCATGCATTAAGATCACCTCTAACTAAGTGCATTAGTTAATTACGATTCCGAATTAAGAAAATATAAACCTACTATCCCTATTATGTTTATGGATTCAGCAAAAAACCATTCATTCAACTCCTATCAAAATCATATAATATTAGTCAATTCATCGTATCAATTTACATTCATTTATAACTCTACTTAACACTCACCTAAGCAAAACCAAGGTTAGAGACTTAAAGAGAATTCTCCCACTTATACCACATGTAATTTCCATGATAGTGTCCAAATATAACAAATTCCTAGATGTCGAAGGTTTCCCAAAATATTGCAAATGAATATATTTAATATTTTCTTTGTACACAACATACATATCATGTTTAATACGCAACATACATACATATTTCTTAATCTATTAACCAGTGGATAGATTAAATTTCTATAGATCTCTTTAAATATTCCAATTCATCCCCCCTAGCAAACAATTTAACCGCTCATAACAAAAATGTATCCCAAATAGCTAACAGTATACCCACGTTCAGAAAAATGTTATTATACTTACGAGCAATTATTGTTAAACAGATATATTTACCAACAAGCAAACGTACAATGAACCTAAAATATTTGCAATTGGCAAACCCACTTCACACAGGACATGCTTGTAATGAGCCAAATTTACTAAAAATTACCCAAACCATCCCCAAATAAACCCAAATAACCAAAATCTACTCCAAAAGACACACAAACGCATGCACACACAAACACACACCCATACATACATAGAATGAAGTAAATACCTAAAATTGTTCATCACTCGATACCACTGGAGTTTATCTAACTACAACAGCCATGTACACTTTTCACGAACATAGTAACATACAAGAAAGAAAATATCAAATTTATAAACCATTCCAGTATAATTAACCTCATCAATAAGAATTATAATTAATTACTTCATATAAAATATGTATGTAAAACACTTAAAAAAAAACAATATCCACATAGAATTCAAATACAAGAAATAAACAATGTTTATATCTTAGTCGGATAATCTACGAAGAAAAATACCTTTATTGGGAAGAACATATGTTCGAACAATCTGCCAACCCTTACCTATGCACACACACGAGATTTTCCATTTATTAGAGAACACTTTCTATAGTAAATACTTCTGTTAGACACATCTCATCACCTACACAATATTCGCCTATAAATTTAACTTTAAAATTCACATTACATTGCAATTGTTTGATACTTTCATTTATATTTCAAACTTATATTTATAATAATTTCTTTTATTTTCCGTACTTCATATGTCAAAACTTCATTTACAGAGGCAGAGAGCTCACCTTATCAATCCACACACAATAATCTCTACCAGTCTTTACCAATCTTTAACAATCTTTCCAGCAATCCTTACAAATCTTTACCAATCTTAACCAATCTTCAGAGATCTTAACCATTCATTCAGAGGCACGATATATTCTTAGTTTGTAAAAGGGATATGTCATATTCCTTCAATTAGTGACAAAATAGTATCTTATAGTTGATATTTCTATAATTGTATTGATTTAAAAAACACATATACGTACTCAAATTTAAGTCTATTACGATGTTTATACAACGACATAATAAAATATGTTTTTCCAAACGAAGATAGACAGCTTATTATACAACGTATATTTGATGGTAAAAGACTGCCATGTTTCTATTCAATTACATTTTCGTTCGTATTTACAATTACTGGAAGATGTACAATTTGTTTTATAACCTTAATTTTAACAAATACACAGAATAACATAATGTAACGTAATGCAACATACTAACATAATGTAATGTAACATAATGTAATGTTCTAATGTAACATTACATGAAGCACTGAAATATCGTACTGTAACGTAACATAGTTTAATGTACTAACGTAATGTAATGTAACATAACATACAATAATAACAAAATGTCACGTACCATATTAACATAAAAACTTTAAATGAGAGGCTATATATAGGCTTGCGTTCAGTTGAAAATAATGTTTATTTCTTTAATGATTCTTGAAATTTTGAGAAACTCGTGCTGAAGATATTACAGATGATAAATCTTCACCCATTGTTACTGTCTTCTTATTACAAAAGCTTACACTAACATTAGATGATTCCACTTGTGACGATTTACCTTCCATCTCAACTATCGAAGAAGGGAAAATATTCATACAGAACACACTTATATACTGTTTTCACAACAGAACAATTGGTTTTTAGTATCACTCGAACTCAGTCAGAGAAAGAGAACTCTTTGTCGAACAACATACGAAAGGCGAATAAAATCATATCAATGATATCAATATATGTCTTAAAAAATATTTGCGAGGTGTGGGACTCGAACCCACACTCCCATACAGGGAACCAGAACATAAATCTAACGTCTTAAAATTCTCAACCAACCTGACAATTACATAAAACGTTTTATTATAATGAAAAGTATTAACCTTTTCCTTGGTTGACATAATTGGATCTTAACCTGATATTCAAAATCGACTGTATAAAACAACATAACACATAATTTATACCAAACTTTTAGTTTCGCAGAAAAATCATAAAGCCTTCCCAATTGGGAGCACTCTGAGAAAACACAAAAGACACATTCACCCAGAAGAAAATACATTATATGTATACTAATATCCTATAAATAATTATATATATATATATATAATAGATATCTATATATTCCTATGTGTAATGGAGTACGTGAAAAAAATACATTATTTTTAATTTAAGTTTGATAAATAAATGATTGTATCAAACAATACAATGTAATGTAAATTTCAAAGTTAAATTTATAGGCGAATATTGTGTAGGTGATGAGATGTGTCTAACAGAAGTATTTACTATAGGAAGTGTTCTCTAATAAATGGAAAATCTCGTGTGTGTGCATAGGTAAGGGTTGGCAGAATGTTCGAACATATGTTCTTCCCAATAAATGTATTTGTCTTCGTAGAGTATCCGACTAAGATATAAACATTGTTTAGTTCTTGTATTTAAACTCTATGTGGATATAGTTTTTTTTAAGTGTTTTACATACATATTTTATATGAAGTAATTAATTAAAATTCTTATTGATGTGGTTAAATATACTGGAATGGTTTATAAATTTGATATTTTCTTTCTTGTATGTTACTATGTTCGTGAAAAGTGTACATGGCTGTTGTAGTTAGCTAAACTCCAGTGGTATCGAGTGATGAACAGTTTTAGGTATTTACTTTATTCTATGTATGTATGGGTGTGTGTTTGTGTGTGCATGGGTTTGTGTGTCTTTTGAAGTAGATTTTGGTTATTTGGGTTAATTTAGTTTGATTTGTAGTAATTTTTGGTGAATTTGGTTCATTAGGAGCATGTCTTGGGTGAAGTGGGTTTGCCAATTGGACTATTTTATGTTCTTTGTAAGTCTGTTTGTTGGTAAATATAACTGTTTTACAGTAATTTCTTGTAAGTATAATAACATTTTTTCTGGGCGTGGGTATACTGTTTTCTATTTGGGATACATTTTTATGATATGCAGTTAAGTTGTTTGCTAGGAAGGATGAATTGGAATACTAAAAGAAACCTAAAATTTTCATGTATCCTCTAGTTAATAATTTAACAAATATGTATGTATGTTGCGTATAAACCAGATGCGTATTTTTCGCACAAAGCAAATATTAAATTGTATTCACTTGCAATATTTTGGGAAACCTTCGACATATAGTAATCGGTTAAATTTGGACACTATCATGGAAATTACATGTGGTATAAGAAGGAGAATTCTCTTGAAGGCTCTAACCTTAGTTTTGCTTAGGTGAGTGTTAAGTAGAGTTATAAATGAATGTAAATTGATACGATGAATTGACTAATATTATATGATTTTGATAGGAGTTGAATGAATGGTTTTTTGCTGATTCCATAAACATAATAGGGATAGTAGGTTTATATTTTCTTAATTCGGAATCGTAATTAACTAATGCACTTAGTTAGAGGTGATCTTAATGCATGATTGCGAAATTCGTTTCCCATACAATACTAGCATCATGAAATGTCAGAACAGTTCAATTGAATAGGCGGTTATGTTATTCTGTTTACATGTAACTTTGTACAGTTGTGTTCTGTACTCACTATTGTGTTTAATTAAAAATTATATATATATATATATATATATATATATATATATATATAAGATGTGTGTGATGTGTGCCATGAGACAATTTGTTAACCATTTTTACGTATGTGTGTGAGAGGAATGATAAACTTAATTAATTAACCAGACACACACTGGACACTGCAATCACAACTGTATATCACTACGATAAAAATATTCATTAAACAAGCATCTGCACTTCACCGAAAAAGCCACATGAATAACAATAGACAACACAATTTTAAGGAAGACGTTTAAATAAATCAATTGTCACACATGGCTCTCTTAACAAACAACTGATACACCTAAATTGTGTTAATTAAGAATAGAAAAGACCTAAACGAACATTTGAAGTTAAAGGAAAACACGAAAAACTGGCTGTCAGCTCAGTCAAATTATAACTTGGCCCTGCCAACACTAAATACAATATCAAGACCTCGAGAACTTAATTAGGTGAGTTTGTATCTGGTAGCCTCAATTTCATATTTTTTAAAAATATCATTTAAATGAGTCATTCTATCTGTACGTCGGAGGTTCAAGGGACCTCTAGTTGTTCAAAGCGAAATTCAAGAAAAAATAAAATAAAATTTTAATTTTCAAGTTCTAGAGCACTGTGTCCATGTAAGGGCATCTTTATTAACTGACATACAAATAAACTTGCTGAAAATAATTTTATTGTAGAAGTAAATTTACTCTGACGCTGGCTTACTTCATTCATCTAGGGGGCGATGCAGTAATCCTAGTTTTTTTTTTTGCACCTCGGATTCAGAGTATTCACACTATGATAAAAAAAAAAAAATACATATATAGTTTTCCTTTTATGATAAAAAAAATAATAATATTTTGTTTGAAGACTAATGTTTTCCCTACATATAGCGGAAAAGTTTGCATTTTATAAATTCCAGCAAGTTTAAATATATTCTTACTGTCCTAAACCTTGTTTCAAACATGAGCAAATTTTGCTCAAATACATCTGTAATGAATTAGTTTTATCTTAGTGTGCCATCAAAGTTAAATCATATTTACTGAGATATTCATTACTCCATCCCCAACCAATGTCATTAGGAACCTTCTTTACTAGCAAATCCCGTAATTAAAACACTGAGATGTTAATACGTCTATATAGCAATTACTAATTGCGACATTTGTTTGAAACCCTATAAAATTTTCTACTTTAATTATTTATTTTAAAGTACTGTATTTTTTGTCAATAATTAAGGTAAAGAGGCGTTACTTTAATATAGTTTAATAATAACAACTACAGCGATATCGTGTAGAATATTTAAAACAAGAGGAATGCGCATGAGAAAAGATTCTTTCCGAGACGGGAGAGAGGCGTGACACTTCCATCTGTATAGGGTTGTCAGTGAGACGTAACGCGACAAGCAACCGCGAGGGATATGAGGGGAGAGAAAGTTTCGGCATTGTTAACAGACGACATGCCACCTACATTATCATTTTTCGTACACCGCATACCGCCTCGCTGGAGTGGCGTGATACAAGCTCCCGCATATCACTGTCCATTAGACTTACAATTCGTCGAACCGTATCTCTCTCACAGACCGTACCCCACCATCACGTATATACTTATTATACATAAAAGGTTAACACAGTCGTACAATTAAAAATACCTCTAAAATATTTCATCCTTACTACTATATAAATGCGAAAGTGTGTTTGTTTGTTTGTCCTTCTTTCACGTCAAAATGGAGCAACGGATCGACGTGATTATTTGCACATAGATAGTTGGAAGTCCAGGCAGTGACATAGGCTACTTTTTATCACAGGAAAATATCTCAAACTGTTTCCCAAAAATTATGATTAGGGATGTAAATAGGTACTGGATTAAACTTATCTTGCGATTACTGCATAAAGAAGAATTGTTAAAACATGTCTCCTTTCTTTTTGTCTATGGGCTGTCTTACATTCCTTCCCAACAGCCGCAGTAGCTCAGTATGTAGAGAACCCAATATTGAGGCCGCAGTAGCTCAGCGGGTAGAGAACCCGATAGTGTGGCCGCAGTAGCCCAGTGGGTAGAGAACAAAATATATTGGGGTCGCAGTATATCAGTGGGTAGAGAACCCAATAGTGGGGCCGCGCGCGAAGCTAGGAGTAAAAGCTAGTTTAACTGTAAAGAAGAAAAAAAATTATTTTCAATATTTATTTATTTTTATCTATCTTGTTACACACTAGTATTTAAAATAAATTAAAATCCACTACATTAGCAATGTCACTGACCTATGAACCAAATATGATTAAACGTAAAAATTAGTTTTTACTATACTTAATTACATTTACCAAATTCCACAACCGACCAAATTTTGCTAAGCTTTTTGTAGGTGCATAAATATTTCACAACATGACATTCCATATTTCGTTATCATAGCTCGCGACATTAACTTTTATACCATCATTGCGTAATTTGCATTCTTGCTGTTATGGAAAAATTGTAAATAATAATCATCCGTAGCGCATATTTACATCCATCGCTATAAACGTCGAGGTCTTTCTACTGCCTCAATTGCTTTTGTTTTGCAAAGGGACTATATGTTTTTCACTGAAAATTCCTAAAATTTCGACATTACAAATCATTACATGTAAACAGACAAAGTATGATGTAACTACCTAAATTACCTCAAATTTTCATGAAGTATGTAACATACGAGGTCAAAGGACATGTTTGAAAATATTCCCCCTTGGAAATTAAACTACTCTGAGGATGTATTATGTATGCATAAAAAATTGTATATATGAAAAATACTTTTACATGAGTCTCTCATAACATAATTTACGTACAGGCAATATAAACAATGTTTATATATTACTAGCATAATATGAATAATCAAATACTATATTAATTCACGTATTCGGAAGGACATAGCTCGTTCTTCCAACCAGAGAATTCAGATTTAATTATTTTCCCGTGGTGGTTTTCCCGAAATCACTCCAAGCGAATGCAGTACTATTTACATACTACATATCATACCCAGCTCCTTAGCAACGCAAATATATTTACATACTACACATCATACCCAGCTCCTCAGCAACGCAAATATATTTACATACTACACATCATACCCAGCTCCTTAGCAACGCAAATATATTTACATACTACACATCATACCTAGCTCCTTAGCAACGCAAATATAGTTAACCATTCCCCTACTCACAGAGGGATGTGATAGAACTTTTACCCCTCAACATATACCTATTTGCTTAACAAAAACCATTATCAAAATGCGAACTGGACATATTTACCCTTCCCACAAACATTTTACCTCCCTAAAAAAAAAAAAAATGTCCACTCCTAGAAATATTTTATACCAAACAACTTACCCCAAACTAACAATCATTTTCCCCCAAGCTAACGAAAATTGTACTTCCCACTAGCAAACATTTAACCTTTCTAACAAACATTTTACCCCATACTAATAACCATTTTAACCCAAACTAAAAAACATTTTACCTTAATACCAAACATTTTACCCCCAAAAATAACAAACAGTTTACCGTACTACCAAACATTTTGCCCAAGTAGCAAACATTTTACCCCAGCTAGCAAAAGTTTTAACCCATCCAGACATTTTACCCCAAAATAGCAAACATTTTGCCCACTCCTAGAAACATTTCATTATATTTACAAATAAATACTGTTAAACATAGGTGAAATGTATTTACAAATGCACACATGTGTAAATAAACTATATTTTACATAAATTATTAATGAACTTGCAGAAATTAACGAACCGTATACCTTACTAGCAAACAATACTGGCAGGTGTTACCATGAAACCATTGGGAAATACTTTACCGAAAACATAGAAACAAAACATTCCTACGAAATAACACAATCTATCTTAACACCATACCAAATAAAATTTACACAGCTTATAATTTTTTTAAAAAATCATATCTAATGAAATGCCCCATCTTGCATTGCAGGAGTAGTTTTAGCTCGAGATCAAAACTAGAAACAATTAAAGAACCTGCTTAGTAAATGTGAGTTTATAATTAACACTACAACTTTACACTGCTCACACTAAAAATGTTTTATTTGCTAGAAACAGATTCCTCGACTCCAACACCATATTATTAATTTAATATGTCGAGCAGCATTCCCTACCACCCAATCATACTTCATGACAAATTAACCTTATATATACTCCAAACCTCCATCGAGACATCGAAAACTGTTTTAACTAACTAACAATATTTGATGTCATATCATACTCGCTCTGAAAAAACATACAAAACAGCTAATCTACAGGTTGGTCCCATCAACATACTCTAACCTGCAACAACCCAAATACATGAACAAATTACAATAGCAATCATTACCTACATTCCATTATATCATATCGGATATACTAAACACTTCCCTTCAAAATATTAATTACAACAAAGTATTCATTAAAACATTCCTATGAAATATTCAGGCGAATTACTCTGCATTACATCATGCATTAGCAAACATACAGCCAAATAATACCATCACCCACACACTATAGCCTCGACAGCGAACCAACAAAAACGATATCCCAACTCAATAGGTAATATCACCAATCCAGCAAAACAAATCTTCCAGCAGAAAATATTATATCCATCAATACTGCCAAATCATATCACAACACACAGCCCATTTGCACAAAATACATCATTCATCTGCAAAACCCTTTGCAGTGAGAGGTCATCAGTGTGGGTACAGAGGCATTAGCAGTGAGAGGTCATCAGTGTGAGGTCAGAGGCATTAGCAGTGAGAGGTCATCAGTGTGAGGTCAGAGGCATTAGCAGTGAGGGGGGACTCAGTGTGAGGTCAGAGGCATTAGCAGTGAGGGGATAGTCACTGTGAGGTCAGAGGCATTAGCAGTGGGGGGGGGTAGTCAGTGTGAGGTCAGAGGCATTAGTAGTGAGGGGGTAGTCAGTGTGAGGTCAGAGGCATTAGCAGTGAGAGGTCATCAGTGTTAAGTCAGAGGAATTAGCATTGAGGGGGTAGTCAGTGTGAGGTCAGCGGCATTGGCAGTGAGGGGATATTCAGTCAGAGGTCAGAGGTATTTGCAGTGAGGAGGTAGTCAGTGTGAGGTCCGAGGCATTAGCAGTGAGGGGGTAGTCAGTGTGAGTACAGAGGCATTAGCAGTGAGAGGGTAGTCAGTGTGAGGTCAGAGGCAATAGCAATGAGAGGTCATCAGTGTGAGGTCAGAGGCATTAGCAGTGAGAGGTCATCAGTGTGAGGTCAGACGCATTAGCAGTGAGGGGGTAGTCAGTGTGAGGTCAGAGGCATTACCAGTGAGGGGGTAGTCAGTGTAAGGTCAGAGGCATTAGCAGAGAGGGGGTAGTCAGTGTGAGGTCAGAGGCATTAGCAGTGAGGGGGTATTCAGTGAGAGGTCAGAGGTATTAGCAGTGAGATGTCATCAGTGTGAGGTTAGAGGCATTGGCAGTGAGAGGTGATCAGTGTGAGGTCAGAGTCATTAGCAGTGAGGAGGTAGTCAGTGTGAGGTCAGAGGCTTTAGCAGTGAGGGGGTAGTCAGTGAGAGGTCAGAGGCATTAGCAGTGAGGGGGTAGTCAGTGTGAGATCAGAGGCATTAGCCGTGAGGGGGTAGTCAGTGTGAGGTCAGCGGCATTAGCAGTGAGGTGGTAGTCAGTGTGCGGTCAGAGGCATTAGCAGTGAGGGGGTAGTCAGTGTGAGGTCAGAGGCATTAGCAGTGAGGTGGTAGTCAGTGAGAGGTCAGAGGCATTCGCAGTGAGGGGGTAGTCAGTGTGAGGTCAGAGGCATTAGCAGTTAGGGTGTAGTCAGTGTGAGGTCAGAGGCATTAGCAGTAAGGGGGTAGTCAGTGTGAGGTCAGAGGCATTAGCAGTGAGGGTGTAGTCAGTGTGAGGTCAGAGGCATTAGCAGTGAGTAGGTAGTCAGTGTGAGGTAAGAGGCATTAGCAGTAAGGGGGTAGTCAGTGTGAGGTCAGAGGCATTACCAGTGAGGGGGTAGTCAGTGTAAGGTCAGAGGCATTAGCAGAGAGGGGGTAGTCAGTGTGAGGTCAGAGGTATTAGCAGTGAGAGGTCATCAGTGTGAGGTCAGAGGCATTAGCATTGAGGGGGTAGTCAGTGTTTTTCAATCAAATTTTAGGATATGCGAATATGTTGTGAGTATATATACATACATATTTAATTATTTATATATATGCTTAGTGCTCGATTGTACACCAACGGAGATTTACTTTGTCTCCAAACACTTACTATTGCAAACACCCAATCTAGTGTTAAAGTGATTGCAACTGAGGGTTGGTAACATATCCGATAGCAGTAAATATGCTATCCAACCTTAGTTGCAGTCATTTCGATAGCTGTACTGAACATCTGTTTAGTTACCAATAAATATGTTATCCAACCTTAGTAGCAGTCACTTTGACACTGGATTGGATGTTTGATATAATAAGTGTTAGGAAACGAATCATACCTCTGTTGCTGTGTAAATCGAGTACTGAGCATTTTTCTATATGCACAACTTATTCGATATCCTAATATTAGACTAAAAAAACATTGACTTCTCACAGTTTACCGCTCTCTGCTGACACCGCTGACCCCTCATCTTAACCCCTCACTGCCGACCCCTCTGATCTACCACTACACACTCCTCATTTGTAAGGGTTTTCCAAATGGATGCTATGTTTTGTGCAAATGAGCTGTATGCTTCGATATGGTTTGGGAGTACTGATGGATATAATGTTTTCTGTTGGAACATTTAATTTGCTGGATTGGTGATATGACCTATTAAGATGAGATTTCGTTTAAGGTGGATCGCTGTCGAGCATATAGTGTTTGGGTGATGGTATTATTTGTCTGTGTGTTGACTAATGCATGATGTATAATGTTTTGTCAGAGTAATTCATCGGAATATTTCATAGAAATGTTTATATGAATGCCTTGCTGTTATGGATAGTACAAAGGGAAGTTTTTCGTATAACCGATTTGATGTAAGGGAATGTAGGTAATGATTGATTTTTATGGTTTGTTCATTTATTTGGGTTATTAGAGGTTAGAATATGTTGATAGGACCAACCAATAGAATAGATGTTTGGTATGTTTTTCGAGAGTTACTATGATATGACATCAAATATTGTTAAAATTAGTTTAAGAATTTTTCGATGTATTTAAATTAATAATATGGTGTTAGGGTTGAGGGATATGTTTCTAGCAAATGAAAGATTTTTAGTTTAAGTGGTGTATAGTTGTAGTATTAATTTTAAATTCACATTTACTTAGCCGGTTGATAATGTAATTGTTTCTGGTTTTTATCTCGTGCTAACATTACTCCTGCAATGCGAGATGGAGCATTTCATCACAGAGGGTAATTGAAAAATATATTATAAGCTTATAAATAAAATTTTTGTTCTCATATCGTTAAGATAGATTGTGTTATTTCGTAGGAATGCTTTGTTTCTATGTTTTCGTTATGTATTTCGAAATGGTTTCATGATAACTTTTGTCAGTATGGTTTGCTAGTAGGGTATATGGTTGGTTAATTTCTGCAAGCACTTAAATATTGTATGTGAAACATAGTATATTTGCATGTGTGTGTGTGTGAGAGAGAGATTGTAAATACATTTCATATAGTATGTTTATCAGTATTTGCTTGTAAATACAATATGTTCGGAAACTACCCGTCGAAATTTAAACCACAGCATTTGTGGGCGAACACAAACAAGAAACTCTAATCACAAAATGTTCTGAAAGGCCATTTAGTATGTTTATATTTAAGTTGAATTTCGGTAAACGACGCCGGGTGTCCGCAGCCAAATGTGTGTATGTGCACAACATGTAGCATGTCATGAATGCGAACTGATCCACGGGCTGTACTGTACACGGCCACTGTTCTACTGACTGGCGTCACCGCAGTGGCAGGTTAGCTTGAGTCTCATGGTGGCTTATGTACAAGCGCTGGTCGCATGTCGCACCACCACAGTTCGCCTTCGTGTCATGCAACTTGTTGTGCCTGCAGGTACATACGGCTGCGGATTGTAATGCTTGGATTCCTCTTCTCAAGTTAAATGAATAACTTTTAGTAAGGGAGATATACGGTTCTGGTAACATGGAAGACGAAAGACATCCAGTTCGTCAACCACCTCCCACAATACCAGCACAGATGCAAGCACAAGTGCCAGCTCGAATTAAAGTCTTAGCAGTAATTTCATTAGTCGAGAAATGGACTGGTGAAAAGGGCTTCTTGCTTGTACACGACATTCAATAATTCGTGGAAAGCGCAGCAAGCCTTGGTGATCTTTCAGATAAGGGCAAAGTAAAATTGATCAAAATTAATAGCGTTTTGTAGCCACCTGTCCTAGCTTAAGAGGTTACATAACATTTAAAATGCTTAAGGATGAATTTGACGACATATTTAAAGAATATCAGCCAATACAATTTCATTATTACATGCTGCACAACGTAAACACAAACAAAATGAGGATGTGCAGACGTTTGCTGATAGATGTCGTAAATTATTTGAGAAAACCATTCAACAGTTAGATGAACCAGAGAAACAGGACATTTTGAATCAGGAAGCTGAGAAAATATTATTAGCAGCATTTACTGATGCGCTACATGGTAACGTACGATAACAATTGAGATAAAAAAAATACCGCAAACTATGGATGAAGTCCAGCGTATGGCTATAGGTTTAGAGATCACAGAGACGCATCAGGAATGTAAACCAAAATTTGATGATCCTAATAGGAGGAAAAAGGTGTATTACATGGTCTCGCGGCAAAAAAAAATGTGGCACGAGGTAATGCGAAGCAGCGAAATTACTTCCATAAGCAGAGCTTATAACATATTGTACCATGGTTCGAACGATACCAGTAGAAAGAGTCAAATGGAAATAGGTTTTCCTCCCAAGAACATGAGTTACAGGCAAGAACAGAATAACAATATCAAATGTTTTCATTGCGAACATTTTGGTCATATGATTAGGGAATGTCGAAGTTTGTGAAAGCCCCGACAAACCCATGGACCAATAATCCCAGGTTGCGGCTCTAGTGAAACTAGTAGAAATGTGAAAAACGATCACCCAAACGCGACAGGCCGAGTGCAAGTCCCAGTCTCCACATGGCAGTAATTACAGTTATAAGGGGAAATGAGACTTTAGTTTCTGTTCTTATTGAGGGCCAGTCTCATTCATTCTTAATTGACACAGGATCCGATGTGTCTCTTGCGAGACTTAGCATCAGCAGGAATATCGTAAATGTATCTCAATTAGCAGGGAAAGGCGTCATTGGAGACTCTCTACAGATCGTAGTTACCCAATATATTGAGTTGTGGGTAAATTGTCAATGTTACCCATACTGGTTCCTTGTGAGCACATCAGGGCTTCCTTTCGAGGGAATATTGGAACCGACATTTTCTGTTTTTATGATGCCAAAATCGACTTCAAAGAACAAACATTATATCTTACAGATCCATTTGATTTAGAGACATAATTCATTAACATGTACAATTGATGATGAACGGAAACAAGTTGGGAGCCTAGCCAACTCTGAACTTGGATTCGGAATAACAGATAGTGATCAATACTGTGAAGCAAAAGTAATACAAAACACTATTTGCCACCAAAATCGGAGATAGTAAAAGCAGTTGCTTTGCATGTGGCGGGTTGGGACGCTGACCCGAAATTTCTTCTGATTGAACCGGCATTGACGAATGTACCAGGCATCCGTGTAGCAACAGCAGTGTGTAACTTAATTCTTACCAGTAAGAATCTCAAAGAGAATGAGGTGCATCATGAATGGAGTAATATGGCTACAGATTCTATACGGACATGTGATAGATTCAGTGAAACGAATATGGTGGACAGAATGACTGACCACGAGGTTACCTGTGGAGTTTAAGATGAGACACTCAGGAGGGTGAGTGACCAGAGTTGAGATATCACCTTTGTTTCGGGACAAAGGGAAGCGTCCCAGTGTTCGTTCTTCATCGCGATTACATGAAAGGGAGCAAGAGGACAGGATGTCCTAGGCGCACAGGAAATGAAGCGACATGTAATGTAGGCGGTCATGTCGAGAGGACCATTGACGGGGTAGGTCGAGAGAAATCTGAGGATTCGAGTAAGCCTCGTAGAGTGTCAAAACATTCAGTATGGGCCGTAAAGAAAATCGTGAACATTACAAATGAGATGCTCGTTGGGCCAAAGGATACATTTATAGGATTTGCCAAGCTTGTCAGAGACATTGCTGGAGAACTATGTGTTATGTGTGCTAGCATACTCCTAATATCCAAGAGAAGCTGTGTTGGGATGGAACATAAAGAGTTAGTGTATCCACAAACAGAACCACGGGAGAAAATCCTCGCAGATGTCCGTAAAACTAATGATGAAAAGTGTTCGCTTCCATGCTCCGAAGTAGCTCAGACCCCCTCGAGGTGTGGTAGACTTGGAGTGAGAGAAATAGTGTACAAGGTCACAGAACAGGGCAAAATGTGTCGCCGTGTCGATCAAAGCCGCCGAGATGATAAATGCCGAGTTTCGATTCCAAATGAAAACCCAGAGTCCTGTTATATAAATTTGAAAACCATTAGAAACAGAGAAGTTAACCTTGAACAGATGCACGAATATGTATAATCGGTACCGAGCTAAGATTGTTCACATGAAACAAAAATTAATGAGTTGACTCAAGGTAGTCAGAGTTTTGATACACATGTGTCAAATTATTGTAATTAAGACATTAGAAAGGGTAATGCATTACCAAAATATGAACTTATGGAGATAAAGATAATTGTCGGAGACAAATTGAAACATTTCAGTAAGAGTGGTTTATATACTCCAAAAGTAAGGTAGTTCGAATTTTATTTGTACGAACTTATTGGAGCATAAAATAGATACAGGTGAGTCCAGACCAATAAAGCAGAACCCATACAGATTACCACTTGCCTTAAAACCAGTAATTGCAGAACAGATAAAAGACATGATTGATAAAGTGATTATTTCAGAGAATAAGTCACTTTGGCAGTTTCCTGTAGTTATTGTGAAACAGAGAAACAAAGATGGTCAGTTTAAAATGAGATTTTGCATAGATCCCTGTCAACTTAACAAGGTTAAAATGCAGGACCCATATCCGATTCCCAATGTCACTGAAACATTAGATTCTTTGCATGGGTCTAAATACTTCTCAACTTTGCATTTGGGAGTGGATACTTCCAAATAGAAATAGAGGAGGGTGATAGAGAGAAAAGTAGTTTTGCCACATTCATGGGGAAGTGTGAGTTTAATAGACTCCCGTTTGGATTGTGTAACACCCCAGCAACATTTGAAAGGTTAATGGAGAACTATGTTCCAACATGTTTGTTAGGTGATCGGTGTTTAGTACACCTTGATGAATTATAATATTCAGTAGTACTGTAAGAGAATATGCCGAGTGCATGAGTGAAGTTTTGAAAAGAGTAGAGGAAGCTAATTTATGAATTCAGCCTAATAAGTGCTCATTTGTGCAAGACAGTGTAGATAACTTATGGCACATTGCCAGTTCAAAAGGCATCGAACCAAATCAAAAGAACTTCCGAGCAATTAAAGAACTTTGTAGACCCAAAAATATTTCTGAAGTTCATTCAGTAGTTGGTTTATTTCAGTATTATAGGAAGTTTGTACCTAATTTCGCGGAGATTTGGCCAGACCTCTGGCCAAATTGACAAGGGAATATGAACAATTTAATTGGAAACACAACAGGAAGAAGATTGCTAATTTTGAAAGAAAAACTTATTTTTTATCCAATTCTTAAATATCCAGATTTTTCACAACCATTTATTGTGAGTACATAAGCTAGTAATTATGTTGTAGTTGCTGTCCTGTCTCAGATGAGGAATGGACATAATAAACCAATTGCCAATGCTAGTAGACAATTAAATTCATCCGATATGAATTATAGTTCAACAGAAAAGATATTACGTGCCTTAGTCATTGCATTAAAACAATGCTGAGCTTATTTATATGGATAGAAGTTTACCATTATCACTCACCTTGCTGCATTGAGATGGTTATTGAATTTAAAAGACCCGAGTTCGAGACTTACTAGATGGGCATGAGATGGGCACTTCGTCCGTCAGAATTTGATTTTTAATTGCTCCTTAAACTGGGTAAGAAATATTCAAATGCTGACTGTTTGTCACGAATGGTAAATGCAACAATCTGTAGTCTCAACTAGCGAAATATTAAGAAAGAATAGAATAAGGATATGACAAAGTATACTTTACAAAACTGATAAAGAAAATTTCTTTATTGATAGGGAAGGTGTTCTATGTATGAGAGAGGGAGATAAATTTTTAGTGGTTGTTTCAAAGTCTCTTATACTAAGAGTAGTTAGTCATCACCATGTCACTCGAATTTCTGCTCACCGAGGAGTGAAACGAGCCCAAAACCTCCTCAAATCATTGTACTGGTAGCCAATATTAAGTAAGGTTGTAGAGAAATACATTGTAAATTGTGATGATTGCCTTAGGAGAAAAAATACAAAACTGAAAAAGCACCGTTAGGTTCTTTGCCACAAGTAACTTCTCCGTTTTAATTAGTGTCTTTAGATGTTCTATGACCTTTGTCACATACTGAGAAAGGAAATAGATGTGTCTTGATTTTCATTGACTATTTCACAAGATATTGTGCGGCATACCAATTCCTGATCAAACTGCAGAGACAGTAGCTAAATACTTTATACAGCAATTTATTTTAAGGCATGGTTATCCACAGAGGCTACTCACAGTTCAAGGAATGAACTTTGGGTCTAATTTGATGTTGGAAATTTGTAAATTGCTCAAAATTGAGAGATTACAGACAACCCCTTTCAGACCTCACTGTAACAGGCGTGTAGAGAGACTTCATCGAAATCTTGCGGACATGATATCTCATTATGTCGATGAGTATGTTAGTAATTGGGAAGTATAGTTGTCTTGTGCAGTACATGCATATCGAACAGTCCCACATTCCGTAATGGGTTATAACCCTCATTATTTTTTGTATGGGAAAGAAGTTAGGTTACTCCCTTTGGATGAATTAAGTTGTCAACTTAATACTTTAGAAGTAGATATTACTGCCAAGGAACATATAGACATATTTAGTAAAAAGTTAAAAGAAGCACATGAGGTAGCAAGTGAAAAAAATAATGTAGCCTTTGATAAATACAAAGAATATTATGATAAGAAATCTAAATTGCCAAAATTGAGGTAGATGATTACATGTATCCACACATTCTAAGTGTTAAGAAAGGCAGAGTATCTAAATTCCACAATTACTGGTCTGGACATTATAAAGATTTGAGAAAACTGAGCTCAGTCACATTTTAAGTATTGTTAGACAAGAGAACTGATATTGTGCACAGTGATAGGTTAAAGTTCTCAAAGAATTCCACAGAACAAGAAAGGTGGTGTCTAGATAAGAAAGACAAAATATGTAGGGAACATGCCCCTCAAGTTATTGATGAAGTCGAATCAGTTGAGAAATTCTGTGAAGATTAAATTGATAACAATAATAAGTCAGATGAATAAAATGTTAAAATTAATATAGGTTTAAAGTCACGCCCGATTTTAACAGTTATAAAAGAAAGCATAAATAGGTGAGGTAAAGGAAGTATGTGTAGATAGCCCTAGGGGCGACAGCATGCTTGATTATAATGAGAATAATGATGTTGATACTGACGAAGTTTAGAAACTGTTGCATTATCTTAAAGAGAATATTCGAGCAAATGTAGGTGAACATAGTATTAGATACAATTTGTGGTCAAATGTAATAAACCCCGCAGTGGAAAAGGAGGAAGCAGAAATTAGTAATGCGTAGCCTCGAAACATATTCTAGCCTAATTTTAGTAATAATTAGGATTCCATTGTAAATAAGTAAATGAGAGGTATATTGGTTTGCATTGCATATCACACCATAAGCGTAGGCGTGATTCTGGTATAAGAATTGGATATTGTGTTACCAGGTTACAGATGGACGATAATGGTGCCCATCAGAGACATGGAGAGAATTACTCAGAACTTTGATCAAAGAAATGAACCTTTCTGCAGACCTATCTTTTGAAACGCCATTTGCGGAACTCGAAGTTCCTAATACATTAATTGCGGAGTTAGATAAAGAAGTATCCGAATTAATTCTGATATTGTTCAGGACTTCATCTCGTGACAAGAGAGGATTGACAAATACATGTGGTAGTATTCTGAAATTTTTGTTTGGAACAGTCACAAATTACGATTATATCCATATCCACCACATCACTGGTGAATTGGGGGTGAGAGACGATAAATTGATTCACGTAGAAGAAAGACAATTGAAATTCATAAAAATGGATAAATGCTAGGGTAGAGAAAAATGCAGAAGATGTGTATATATATATATATATATATATATATATATATATATATATATATATATATATGAAAGAATTGACGTTAGCTTTAAAATATATGCATGTAATGAATGTAAAACTTTACAGAGTATCTTTTAACCTTGGAAAGGTGGTAAAAAATAATTTGTCAAGAGAATTGGAATTAACTCCTCAGGTTTACAAAGAGGAAGTAAAAGGAATAAAAACAACACTATATATCATAGCGACCGGCAGGTCGCCCACTTATATACTTACACCTGGAAACTTGTCAGAAATTCTCAAGGACACGTGGGAATCGTGCCGGATGATGCCGTTGATCGGTGATTTTTCTCGGGGATCTCCTGTTTTCCCCTCCTTTTCATTCCGGCGCTGCTCCATATCCAATTCAATCACTCTCATTGGCTCTCGAGACCTCGCTGTTAAGAGCCACCTAAATCTCTTCACTCACTCAAGGAATCACTCTTAAATTACCCTCAGATAAATTCTTGATAGCAGGAACTGAACTACGTAGACCAGGTGTACGATTACTACAATGTAACAACCTTACACAAACTTGCTACAACTGATAGTGCACAGTTAATAATTGAGTTTACATTGAAATCCATGAAAAGGTATTTTACCATTTATAGAGCCTAACCTTTGCCCGTGTTTGAAGAAAAATTAGATAGATATGTTCATTTGTACCTAATAAACCGTGTATAGAACTGTCTGAAAACAGACAATTTTATATGTTGATGTCAGAAACAAATATGAGTCATTGTAAAGGCAGAAATAATATTGTCTGCCTGTCTAATGTTCCAACTTTCTCCAGAAAGTTTCCAAATTGTTTAGCGAATATGATATTGTTAAAGTTTATTCAGGATAAGACGTTGTGTACAAGATAAGTTCTAAATTACTTGTTCATGCCAGTTTTTATTAGCTTAGCAGATTTCACTAATTTGATTTATTAAGTGCGAGGGAAAATTTAAATTATTAAGCTTTGTCCTGACGAAATAAGTGGAACGAACGTGGTAGAGGACTGGATCTCGGCGGAGGGAGTCATCACTCAGGTAAGCAATTGTATGTTACTCAAAGACGAAATTCAGTTATTATCCCATATCAACAAGATATTGCACTTGAAATACAACTTTTAAAAAATCAAATTTCCTAAGTATCAGTCCTTGTTAACCAGTCAAGATCAAAAGTTCATGTCGTCAGGAAAGACAGGTGTTAACATTAATTTGTCAAATATAAGCTGAGAAGAATATGTATATTTGAAACATCTTATGTCTGAAATACATTGTCTGAAGCATCAGAAACTTATGAGTGATCATGTAGAGAAGCGTACTCATTTCATTCTTAGGGTCATCATAGTGGGATACCTTTCACTCGTCATCTGGTTTCTGAGATGAGAGTTGTGCGAGACGCTGACATAGCCCTTTTTGATGGGAAATACATCACGAGCACAGAGCCGGGCGCACACATCAGCTTGACGACCAAAGCCCTGACTTCATCTTGGTGGGAGACTTTCTCTCACTCCATCCCTCGCCAGGCTTGCACAGCCCTACTTCTCTCTGATCGACACCAGAGAGATAACTTCGCTTGCCTGGGACGACTCCGCAGGACAACTCCTGAGAGTCCACCACCAGCTCTATCACTGCAGGATTGCCACTGTGAAATTATTTCAGTTCGTTTGCTTAGTTCATTTTAGTTTAATCACCAAGTCAGCTGTTTCAGACTCACAGGAGAGTCAAAGTAAGTCATTTCAGTGTTATAATTGTATCGCTTTCTCATGCTGGTAATTTAGTAAATATTTAAAGCTTAATCAGTTTCGTTTTTATTAGTTGTTTGTGACTTGCCTAACCGCTCGGGCACCAAGGTGCACTAACCCCGACTGTACTGTTTGCCGAACTCATTAGTTGTTTGTAACTAGCCTAACCGCTCGAGCACCATAGTGCACTAACCCCGACTGTACTGTATGCCGAACTCATTAGTTGTTAGTGACTTGCCTAACCGCTCGAGCACCGTAGTGCACTAACCCCGACTGTACTGTATGCCGAACTCATTCGTTGTTTTTGATTTGCCTAACCGCTCAAGCACCATAGTGCACTAACCCCGACTGTACTGTATGCCGAACTCATTAGTTGTTTGTGACTTGCCTAACTGCTCGAGCACCATAGTGCACTAACCCCGACTGTACTGTATGCCGAACTCAATAGTTGTTTGTGACTTGCCTAACCGATCGAGCACCATAGTGCACTAACCCCGACTGTACTGTATGCCGAACTCATTGGTTGTTTGTGACTTGCCTAACCGCTCGAGTACCATAGTGCACTAACCCCGAGTGTACTGTATGCCGAATTCATTAGTTGTTTGTGACTTGCCTAATCGCTCGAGCACCATAGTGCACTAACCCCGACTGTACTGTATGCCGAAATCATTAGTTGTTTGTGACTTGCCTAACCGCTCGAGCACCATAGTGCACTAACCCCGACTGTACTGTATGCCGAACTCATTGGTTGTTTGTGACTTGCCTAACCTCTCGAGCACCATAGTGCACTAACCCCGACTGTACTGTATGCCGAACTCATTAGTTGTTTGTGACTTGCCTAACCTCTCGAGCACCATAGTGCACTAACCCCGACTGTACTGTATGCCGAACTCATTAGTTGTTTGTGACTTGCCTAACCGCTCGAGCACCATAGTGCACTAACCCTGAGTGTACTGTATGCCGAACTCATTCAAACGCAAACCACATGGTAAAAAAAGTGTTTAAAATGTACGATTTGTGTAACATATGATAGAAAAAAGCGTATGTTTTGTAGTAATTTAAAAACTATTTTCCTAGGATTTACCTATTTCAGTGTTTTAAAAAATCATTTGACAAGAGTATATTCTAATAAAATTTCAAGCGTGTTTACATTCTGGATACTTAAGAAAAATTTTTTGCACAAAAAAAGTTTCAGCAAGCAAGATTATAATAAAATTCTCTCATTTTGTAAAATAAAAGAATAATATTATTTGCAAATATTTTAATAATTGTTCTATTTCAGCTACGAATGTTCTCGTTTATCGAATGATGTGGAAGTGCGTAAAATCAGTTACTAAAATGTCTTCTTAAAATTAGTACGATTATTTTCCTACACACAAGCATAGTAATTATTATGATTGCCATTCTTGATGAAGGTTTTCATGTAATATGTCCTTTCTTACGCAACCATAGGATAAAAACACTTACATTTTGACTAAAAATAGAGTCGAAATAATTTATTGTTAATAAATAAATAAGTAAACTGTAGCAGAGAATAGAGTTTTATAAAATATATGCCTTTTTCATTCACATGCAAAGTTAATCTTACTTTTCTCACAACTTTGGTTAATATATAAGTACTACTTTTCACGTAATGTGTTCTGCATTCTATACAATCGAGCGCTGTGCGCTACTAACAGCAATTATTTTACACTTTAAGGGAAATACGAAGATATTAATAAAACGTTTGAAATGGTTCTCGTGTGTGCAGAACTTTTTAATTAGTGTCAGTAAATCACAGTGTGACTTGGTCGTTTGCCAGCTGTCGTCTTGTCACGACCAGTCTTGTGGTATGACGCTGTTTGCTGTGTGGTGCCAACTTCATTTCACAGCTCATTCTGCCTTGCCTCCCCCCTCCACTACATCTCTCCAGACTGTTGTAATTACTTCTCCGGAGCTGAGAGACGGGCGTGCTCGCGTCTGATGGGGTACTCACCGCACTTCACTTTGCCCCTGAAAGCCACGTCGTCTAACGTCGTCTGGTGCAGCCCGGTGCTGTACCGGGCAGGCATCACCTAACTTTTCCTTTCTACGTTCTTCATGGCAGACTGAGCACTTTGTAATCACTTCCTTACGATATGCTTATACGCACATGGTGTATTCTTCTACCGTGTGTAAAATTAACAATGCCATGGGCCTACTCACTTTATGCATTCCTCAGTCAAGTGAAAATTGAAAAAAAAATATATTTCAAATGGTAATATTTTACAAATTTGCTAACTGTTGCAACTATACAGTAATCATTTAAGTATCAAGATCCACTTCAGTATTTACATACGTTTCCCTAACACTTTTATTTCCATACTTTCACTCCATGTGTCGTTACCAATCTTCCTGATGATGTTACACGATCAACAGTACAGACCAAACCAAGCAATCAGAGCCAAGTACTGAATATTCTTAGCGCCTCATTAGTATACAATGCATTGTCTTAGGCATCAACATAGACTTTTATTCTCTCATATGGACGACCGAACACATGAAGAATATTATCCTGGGGTATATGTAGTGTTTCAATGCCTCTTGCATCTGTCGTCGCCATTGTGCAAGTTTAACAGTTGACCGTACAGGCTGTGTCAGACGTCGTTCCATCGTGTCCCAAACGTGTTCAATGGGAGAGAGGTCAAGTGATCGTGCTGGCCAGAGCAGTTATCGAACACCACAAAGAGCACGTCAAATAGTAGCAGCAGTATGTGGACGGCATTATACTGTTAAAAGATACATCACCTCCCTGTTGATTAAATGGCACCAGTATGGATCAAACAGTGTGCTGGATATAATGGGCACTCTTTAACGGAACCCCCGCTAACATCAATTATGAGAGGGAAGTGTGTCTTGTTGCGTACCATTCAATGATGCCAGGAGTTGGGTCCACATTTCGGGTGCGAATACACTCTGGAAGATGGTGCTCACCAGGTTGACATCACACACGTAAACGATCATCACTTGCATAAGGGCACAACGTGCTCTCATCGTAAACACAACAGAGCGCCATTCCATTCCATGGGTGAACCTTTTACGGCACCGTAGAAGGTATGCACGAAGTTTGGGCGAAGACACTCGTGCTGTAAGTAGATGATACCCAGTTGTACATGTGAACACAGCCATCTCTCCGATGTCTGCTGTGGACGCACTACAGCGCTATTCTAACAATGTACCGATCCTGACGTTCATCTGGAACACGCGGCCATCCCGAACCTGGCCTACGAGTTTGAGCCTTCTGTACTGATGGACATCTGGACCATGCGGCCGTCCCAAATCTGGTCTACGAGTTTCAGTCTTCTCTACTGATGTTCATTTGGACCACGCTGCCAACCCAAACCTGGTCTACGAGCTTTGGCTTTCTCCACTGACGTTCATCTGGACCACATGGCCATCCCAAACCAGGTCTATGAGTTCAGGCCTTCTCTTCAGACGTTCATCTTGACCACGCTGCCATCCCGAACCTGGTCTAGGAGTTTGTGCCTTATCTACTGATGTTCATCTGGACCATGCGGTCATCCCGAACCTGGTCTACAAGTTTGAGTCTTCTCTACTGATGTTCATGTGGACCATGCTGCCAACCTGAACCTGGTCTACGAGTTTGGACCTTCTCTACTGACGTTCATCTGGACTACACAGCCATCCTGAACCTGGTCTACGAGTTTAGGCATTCTCTACTGATGTTCATATAGACCACCCGGCCATCCCGAACCTGGTCTACGAGGTTGGGCCTTCCCTTCAGACAGTCATCTGGACAAAGATGCCGTTCCAAACCTGGTCTATGAGTTTGGGCCTTATCTACTGACATTCATCTGGACCATGCGGCCGTCCCGATCCTGGTCTATGAGTTTGGGCCTTCTCTACTAATGTTCATCTGGACCACGCTGCCATACCGATCCTGGTCTACGAGTTTGGGCGTTCTGTACTGGCGTTTATCTGGACCATGCTGCCATCCCGATCCTGGTCTATGAGTTTGGGCCTTCTGTACTGACGTTTATCTGGACCACGCTGCCATCGCGAACCTGTTGTACTAGTTTGGGCCTCCTTTACTGACGGATGGGAGCCTACTCTACCGACCACCGTTGAAATGCCTACCCCTCCTCGCTAAGTCCTACGGTATGGGCTGTCTCAAACGGCTGTAAAAGCACTACAGAGGCACTACAAAGTGCTCAATTAACTGTGAAAACAATATAAGGCAGATTACAGTGTAAAAAAATATTACTTTTGAAATTAATAGACAGCTCCGTCAACACAATTCCATGAGTTTGTTCGTCTACAAACAACTTACTGCTGCAAATTATTAGCCCGTTTTCATGACAGTCATACTGGCATTGATAGTTATTGATGTTCTCTGTAGTTTAAGTGTGTAACACAATCACTTACAGAAAATAAAGTATAGCTAATATCTTTTAAAGCAATTTAGATATTTTTAACATATAAATTTGGTTCAGCCAGTTGTTTGCCAATTAAATTAATTAAGGCCTTCTATAGTGCTATTTGAACAATAGCTGGATTTGAACTTACCTTTTTTACGTAAAAATTAAAATTCTTATATCAGCAATTTGTTAATAGTAAGGGCTCAAACAAGTCATGTTTCTTTTGTGAAATATCATGGCTGAATATCTTGTTATATCATGGCTGAATGTCTTGTTATATCATGGCTGAATGTCTTGTTATATCATGGCTGAATGTCTTGTTATATCATGGCTGAATGTCTTGTTATATCATGGCTGAATGTCTTGGTATATCATGGCTGAATGTCTTGTTATGTCATTTCGAGATTAAATACATTTATTTTCAGGTGCTAGCAAATACGACAGATAAAACACAATTTGGGTGATAGACTTTTTAAAAAATTAGTTTAACAAAGATATGAAAGACATTTTATTCTCTACTAAATTTTATCTAAACGGGTACAGTTGTAACCGAGTTTAACATTTTAAAGGCGGCTATTTTTTTTAAATATGTAACAGGCATATTCAAAATCTATAAAAGTTGGATGTCATTACTATGTTTCTAAAATTGCGAGAAACTTGAATTAATTTGATGTACTTTTTCCAAGATTTAGATCACAAAATAAACACATACAAACACAGACGACTGTGGTATGAAATATTTCCTTTCCCTTGGGAAGCAGGATAAAATCATATTCATTCGACTGATGTATATTTTAGAATTCAAATTGCGTAATGTTAATATTGAAAAGGAATGCAAGGTGACCAGAATGTTGTCGGAAATATAAAAGTAAAGATTTTCTTACGAATAATTAATGTTCAAATTGTATACTTTTTGCTGAAATAGGAAACAGTTATTGCTGTGTAAACAACAAATTAATATACGGGAGGTAAGGTTGTGTCCGGAATATTACTAACTTGCACTTCAAGTTTAAAAAGAAAAATTCCTTTTTAATGTGCAGAACTGAAATATTTGTTGTCTGTGATTCTTTTTAGTTCCACCAGCGGTGTAAACGTTGCTAAACGTTTCAGCAGCGAAGGCACTTTCATGTTTAGATACTGTTAATTTTAATTTTTAAAAATACGTTAAAATACTAATTCGCGAAGAACGCACTTGATTAACCGTGCATCTGTTCAAAAGAAGTATACAAACACTAAGTAATTAAAAATGTGTTGTCATATAGGAAACTAAATTTATGTTACATTAACTGGGTTCTTGAACAACCGCATGGTAATGGGAAAAACTAAACTCTATTAACTTTTTTTTTTCAAGTTTAGTGGTGCCAAAACAATTTTAGTTACTTAACTTTAGAAAATTATTGTTGATTTATTTTGCGTACAGTGATATACAACCGGTATTTAAAATATAACGTTATTATAACTGTTGATAGAATTTACGTTATTTTGTATGGTGCAAGGGCAACATTCTATTCAAATTAACGAACGCAAAGAAGCTTAACGCACCATCACAAATTTATTGGTGTTCTTATAAATTTTTAATTCCATTGGGGTTTGAAAAAAATATTATGCTTATAACGCTGGCTGCGCGCTTGACGAGCAAAAATCTAATCTTCAGTGTGCCGCCAACCTTTGTGAACGCAGCGGGTGTTATTTCACATAATTACAACGAGGCCAAGCAATATATGTATTAGTATATAGATTGAACTTCAAATGAGCCGGCTGGTCGCACAACAGAAAGTCCCATTAATTTAGTTTGTTTTGTTAACTTCTATTTGGTTACCGATGGTAACAGCATTAGTAAACACAATTAAACACCGATATATGGTCATGTCGTGCTTCCACAGATAAGGTTCATCGACTTCAAAGCGTTTGTTTTCGTAAAATGATGACGTATATATTACATCCAAAGCAGCAAATTAGTTTACATCACAGAATGAACACCTGCAGATAATCTTTCACTCCGTAACTACATGTTGGCGTTGTACGCAGCTTTAACTGCGTAGCTGTAATCCTGCTAATAAAAATAGTGTTATTAATATTTATTCATATAGGTAACATCGCCATGACTATACTATACAGATCAGAATAAACTAATTCTTGGCCACTTTTTTCCACTTTAAAAACGATTATTACATTTTATCTAAATCAGTCTGAACGTAACTATAAAAGTATGTTTGTTTCGTCGTTTTGCTGTCTTTTTTGCCAGTAATAACCTCTCGGCCATTAAGCGGTAGTGAGAAGAAACTTGCTATACAGGCCTTCGGTCTCCATTGTCTAGAAACACGCTCTCAAACCGTGGACTAGTGTCTCTTACCTCCGGTTTACAGCATTTCTTGTATAACTGAATAACTAATTAAATAACTCTAATTGAAATTCACCAGAAAAAGGATAACTTTACAAAAGTATGGATTTTAACATTATGATTTCAAGGGCTGGCTTAGTCTACGTTATTACCACACTTTGCGAATTTTGTTAAATATATTTCATTACAGTGGCATTTCTCAAACCCCAGATCAAAGCCTCAGTTTGTAAATTGTTACAGAAAATTGTCAAAAAGTAGCTGCAGGAAATCTTTGAGGTGCATATTCTTGTGTTAAATAAAATGACGTGTTAAAGAAAAGGATAATTAACATTTTTCTGTGGGGACTACGCTGTGTGCCAATACCACTCCAACTAAACATGCAAATAAAACAGAAGCTTCTGTGAAGTTTGTTTTCAAGAAAACTTCAATATTCGAATGGACAAATACCGGCTAACAGATATCAGTAGTCTCTCTGATTAAAAAATAACTGAGTTTGTCTTGTCTAAAACCACAGCAGCCTTGAGATATGTGAAATACCTATAAAAGCATAAAAATCGAATGTGAATTCCAACCAACATACAGTATCTTAAGTAATATCAAATAAACCTACTGTTATGAAGCAATCAGTTTTTAGCGCAATTGTCAGTAGAGTAATTAGGCCAGTCTCATATATTAAGAATGGTACCAACAGTATAGAGTGTACAAGCGAGTTGCGCAGTATACTCTGTATTCCAACATTGCACTCTTACCTGACAGCAGAACTGTCGGCAGTAACATGGTGAAGTTGCAACACTGTAGTTAAGTAGGTGAGTATTTCAAGATACGTGTACACTTCCTCTAACCTAGTTTTGATGCAATTAAAATATATTCAAATAAGTCAAAGAATATAATTAATATACAATGACTTGTGAATGACTGGATGCGGCTGAAATTAAGAAAAAATTCAGTCGCATTGAGCAACATTTTCGTGCATCTGCAGTGGTGGGTAGACGAAATACACTCCCTACCAAAAAGTAATTAAGCACCTGTCCACAATGTTTGCTCGGTGGTTGTCACCCCGTTAGAATCTCGTAGGGCCACCTCTTGTGGCTATAACAGCAGCCATCCTGTCTGGTATGCTCTCTACGAGTGTTTGCAGGACATCCACGGGGATTCGTCGCCATTTCTCTTGCAACCATTCCATGAGTTGAGCAATGGATTTAGTCCACGCCTGACGAGCCTTCACCCAGCGATCCAATTCGTCCCAAATATGTTCTATATTGTTGAGGTCGGGACTCTGGGCGGACCAGTCCAATTGGCGAACATTGTTGTCGGCGTACCACTGCATAGTAGCCCTTGAAACATGGCATTGCCATCCTGGAAGTAACACGGGTCCATTCCGTAAAAACGCCACAATGTTGGGGGCATTTCATAATCCAGAACGTTATAATATGACTCTGTGTTCATGCTACCACGGACAAACACAAGCGTTCCTACGCCGAAGGCCGTGAAACACAAGTTTACTGACGTACTGTTTGGTAGATAGTGTATTAATGTATGCGAATATTCTACTACTATAGAGAGAAAATTCCATATGTTTCGAGGGAAAAGTTAGAAATTCAAGGGAAAACGATACTTTTGATGGGAAAAAAAATATTTTTCTGGTTAAAGACAGATTTTAAGGGGAAAATGGATTAAGCATGATGGCAGGCAGAAACAAGACGGATACAGGAAACAATGTGAGTAGTAGGGGCTGGATGGTTCTACTATACTTTAGATTAATCGGATAATCAATTTGATTTCAAATTAATTGAAATGGTTAATCAAACATGTTTAATTTTAATCCGATTTCAATACGATCAAAAAATTCTTAATCCGATTAAAAATATCTTGATCCGATCAAAAATTGAAATGGTTAAATTTATTGAAAGGTTTAAAATTAAAAGGGTTAATATTTTTTGTTGTACGTCTTTCATAGTTGCAGTAGTAGGAGGTTTAAAATGTACATAACTTTGATTAAATGTGCAATAGTTTAAATCATAAAATGTCTTTGAAAAATGTGTAGGGTAATTAAGTTTGTAACATGATTCTTGTATATTGCAATTTCTTGTTTTGTTAAAATGACTTGTTTTTGTATATATTTGTATAAAAATTGT
The DNA here is from genome assembly GCA_029891345.1 of Dryococelus australis. NCBI lineage: Eukaryota > Metazoa > Arthropoda > Insecta > Phasmatodea > Phasmatidae > Dryococelus > Dryococelus australis. Next base: position 3,764,221 of record CM057004.1, on the reverse strand, counting down.
GATTGAAAATGTCTATTACTGTGTCAATGTTTGTTTAAAAAATAGTTGGAAATGTTTTAGCTCTTAAGGATGGATTTTGAAAATATTGAATAGTGTGTGACTTTTTCAAATTTATTTTTTAATACCTCATTTCCCTTACTTATTTCAATAACATCTTGTGTAAAATGAGTGATGGTTTAATAGTAATGAAGACACATGAGTGGGTGTCTATCAGTATTGGTAAGCTAATGATTTGTATTTAAATTTATGAATTTTTTGCTTGTTTTAACGAATAAGAAAATAAACTTTTCTTGTCTTACAATACTTGCATAGATTTGGAAGGGTTGATGGGCAATTACAAAAAAAAAAATATGGAGAAAATCAAACATAGCTGAATGAATGAAGCACCAGGTTAGTACCTTGAAAGGACCTTTCTCCACTCTGGATATTCAACTTGAAAATTGGAGCAGGACGTCACAGGGGAATTTATTGAAAGTGAACTACTCATACCTTCACAAAGGTAAGTAGCAAAAACCTCTGTCCCTCCTTGCCTAAAATCTATGTCTACACCAAACACATTCCAACAAACATTTTCAAAAATATTTAAGTTTACATATACACAGATTACAAGAGTTTCTGTTCAACATACAACACGATTATGTATGTAGAACAAGTTAACAGAATAAATTTAAATTAGTATATAAATAAAACAAAATTCAACTCAAGCTATGTAACAATACCAATATATTTTCCCGTAGATTTAGAAGAATTTGGACTTTTTAGTAAAAAAAAAGCATCACCAATGTTGAAATCGCTATTTTCCAACTCCGAAAGACATTATTTCCACCTGTATTCATAGGGTTTCGTTAAACTTATGTCGGAATCAGTAAAAATTATAATAAATTCAAATATATACATTTACGTTACACTGAATACATTTTTACTGTTGGAACATTTTTTGTTAGATGTGAAGAAATTAAACACATTAGTTAGCACACTCGCCTCCCCAAGTGGGTCACTGCATAAAACAAATTATTTCACCATGTGTGGATGTTTTGTTAGATGTTGTCATTAATACAAGGCTTTTTCGGAAATCTCTCTCTTGTTTCCCCTAGTTTCACGTGCTCGCGCACGAATCGGCGCTCCTCACTTCACCCTCATTGGCTTTCAAGACATTGTTTTTAACAGCTGTCTAAGTGTCTCCCAATATTTTATTTTTTATTTCCTATATGTTGAATTGATAGTAAAAACATTTCTTAATGAGTGAATACTGGTAGAAAGCATTTCTTAAAGAGTGAATAAGATATATCTTGTCTGAATACTAGTATAGCACTAGTTCTGTTTTAATGAGTAAACACAATAAATCTTGTGTATTTTTACCATGTAGAGGACAACATATTTTTGCTCAAGAGATTGCTTCTACTGGTGGTCTACTTCTTCCTGCAGCTCTTCTAAATAAACTAAAAACTATGTGAAAAAATTACATCTGGAATTAAAATTTACATGACTTTTCCCCTGCAATCACACACTCAGTCACACAACTACTTAAACAAAATATTTTATCAGAGTATTTGCCCTTCTGTTGTAGATACATTTTCACATAGTTTTGCGAATATTTAAACAGTGAAGAGAGGCTGTAGGGGAGTATTATTGACACATACCCTATTCTATATAGAGTAAGGATGCATCTACTGGTGGTCTACCTCTCCTCTCTGCTCTTCTAAATAAACTCAACACTGCGTGAAAAAATTACACTTGGAATGAAAATTCACATAACTTTTCCCCCGCACTCACACAATCACAGTCATACACATTCTTAAACATACACCCTTAAACATCCTTAAAATACATAACAAATATTCTTAAGTGTAAAACGATTTCATTTGGTTTTAAAGGAAAAATAATTCATTTGTAACGAATTTTTAGTGAAATTTAATTCAGCTCTAAATATTTTAAATGAAAAGTCATACAGTCGTAATGATTTTTAACGAAATTCATTCAAATGTTTCTCAATTATAAAGACTAATCGTTCAATTTGATAAGAATTTATTTCGAGTCTTAATTATTTTGTTAAACATTGAACGAAAATCATACAATTTCCTCAAAGTTAAAAAACAAAATGCGAAATTTTTTAAAACAAAATACCGAAAACCCTATATCTTTTATATTCACCTACTCAAACTCGTGTAGCGAAGAAGGTGGTTGATGAAAGAGATTCGAACCCAGGTCAGTAGGTCTGAGCGCTACCCCGCTCCATCAGGTAAGCGCCGGGGTAGGCGGCAGGTGCTCGCAATCACCTTGACAACTCTGTGGGACCGGCAGCTTAGCAAGCGGCAGGAAAAGAGGGTTGCTTTTACGGTCGTGGCAGGATCGCTGGGTGGGTGGGCGATGGCAGTCCCTGGAGAACGCTGCGGGAACCTTCTCCGGCAGACTTTCACCACGCTGCAAAAACAATAGATGGCCGGGTTCCCTCAGAAGCACAGCCCCGCAAAGTCAAGCAAGACGTGAGAATGCAGCCAGGGCCTTTGAACTAGGCATTTGAAAATGTTCACAGTTGAGATGATATACCCGCACACTGGAGGGGAGGTGTTACCTCCGTGGAGTCAGATCAGCAAATGCAGAACTGGGGTGGGAGGTGCTATTTATAGCCTATAACTCCCCCATCTCGCCAAATTTCATATTTCGTAATTCGCTATCTAAATGTATTAAGACCTACATATTATGTAACAGAAATGGTTTTAATTAAATTTTAAGCAAATTTAAAACATTAAAAAGGATTTTACATGATTTTTAAAAAATTAAGCATGGATATGTTAGAATTCAACGTGTAGTTGTCCGGTTTGAAGCCAATAGGTTTGAATTGCGTTCTTATTTAACGACTTGGTATAAGAACTATTATTCCAACACAAACTTTTCACAATACGAGGTGTTTCCAAGCAGAATGTTATACATTACAATTAGCTTTCTCACACATTTAAACTTCATTTATCATGTGGATGAATGAATTAAATTTATTAATTATGTTTTACATAAATTATTCCATGAAAGAACATATCATAACATAGCAACATGATGTACCAACATTACATATAGTTACATATCACAACATAGCAACATAATGTACCAATGTAACATATAACATACCAATGTAACGTATCATAACATACCAACATAATGTATCATAATGCCTATTACCTATAGTATATTATGTTTGAAGCCTTAGAAGTGAAACTAGATTACATCCATACCTAACTCGAGACTCGAACCCAGAATCTATGTATTACAATCATAGGTACCCAACACTGAAAGACAGAAACTAGATTACATTCGCACATGACCTAACCCAGACTCGAACCCACTTTATATCACATGTTTTAATGCTGGATATATGGTATAGGGTGTTTGTCAGTTTCTTATTCCTCAAATTCATTCTTCGAACATACTTTATTCCTCAAATATGTCTGTTTAGTACTCAAATAAGGTTTTTTTATTCCTCAAATACGACTGTTTATTCCACAAACCTAATTAACCCTCCAAGCAAATTCAAATGACTTAATTGGTTTGAGGAAGTGATAATATTTCAAATTGAAACATATTCATAACATGCAATGTTTACTTGAAAAATTACTTTTTTCGATTAAATAATAGGGTTAACTAAAAAGTATTATCCTACTTCTTGGGTGTTTGTTTCATTCTATGTAACCTCATTCCAGAAGTGTTGTTGTAAAAAACAATATCATTTATTCCGTAGTATTCATCATGCTGTTTTTCAAGCTGCAATGAATATCTAAGTTTATTAACAAGTTTATTCGGGTCTTCGGGAAATTCGTAACGAATGTTGTTGTTGACAGCTTCTGCCTTCTGCATAGCATTTGTTGAATTAATGTCTTGAAAAGTATTACTGATATCCTCACTTCTGTCTTCACCTGATGTTTCATCATAAATATAGACTGTATTTTGCTTAGAAAGACTAGGTGTATTGTCACTGACACTGGTCTTCGCAGCTGGTTGCGGTAGGTTATGTCGAAAATCGTTATGTTCTCCTTTTAGTGTAGATTTCATAGAATCCGATTCTGTTCATTTCTAGTAATTATGTAATTTACCTCTCCTTCTGTGACATTATGTAGTGTAGATGTTACATTTACTTTCTCAGGAGGAAGATTATTTTTTTTTACAGATCTATCTTGACATGGCGACTCAAGTTGACATGATGACATTGCGAAAACAGTATTCACAGTTAAGAATCGTACGAGTGAATACTTCACACATTCGCTCCACTCATGTCTGTGAACATTGTAGGCGAAAGTGTAAATTTTCCCAGAATATTTGCAGTGTGGTTATTCGGCGATGTCTCCATTCTCATCGTTATACAATAAATGAATAATCTTCGGTGTGAAGAGTATGTTTACTGACGAATAGATGTTCACTTCACAATGTCAGAATGACAACTAACTTCTTTCTGTATGAATTTACTGTTTTAAACATTATTGGGTTTCATTAATGACAATAAATATATTCAATTCTAATATTTGTATGTTAATTGCAGGGGTATACATACTGATTCACCATGTGATTAAATTTGTGTATGTTATCCGGAATACGTCTTTACGTGGTATTCGATTAAAGTGAATAAATAATAATTTAATTTCAGGAATGTCGAAGGGAGAGATGTGTTTAGATGTATTTTGTAGGGAATTTTTAATTACTTTGTTTACTAAATGATAGTGTTAGTAGGAGGTTGGTCTGTTCAGTAAAATATTTTGAGCTGTGTTTGCCTTAATTGTCTTCTGTTTTAAACATGCATATGTTATATGAATTTCGTTTTTCCCACTAACTTTTATCTGATAATTCGTTATGTCGATTCCTAAGTTGTATGTAATAAAGTTTTTTGTCTCGGATATCTCTTTACGATGTAAATAATTGGTTGATTGCCGGAATGTATTATCCTAAAAGACGGGTTGTACGATTACAAAATGGCCGCCGTTTTCCTTTACATTTTGCTTAAATGTGTTGAAATATCGTGGAAATTGATATATTCCAGCTACAATAGAAATCATTTCTAGCTGGATACGCTTTATTTCAGTACTATTACGTCCGAATTTCCTTTTCAGGGAAATCGATTTGTAAATAAGTTCGAGTATATACAAATTTTATGGTAGATAGTGTATCTAAAAATATCGATTGGGAGGTTTTTGAATTAAAACCTTGCTTATATTAAATTTTAGTGTCATAGACAAGAGTACATGTCAAAAACGTATTTTTTTCTGCTATACACACATGTTTAAAAACAGATTAAAAGTTTGATTATGTATGCATGTGTCGTATATTCCATTGTAATACTTGAAACTTAGGTAAATGCAATGATACGTGTTTGAAAAATGGTGTTATTTCAATGTTTAAAATTTTCTCAATTGGACATATCTCTAGTACGAAAAATATACTCAGTTTCCTGGAAATACTTTAATAAGTTTACTGGAAATGGGATAAAGTTTATTGGATTAAAATTAATTTCTTGGCTTAAGATATAAAATTTGTTGGAATTTTATCTGGGGACTTAGATTTCGGGTAATATTAACTTCAGGGATATAAATTTTTACTGTGGGACGCTACAAATAATGCAGGTTCGCGCATTCGGAAGAGTCCAAACTTCACTGCGCGAGGGGAGGGAGTCATTTAGGCAGGTAGACAGTCTTTGTCTCGGAAAAGGCATGTGCTCTGGACAAGCGCCCATATTGAGTGGGGCAGGGTAGAGGTTGGTGGTTGGGCACTGAGAGGGCGGCAAGCAGGTTTCCTCTTATCGGAACACAACTAATCAGTTGTCGCCATCTTGCCATAGTGCCGAAAACATTTGACGATCGCGGCCAGGTCGCACTGGCGAGCGTGTCGGGGAGGGTGTGAAGGGAGCAAAATGTCCTCGGCTATCCCACTCGGTGCCATCTTCAGTCGCTCATGTACGCTTGGAGGACACAGACATGCTTCATGTCAGCACCTTCATAAACACAGCACTTCTACACACTTGGTAGCTGACGAGCTTACGAATGTAGGGTTACTGCACTGGCGAGCATGGCATCTACCTTTATCTCTAATGCTAGCCGCGATTTACCTAGTATTTTATTCGGGAAATGAAAATTTTTGGTGAGTTAAGTTTTTTTCGGATCGATATACTAGGTTTGCGATAAGTAATTGATTTCATTGTTTTTCTTCGAGGAAGATTCAGTTTACGTTTAAGACTCATGTAATTTCATTTATTATTTCCGATTCGATGAGTGTAATTTATTCATACGCACGACATTCTGAAATTCTCTTACCTTTAATTGCATTCCGAAAAAATGTTGTTTAACACATAAATAGCATATTTCAAAGTCATCTATCTACGAGTTATATGCACCCAAAAAACATAACATTTACATTTAGGCCACTCTTAGAAACCGTTTTAACACTCTGGATTTTTCTCGTGTGTTAAATATATTCGTAAAAATCGCCTATTGACCACCAACATCCCTCCAAACACCTCAAAATTACAGGAATTATAAAAAAATTAGCCTTAGCCCACTCTTGTACTCAACTCTACATCTATGTAAGACATTGCAACCCACCACTCTGGCCATCGACTGCCAGAGTGGTGGGTTGCCACCCCCCTCCCCCTCCTCAAAAATAAAGAACGAAATAAGTACGACAAAAAATATCAAACATTTCAAATTTAAACCCTTTAAATAAATTTAACGCTTTCCACTTTTGATCGAATTAAGATCGGATTAGGAAATTATTAATCGGATTAAGATCGGATTAAAATTAGAAAAATTGGTTAACCATTTCAATTAATTTGATATCAAATTGATAATCCGATTAATCAAAAGTGAATTAGAACCATCCAGCCCCTTCTACTAACGTGGCCGATAGCTCAAGGTCAAGAACATATAATATGACCGCCATGGCGTCATCCAAAATGGCGGGTGGTGCACCTCGGTGCCTCTTCCCCCTTCCCTTGTGCCCGGACATACAATTCCTATCTACTACTATTCACAACTGCTGACCATGTGATACTGGCACATGTACTGGTGATGCGCGAGACAATGCTGTGAACTCCGCAGAAGACGGTAATCAGTGTACTTCATACCTAGCGTGTAGGACCACCCTACAGTAGTGCCGCACTCTGCCACGATCATTATCGCTCTCCGCACTGCATTTCCTAGTGTACAGAGGTTTACAGAGCGGAAAACCTCATGTATTCAAATATAACTATTTCTCCAGCGGTAACTATATTAAGGGGACGGAACTACGAGCTACTGTATCCACTTACGTTACAAACGAGACTTTCGATCTAACATATACGCGATTATTGCAATACTTAGTAACGTAAATAGCTATGCTTTTAATTTGCTTCTCTCTTTATTATTTTTCAGTGTGCAACGTTGAGTAAAAACTGAGCGCAATTATTTGATCCATCCCACAACATAACAGCTCCAGTGTTTATTTACAAATATATCTAATTATAAAAAATACCTTGTTTCATTAAAGTGTATAGTTTTGCATCAATACATTCCACATGTTTTCGTCATGTGGTGTGTAAGACGTAAATATTCTTCCATTCCAAGCCAGTCAGTAACAGAACTAAGTTTCTTCTTCATTCTCTGTCATATGTTTCTTCTTCACTCTCTGTCATGTGTTTTTTATAAGTATGTAACTCTAAAGCACATTGAAAACAATTCTTTTTAATCGTCATTAAAACCACCTGCACCTCTCTTCTGCTCTGATTGTGATTGGCCCGGATAAAAACACGTGACTGGCGTTACTAGTACCATTTATCATTTACGGATGTAACTTGTTTAGTCCATAAAGAAATAATTCTGCCCATTAAGATGAGCTTACAATAGAGAAATGTATCTATAACTTATAAGTTGCTTCGTGTACAGAAGAACTAAAAATGTTTCTAATGCAACTTAGCAGGTCGTATGCGTTGTTGGTATTTCCTTCAGCGTTAAAAGAAATACCGATATTCCATATATTAAGTTAAACTTATGACCTGGCGACCAATCAGAACAGATCAGCCTATGTTGTTGGTGGGAAATGTAAGTATAAAAAATATTAAAAAGGCGTGTGTGTGCACGTATTTACAATTATAATTGTTCAATAAAATAAGCTTCTCGGATTGAAAATGCCGGCTTTTAAATATGATCCAATGAAATATTGTTCGTGATAAACAATATTAGGTTAGGGACAAAATCAAACATGACAGCCTTGTCGCCTGTTTCCATTGGTTGAAATTAAGAAGTAAATCATCAATTGGAAACTGCAGATACAGAATACACGCTTCCGTAGCTATGTCAGATCAGCGCTTAATGCATATTCCTTGACGTGTATTTTTTTAATCGTAAAACCAGATTTAGGGTTTCCTATACACACAGTAAAAAAAAATTTAAGGTAAAATTCACTTATGTGTCTGGGAAGCAAATTACCCTTGCATGTAAAATAATATTACATCTTAAGTGTAGGGTAAATTTACATAACACGTTAAGTACTATTTCCTAATCGTAAGGAAAAGTAACAGACAAAAGTGTGGGAAAATCCCATACAAGTAGGTAGATAGGTAAATAGGCTTAACGTCTCGTCGGCAGCGAGGCCAATAGAGACGGAACCCATACAAGTTAGGGAATCCTAATTGTATCGTATCACAAAATTATATTTTAAAAAAAATAGGGGATATTGGTAGGGTTCATTGCTACTATCTGTATCCTCAGACGAATAGTAACTGAAAGCACAACTGTAAAACCCTCGTCACGTGCCAGTGCACTATCCACTAAGCTAAGTGCACACTAGTCCGCAACGGACGAGCGGCAGGCACAGGATGCAATCAGTGTAGTGCATCCAGGCCCTTTCATGTGTCCGATTAGTGTCGTGAAACTCCAAGTCGTACGTATTGTAATTGCCTTGAGATAAACGATTCATTTTATGCATGCGAATTGAAAACGTCCGATTTTCTTAGTCGTCCGTTTTGTAAGACATCTCGTCCTCCCCAGGAAACGTACGACTTCTCTAAGTACATGGCGATGTCGTACAACGGGTCGTTTTATGCAAACGTACGATTTCTCCAAGTACATGGCGATGTCGTACAATGGGTCGTTTTATGCAAACGTACGATTTCTCCAAGTACATGGCGATGGCGTACAATGGGTCGTTTTATGCAAACGTACGATTTCTCCAAGTACATGGCGATGTCGTACAATGGGTCGTTTTATGCAAACGTACGATTTCTCCAAGTACATGGCGATGGCGTACAATGGGTCGTTTTATGCAAACGTACGACTTGGTGAGTCGTCCGGCCTGTAGTGAACATGGCTGCCAATCGTTTCTACTGCTGTGCTGCCAGGGCCGTGTCCGGAATGACAAATTACTTATTTTGTAAATTCGTGGTAGGTATCAGTTCGGACGTTGTCGACAGTCACTTGTTTCTGACTCGTGTAACACAATATTACATTAACAATTACAAACAATCAAATATAAATCTAAATATCACCGTGGCATAAATATAACGTAATATTTCTTCTGTCATTCCTGGAATGCTCCGAATGTTATTAAATTCGAAAATGGCAAATGCCAATTAAATAAACTGCAAGAAAATTATTTTGACCATAGTGTAAGCAATGCACTACACATACGGCCTTGTGAGTATTACAAATTGTTATGTGTTTTAAAATTATGTTAATATTGCGTTAGCGAATGTGTTTTCGGGGCGAAAACCAACGTGGCGCTGAATTTATACTTTTGCTAAGATCCATGACATACAAAATACGAATTACCAAAAACATCATCATTATTGTATACAAAATCGGGTCACGTGCCCATTTTGTCTGTAAAATCTACCAATTCGGACACGACCTAAGTGTGTACGATGACCGAACATTGCATTGAATAAATGCTCATTATTTCATGTATATTATGCTAGTTTGTGTATAAATTGTAGTTGTGTTGTGTCGAGACAATTCCACCCCCCCCCACCCCCATGCGTACGTCCATGGGTGTAATGAATTATAAACGCGAGGGAATGTAACAATAAACAATATAAACACAATAAGGGCGAAAGATTTGTGTCAGACCTAAATAAATTTGTTAAACAAAGTCATTGTAGGCTTGTTCATAACTGTAGTATAAATGAAAATATATATAATACCAGTAGGTACACAAATGTATCTACATTTATTTATACAGTAATTGGTGTTAACAACCATAAACAATTACTTGCTCAACTATCCACATTGTTGCTAGCTATACTACATATAGCGGACACGCACACATTAGATGTGTGTATGTATATATATATGTACAATAATACATATAGAACTATGTAAACCAGTACGGAATAGTCATACATATAGACAGTGTCGTCCACTTAAAAGAACAGGATTTTTTGCTTGATTACTCGCCGAGTACACCTCACTAAAAGGAGTGTTCATATCCTGCTGTTTTGCAATGGCACAGACCCTTGACAGCTGTAGAAGTACATGGAATATTGATATCTGTATGCATACGCATTTTCCCGCCCTTATACGTCGTGGTATTGTTATCTTCCCCGCTACCGTTGTACAATCCGACATACTCTAGTACATCATTAAACTGGAAACCATCCCGATTTCGAACAAAGTTGTGCAATGCACATGTAGTCTTTATAACATAATTGCTGTTATGGTTCAGGTTTATAGGACGATGAAATACCAAAGGCACATTCAACGTATCTGCGAGCAATAGATATTCGATTATTTAATTATTTTCTGTTTCTTTGTTAAGTGTGTCCGTGGGTACGGCCGCAGCAAGTTAACAGAAATACAAAACGCTTCATCGCCCACAAAAATATAGGTGGTGGCCTCAATTCTGTCTGTACTGCATCTGGCTGTGGAATTTCCAAGGATACATCGGCTAACGCTTTGCCAAATGTGCTATAATAGAGTATTGTTTGGTCTGCAACCTTGCCTACTGAACCGACATCAACATACGGAAACCTGTAATTGCAGTCTGCTACGGCCAATAATACACCGTCTAAATGTCGCTCACGATTTATTGGATGCACATCCCATTTTCTTCGCCTTTACAATGCGATAAATAGCAATATACGATGCACGGATCCATCTATACGAATTGCATAATTCCGTGCAGTGGATCATGTTGGTAATACCAAAAACGGACAATTTGAAATCGGACGGCATTTGCTGTTGAATCTGGTATTTATTAAACGCACGACTTTCTGTCGTATGCTGTCGTACGGCACAAATCGGATGAATAAAAGGGGTATCATAGCGTCAGCGTTTTCTGAGCCAGTCTGGAAGCGTCCCTGAGACTAACCATCTCAGGCGATGATCGATAGTTTGAGACAAAATCCAATTGGACAACGAGGAATAATTTGTTGTCGTCAGTAGTTTGTTGGCAGAAGAAGAGCAGACACAGAAATGGAAGCGTAACGTATGGTTACACAAGAAAACCAGAAAAGGCCAAATTATGGTGAATACCATACATAGTACCTTGATTTGGTTAACGATGACGTCAAGTTCATCCAGTATTTTCTGAAGACTGAAGCGAGGTTAGTAGTACCTCCAGACATCCTTAGACCTCATCTGCGAGAAGAGACTACATTCAGGGAGTCAGTAGGACCTCAAGAAAGACTCACTTTGTGCCACAGCTATGTATTCATTAGGGTAATTAGTGACAGGCTATGTAGTGTAGTGAAAGACAGGATATTATTTCGATCCGTATGTAAAGATTGTAAGTTGAGAAATGTAGGCTGCCCGTAACATTTGTGGTTTTGGAAGCGGATTAGAGTGAACGAGGTGAGTACGGAGCAGCGCCGGAATAAAAGGATGGGGAAACGGGAGACCCCTAGAAAACGCGCCGAACAGTGGTATCGGCCGACACAATTCCGCATACGAAAATCCGGGAGTGACCCCATCTGGGAGTCGAACCGGGATCACGTGGTGAGAGGCGAACACTCTAGATGATACATCACCGCTGCCCCTCTAAATATTGTAAAACGTACGGAATCAAAGGTGGGTGTTATAAAGATATAGTTTAATACAAAGTATCAATTTTTTTTAAAACATGCAGGAACAATTATAGCTGTTAGAAACATGTCGCATATAAACCATACATTTCTTTGCCGAAAATCTGAAACATATGCAATACCACTATTAACGAAAAGTGAAATGTATTAATTATCAATACATATGCATGTTGCAAGCCACAGTCGGACGACTGCGGTTTTACTGCTGGCACTGCTGGACGATGGGTTTACTTATGGGTTTACTTATGGGTTTACACAACTGGCCCTCTTATGGCTGATTGCTGGCAACAGCACACTTGGCATGCCGTTAATAGCACGTTATTGGGATGTTGATGGAAATGAGACTGATGGCTGAGATTGGGTATACTGCTAATGATCCACAAATGGCTTGCCATCTGTATTCCAGCACTGGCAGCACTTAACCTATCCATTATTGGGCCATTGATGGCACTTCGCTATAGTGTTTCGCGCAACTGTCGGCCAACTGTGGGTTTACTGATGACATTTGCTGAATTACTGCTGGCGCAGAAAATTTATGGGTCTACACAACTGGATCTGCTACAGTAAATATCTGGCATCTAGACACTTGGCATGTCATTTATGGCCCACTGATGGAATGTTGACGGAAATTAAACTGATTGTTGATAGAAGTTGACCTATTAATGGCCCATAATTGGCTTACCAACTGTATTCCAGCAATAGCCGCATATAACCTATACTTATTGTTAGTAAAAGTATGTCATTTGATGGCTGTGAAGCAGTACATCGATGGACCATTGCTGGTGTAATTTGGCTTATTATGGGAATTTCTATGGCTCCCACTCTTCGCAGATAGCTTCTTCAAACTAAACACAGGTATGTGTATATACGTGTGTGTCTAATATGATTATATATCATATGATACAATGGGTAAAATATTTGTAAATATATAGTGAAGGAAATATCTATGACAAGATGCTGTAAATACAGTATTACGTGTGACTTCGTTACTGGTGTTGAATAATCTGAAATATGTAAATTTTTACATATACGACTGCATATAGTTAAAATGAGATGTTAAAAAATATTCACATAACCACATTTATAAAATTGGCATTGAAGGGTTTTTGTGGTTTCACATCACTAAAATATTCATAAATGGCGACTGCATTTCAAAACAGATGAATAGCATCCATGTGACATGCATACTGCGAAAGATTACATTAAAAGCAAGTTTTTTGGGTTAATATCGCTATTCATGTACGAATAGTTTCTCAACAACTGTTTTTTTCTGCATCTTTTTAAAAATTAATTTGTTCGTATGGCAAATTTCAAGGCTGTGGAATAACTGGTGTAATTTATATTGTATTATTGTATTTTAATAATAAAAGTCGAATATATTCTAAATTAGTTCATTTAAAGACAATAATACACTGTGGAGTAATGACCAGCATGCTGGGATGTCAATCCCAAGGGCGTAGATTCGCGCCCCCTTCCATCTCGTATAATGTGTTTAATAGCGAAGTAAAGAAATTAAAAACAAAATAAGTTGATATGGATGGTACAAATAATTATTTTTAAGAAATAGTGTTAGACATATGGTGAAAGCATGGCTAGCCATCAGAAGGCTATCTGATGGCTGTGAAATAGTACATCGATGGACCATTTCTGCTGTAAGCATACGGGCCATACTGGGGTCATTTGAGTTCACCACAACTGGGCCAGTTATGGGCAGAGTACGGCTAGTTAGTGTTGCCACTTCAGCACCAGCAATGGTGCCGAGTGCATGCCAGCTGTTGGCCAACTGTAAACCATCAATGGGCCATATGTGGTTTACTACATGGGCAGTAAAAAAGGGTAGTTCCTGGCGCGCGTCTGTCTGTCTGTATGACTGCACTAGTCTCGAGAACAACTGAACAGATTTGGGTGCTGCTTTTAATGTTATTATCTGCATTTATCAAGGAAGGTTTATTTATATTAAAAATTGCCTCTGCACTTATAGGAGCTAAGTATTAAAGGTATTAGTGAATCAATTCGGAAAAAAGTTTGCTTCCAGCACGCTCTCATAGAATATGCTGTCAAATCCTTTAGAGATATACCAAAATCATGTACCAAATAATGGCGTAAAAGTAGATGATCTACAAAAAAGTCAGTGGTAGCATACATGTACATCATTAATAGATAAGTACGCTATAAAAACTAAGTAAAATTCACTGTTTTGTCTAACCATAAAGAACTTAATCGTTATGAAAATTAATTAATTCGTAATTAAAACTTATATATATATATATAAGAAATGTCCTTTACATCATACAATTATCGCCAATATTTTAAAAGTTATGAAACGTTTTGTAAAAAAAATTTCTAAAATGGAGACACGCGTGCATTGGGCTGGAGGGGGGAGGTGTATGAGGCGAGTACGCCGCCACACGTACCGCGCCAGGCTGGCAGAAGAGGCCGGGCCGGATCTAAACTATACACAGTTTATGGACGCTAATTGAGAAGACTATTAATAAAGGCGTCAGGATTAAACTGGCCAATAGTAGAGGGACCTTGGTCGTCCAGAATGACTTCTTGGGTTGGGGGATGGATAGGCATAGAAAAAAGGAGCTTTTGTTATTGAACCTCGTTTGGCAGCTTCAACTCTACTCGTATTACCAACTAAGATAATTGTTATTTGATCTTAATTTGGTTCTGACATGGAAAGGTTTTCACAGTACGAGCCATATGTACAATGGATTCAGTTAAAGGGTCATACAGATGGGGCGTGGAAGCAGTTTCTATCCCCGCCGCGATAGATACTCCTGGAGAACTGATGCTGTGCTCACTTGCGCCTGGAGTTTCCCGCGCCGTAGCTTCCGAGGGACATGTTGGCTGAACCCCATGTATCAGAAGATACAGGGAAATATGTGGGGTGTTGGATAAACAGTTTCCTAGGAACCCTCTTCTTCGTCTAAAGCACTTGCAACAGACCCAATTTTCGGCGAGACGCTTGCCATTCTCTCGTACTCATCATTAAGGTATGGAGTCAGCAACTCCAGTTCTTGTTGATTTTGGCTGGCTTCACTTTTTATGCTGCCTCTTCGCTTTTCGATTTTCGTAAGTTCACTGCTTTTCGATGGTTATCCCTGATTCTGGTCCATTGCGATCTGCATGCTGTGCCTGAAACAAAGGTGGCAGTATTTAGTACGATTTGCAGTATATTTTTTATTGCTGCATAAATATCAGGATCATTTGATTGGCAGCAAGCTAAAGTGCGAGCTAATTCTGTCAGATCACGGAGTAAAATAGCGTATGCCAACTCGTGATACAATCAGCGCCGATCATGTGCTGCTTGTAGTGTAGCTGGCTGAAACAGGTGGTTGAGCGTTATTTGTTAGTAATATAAGCAATATTACACTACTTTTATCAGATAATTGTGATAAGATGAGAGTATCTGAACTGTATCTGTAAAGTAGCCGTGTAGCTAAGCAATACAAGTAGACGAGGTTGGTCTAGTATTATCAGGATCCAACAAACCTGTGTTCACATTAGCATACTAGTATTCTAAAATACGAGCTGAATTAAGCAATTACTCAATTTATGGATCACGAGTTCTACCATTGTAATATGTAAATAAATTATTATATTATTTCACTATTTCTTGTGGCGAGACGATTAAAACCACTTCCTGCGTGATAAGCCATTTACAAAAAGGACACATATACATGTTTTGTCAATTGTTTATGTAAATTACATTTTACCGTACATACACTCAGTCGCCAATTAATGTAACTAAACTGACCGTATCGATACTATTCAAATAATACGTACCCATATAGTATCACGCATTTAACTAAAGCAATTAATTAACCCTTCTATCACCAATTTCATTAATCATCATTTTTGTACGCATTTAAGCAATAAGTTTGTCTACTCTTAACGTGTAATTAGCATTCAGTTTAATAATGCACATGAACGATATATTTATATGGATGCAATCCGCGAAAGAACAAAAGCATTCATTCTCCATGCAAGAGCGTCCTAAAAACACACCGAGCAATATAATGGTATAGAATGGTAATAAAAACTGAGAAATAAATTATTTATACAGAATTCATGAAAAATATTTTAAAAAGTGATGGAGCGCTGTTCTAGAACACCCAGATAACTGCTGTTAATACTAGTACATTAGGCTTAGGTTTTTGTGAGTCATCGACCTTTGCGAGAATGCAGTATTGGACAATGATTCTTCTCTGTGGTGACAGAATAATGTTTGTGTATTAGGGTCCTGGATAAGATACTCGTATGAATTATAAAATAGATAAATAAATGGGGTGATTCGACATGTAAATGAGCATAAAGTAATGAGCAGCTCCCAATTATAGCGGTAATATAATGGTTTAAATTGTATACGAGTTTCATAGTTCTATTAACAGTTCTATACTTTCTATCCTCGATATGCATATCCTGTATTTACCTTCCGTGCACAAAGTATGCACGCAATGATAGATGCATGCGTTTTTTTTGGTCGAGTTTGAAATTGATGGCAATTAGGGAAAATATACGGATTACAGGAGTTATAGTTTGTTAATGTGACGTGTGTACACAGCAACGCATTATCAATTATGATACTTGTATCCTTAAGTAAAAAGCAACAAAGTGACGCCTGTGTTCTAACAAACTGTGACGTATTCTGGGTTCTACTATAGACACTGCGCATCCATCAAGAAAATTGATGGGTTTCACTTTTCTTTAACGTTAGTTGGACGAGGAAAGTTGGTTGCACCCAGAACCCGCTAAGCGAAGTCACACAAAGTATTGTGATGAAAATGTTATCGTAAACACGGTTTATTGCCCCGCGCGGCCATGAAGAATACAAGTTGGGCGCTGACTTGTCACGCGGACGTTCACAGCCGTTAGATGACAGGGGATGCTGCAGACGTTAGATGGCAGGGGATGCTGCAGACGTTAGATGGCAGGGGATGCTGCAGACGTTAGATGGCAGGGGATGCTGCAGACGTTATACTACATTACAGCGAACTTTGCGCAAGATGCTGGCGATGTCATATTACGTTTCCCATCCCTTCAAACTATGCCGGAGTCGTACTTTTACGGAAATCTGTAGCTATAGTGTAATTTAATTTAGGCGAAGTTATATTAATTCAGCAGCACGAAAGTTTTGAAAACCTATTGTTTCATTTTAACATAGGAACCCGTATTTTAATAGTTACATCTCACTTTCTTTTAAAGTGAATTGGAAAGTATAAGGCGAATGGCAAAAATATGGTGTCAATTTGTTGTTAATTACAAAGGACAACTGAAAAGGACCAGGTCGATTATCACTAATATTTCAAAAAGAAACTCCACAAACAAATGACTGCACAGAACAGGGCGAGCGGCATACAACTATACATCAAAGGCAAACCTATTAAAATACCAACAGTAACTATCCAAGAAAGAGAACGAAAATACTGAACACAAAGCAATCTAATTAACTTAAGCAAAAACTAATATGTAAAATGTAATATGAACGTCAATTAAATAACTCAATCTTTAGGTAGAAATTAATATAAAACTAAACAGTGGCGAAAGCAGTCGTAAGAAATGGGAAGAGAAGTATTGAGTTGAGATGTTTTGGTCGGGCGAAGTGAGGTGAAGGAGTAGTAGCGGAATGCAAGGAAGGCGGCAGCACGCTGAGGAAACCTAGTTGGAGAAGAGCGACGCCTGACATGTCTTCCACCTATTGAAAACCTATGTGATTCCGCCTGGAATAGAACTCGGCTCTTCTTGGTGTGAGACGAGTAATCTGGACAACTGCGGCCCACGGGGTAGGAAGTGACATCAATACTAGCAAATACTTGGACAATAAATACAACGAATAGCATACATCAATTCAACGATCATATCAGGGAAACACAAATCGAATGGATACGACCAAAAATGAGAAAAATGCGATAGCGGAAACAAGTACCTCACGATAGTTTGGGACCTAACCGTGCCGCCTTCCTCAGGCAAGATGCTATTTGCAAATCACAGTCGCGTTACAATATTAACATTCTTACTGATGTTTCGCAATGGACTACAATCCTTTCAATTGTTTTAGTAATCACACTAAATCGTTGCCATTAAAACTAAAAAGTGCATTACTTTGTTGGTCACGGCCGGGGAATTATTCAAATTAATCGTCTTCGTTTCAAAATAACACTAAGTATGGCGTTCATCAATAAAGTATGGCGTTCATCAATAAAGTATGGCGTTCATCAATAAAGTATGGCGTTCATCAATAAAGAGGATCGGGAGACCCTTAAGGCTGTTTAAGATACAAACATTGATTCTGGAGTTTTGCATCTTATAGTTTTGTGATGCGATATCAATGGTGACTGTATTAGAATACCAAATCCTATGAAACATATTTTTTTAACGTTTTAATAAAATAATTTCATTTCTAAAACTTGATTCGTACAAATCTGGAAAAGTTATTCTAACATAAATTCTGGTTTCAGGTGGTAGAGTGTCTGTTGAAGCGGCACGGTTGACAGTCGCAGTTTATTTGAAATCCGACACTCAGTTCAAACGTGGTAAGGGTTTAACTTCTGGTAGTTTTGTCTTTAAATTTTATCTCCAAAATTAAAATGGCAATACGAGGAAACTGCACCACATATAGACAAGAAATATAGTTTTTTAACTCTCGTAAACCTCAACAATTATTATTTTGAGCTGTATCCCAAGGGGTTTTTTTTTTTTTTTTTTTTTTTAATTTTAAGATTTCTAGAAAATAAGGTAGGCTACTAATTTAATATTCCTACAACTCGTTCCATTTATTTTCCATTGCGTTATTTTTTTTCCAGGCTGTTGATTCATATAAGTACGAAAAGGAATAATTTACTGATACCGTATAAAATAATATTCGCGTGTCGAACAGCCACTTGCTCCAACTGCTCAATTTGCTCGACTCCGAATATTTTCTCCACTCGTGTAAGACTTGTACATTTTTCCGCTGGTGTAGGACTTATATTATCTTGCACCATGTGTAAAGACTTAGAAAAAATATTTCCACTGTATATATGACTTAGAGAATATTTTTATGTTGTGTAGGTCTTAGAAAAGTTTTAACAATGTGTACATTTTTTTTGTAAGGCCTTGCACATGGTGCAAGATAATATAAGTCCTACACCAGCAGAAAAATTTACAAGTCGTACACGAGTGGGAAAAAATATTCAGTCAAGCAAGTGGAGCAGTTGGAGAAGGTGGAGGAAGTGGAGCAGGTGGAGCGAGTGGAACAGGTGGAGCATTGTAGTGGGTAGATAGGTGGATCATGCGGAGAAGGTGAAGCAAGTGGAGCAGGTGGAGCGAGTCGGGCAGGTGGAGCAGGTGGAGTAAGTGAAGCCAGTGGAGCAGGTGGAGCAGATGGAGTAAGTGGATCATGTGGAAAAAGTGGAGCAGGTGGAGCAAGTGGAGCAGGTTGATGCGGAGGTGGATGGGAACAGAGATGTGTATGTGTAGGTGGATGTGGATACGGAGGTGAATTGGTGTGTGGACTGGTGTGGATTGGTGTCGATTAAGGTGTAGATTTGTGTGGGTTGGTGTGTTGATTGGTGAGAAGGATTGAGGATTATTGGTATTAAGGAGGATTGGTGAGGAGGACTAAGGAGAATTGATGAGGATTGAGGAGGATTGGTGAACAATGAGGAGGATTGGTGAGGATTGAGGAGGATTGGTGAGGTGGATTAAGGAGGATTGGTGTCTGAGGAGAGCACGAATTATTTTCCTAGCTGCCCTTGTACATTCCACATCTCCAGAGCCTGGTAGTATTCAAATCTAAATTAATGCCAATTAATCTCGTATAAATGTTGATCCTTTCCATGATTATAACATATTCGTGCGTGTGGTCGTTGTTAGTGTGATGGGCCTTGTTTAGTCACATAAACATACAATGTCAATCTCACCTACATCTAATATTGTGGTATAAGTCTGTAAAGTATTATGCTTGTTGACTTTCTGGCCTTGCTACATACTAAGCCAAGGGAGTGGCAAGGCCGTATATGCAAAAATACATAGCAAAACCAACGGAGAACTAAATGGCAAACGCCATTTAAAAGAACCATTTACTTGTACAATATAAGGGTGCATTGATTAGTAAAACTACTTACAACATAAACAAATAGATGTGATAATTGTCTTTTATTGTTAATATTTTTCTTTCCATTTGTTACCAATATTACATTAGGGAAAGCTAACATGAACTTCCCTAACCCTAAATTGCAAGTTAAATAAAATATACGCGAAACAACAGGTTACCTTCTCTTTCCCACACAAAAAGAGTAAAATGCAAATATTTTTGAGGTACATAAATCTGCTGTTACCCAGCTAATACTTTGATTTTCTTTGTTTATACTAAAGTATGGGCAGTAGTTATGCAAATAACTGGTCATTTAGAAAACACAGAACGTCATCACAACACATACTGGGCAAGTTATCCCAAAATACAATTGTCACAACATGGCAGAGTATAAATACTGTCATACCGACATTTATACTGACACGAGAAAAGTATATTTGTTCCTTCCCAAGAAAACTATTACTTTAACTTTTATGAATAAATATTACTTGGATATTACAATATAATATCACAATTTTACGCACTATATATTTCATACACATCATCTGCTCGCGATCCGAAGTGGATAAAAGCAACTGCTGAACAATTTCCAGGCCTAGATCCGACGAGCATAAGTTTTTTTTTTTTAAAGAGTTTCAGAAACTTCGTGAAGTTTTTCAAGAGTTTAAAAATGTTACATACCACAAAGTCCCTAGTATTGACCACAATAATCATGCAGGCCTTGACTTGATTACCAGAGTTTAACAACACAACTTCCGTAAGACGTAGCTTGGTTGCCAAAGTTTAAGACCAAAACTTTCATAGTTATTGTCTGGTTTACAAATGTTTATAACCATAGACCCCTTCATTAATAACTTGGTCACAAAACTCTCATAATGTATTGCAAAATGGTTACAGAACATAACATGAAATTCTTTCTACCCATTATAAAATCTCAGATAAGAGACCAACATTCTGTGATTATTTAAAAGACTTTAAAAATTCGACCATCATGGCCCTACCTTAACATCCAACTGACGCAAAGGTCCTACTAGTTTGAAGAGCCTACATTTGTGCAATAACACCAAAATACTACTTATCGTATAGAAGAATGCCCCTTCGAGACCACTAACTGACCCTGAAATGAAGCATGTACAGAGATTAAATACACATTTTCGCCACATGGCGTGTTCAATCACAGCAGTGGTACGTCATTTTTGTCAGAATATGTCGTGATTTCAAGAATTAATTGATATTTTCAATACTTCATATAGGGGTCTTGGGGTTCACAACCAATGGTGTTTGACGTAACCAAATAAGGTGAACCGATGCAGCGGTCCCATTTTCCCCTTAGGGGAGTCACATAAATGAAAAATTAACCACCAATAACATTGAAATACTCAATCATACTTCTGGCATGTTGACCAGGTGCAGGAACTTACATAACCAAACGTCATGGTTTTGCGCTGCATATGCACAAGTAGCGAGTGGTCTGTAGTACCTGCCTCCGATGGTGCTGCCATTAGGTGGCGAATCGCCGAAGCACCTTATCGCTCCACAGTTTTCTGCCATGGCTGAGCGTTGTTGCATGTGGAAAGATATCTCGTACTTTGACACACATTACCCATTACCCCAGGTCTTGAAGTGTCTTTTTTTTAGATAACGTGAACATGCCGAGAACATTGCAGGTTAGTTGTTCGATACATTTTACACTATTAATAGTGTTTTTAACACCAAAACCAGCATGTTAAACGTTCGTACCTGCCGAGCACTGTGTCAGAAAAGTGTCAGGTAAACAAAAAACAGCAATTATTCGAATGGGTGAATATGGCGATCGTGGTCCAGCCCGCTGATTAAATATTTTCTAATTAGTGATAGTTGTTGATAATTTGAGGGCGATTGGCGACGTTGTCCAGCCCGTCACATCCCCCCCTTCTTAAAATGGAGAACTCCCTCAAGAAGACGTAGTCCAGCCAGCTTGAGAAGAAGATGCCAGGAAATAAGACGATGTGGTCAGCTTTGAAGAAGTACCAGCAAGTCTTCTCTCACATCAGTCCAGGGAAGAACATCCACAGCACCACCTCCGGCATGGCTTCAGGAACATCCAGTGGAACACTTCCAAAGAAAATAAGAACAACTTGTGCAAGTATATGACAATATCAGGAGAAAAGAGCCCCATCTCTGCTCTATCGAAGAATAGGAGTCCCCGCAAGGAGCATCCCGAATCAGTTTCTCAAACTCAAAGGGGGCAAAGGAATCACTAGTTTTACTTTATGATTGCCATGTTGAGCTCTCAGCAGAAATTTTCAAACCCATACTACAATGCAAACTATAATAATATCAGTTATAGGACCAATAACACAAAATACATAATACACAACCCTCTTATTACTTAAATTAGCGTGCGTACACACGAAATGATCATGAAATTGGGTCAGCAACAACCCTGAGGGAGCCCAATACTACTACATGTTAAACTAAAACAAGATAATCCATACTACACCCTAGATGATAAGGAACATACATGACATTACCACAATCAGTGATAGCTCATTAACATCACGTCATTGAGTGGTAAACAATTTCAATTGCATCGCATGACACTTCATCACAACTGCTTTCTGCCACAAACCCTCCAATACTACAGTAACAGGGGCCAAGAACCTGAGCACCCTGAATGGTCCCTGGTACTTAGAGGCGAGCTTGGCGCTGTACTGTGCAGCCTTATTGCTAAGGAAATGTGTATCTAGCATGACCATATCTCCTACTTTGAAGGTCGCCGCACCACTAGAAACCCCTTTCCTCGCTGCCATGGTACTTCTGAAGATTTTGAGTCGCATCTGACCATAATTCCTCTAAAGACTTTTTACTTCCAGCATCCCAGCAAAAGTTGCTTAAACCCCAAGGTTGAATGAGAGAGTGATATAACCTCCTTCCAAAAAACATGTTCGAAGGACCCTAATGGGTCACATCAATTACGACATTGTTGAACGCAAGCAAGACATAAAAATTTCAGGTAAACAAAAACAGTAATTATTCTAATGGGTGGATATGGCGATCGTGGTCCAGCCTGCTGATTAAATAGTTTCTATTTAGTGATAGTTGTTAATAATTCGAGGGTGATTGGCGATGTGGTCCAGCCCATCACAACTTCTAGGTATTTTTGCTGGAGTTTTTTTTAAGATCATTCAATGACATGGCATGATGGTTGAAATAGTCTGCATCTAGTATGGCGATATTAGTCTGTTATGTATTATGCTGGTTGACCTATGTAATTTTTCAGAAGTTTTTTCAAGGTCATTAAAGGTCATGGGGTCAAGATCATGTTCATTGGCTTCTAATATGCCTAGCAAGATGGTGGTCGCCTACCAAGATAGTCGTCACCTACCAAGATGGTGGTCGCCTACCAAGATAGTCGTCACCTACCAAGATGGCGGTCAGCTACCAAGATGGTGGCCTCCAGTAATGTATAAACAAATGACGAAACAAAAATCAAGATTGTGGAATGAGTATTGGTGAGGGGAGTGGTGTTGAGGGAGTCAGTGTCTGCTGGGGATGAAACGAATGTGACTAATTACTGGTTTTGGGGTGGGGGCCTTCAAAAATGGAAGTTTTTGGCATTTTTTATAAGTTTATAAATAATTCGTAAATAATTTTTTAATAATTTTACTGATCAATTTTTAATATTACAGTTATTGGGATTTTTGAATTTTTTGATTTTTTTTTAACTTTTTGAATTTTTGCATTTCCAAGGTCAAAGTCAATGTCAAGGTCACCGGGATCCAAGATGGTAGTCGTGTGACCGCAATGACAGAGCAGGAAGTCTGGAATTCAATATAGCTGCCAAAATACCGAATCCCTGTTCCTAGGTTCCTGCACCAGGACGCCCATTGCCTTACTACTATTTAAATCGCCACCATTTTTAAACTAAATTCCTGGCCTGCTTCATATATATACCGTTTATAGTTGTAATGTCTACTGCTGGCATACAAATATAAAATCTAGGCCCTGATTGATTACATGGTTTCGACGATATAGTATTCTAATATATAATGGATTTATGACCGCCATTTTGGAAATAAGTGTCTGGCGTACTTAAAACAAAAATTTTTGCATCATATGCCCCAGAAGTACTTGTTTGTAAAATATGATAGAAAGCTGTGAACTGTTTCCCGAGATATGACAAAAACCTTATTTAATCGTTTGGTACTATATGCTGTTCACGGTAAAGTGAGCATCTTTAATGCCCTAGTTACTTTTTTTCTTTCAGCCATGTTTTAACCCTCAACGACCTTTTTAAAACAAATATTGCCGTTTAGATAATACACACAATGTGTAAATTATACCGCACTAGAAAGTTAACGTCTAAGGCTAAAATAAAATATTTTATGGACTATTATTCGAAATGAGAGGGCTTTCAATAGTGCTCACTTTACCGTGAATAGCCTATATCTTACAAAAATAATGGACAAAAGATGTGTAAATATTATTCAAAGATATAATATATATTGTCTGCATACAAAGTTAATTTGGAATTGATTATATGATCCCAACAATATAGTTTCCTAAAATGAAATGGCTATGTGGCCGCCGTTTTTAAATAAGTGTCTGACGTACTTGAAACATACTATCTATCATCATCTGCTGCAGTACTATATTTGTTTGCCAAATTTGGTAGTAATCGGTTAAATTTTATCGTAATATGACTTAAAATCTTTATTTATTCATGTTTATCTATCTTACAAAATGACCGATAAAAGTACTTATGTGCATGTGCATGTGCATGTGCATGTGCATGTAATAGATACTTTCAGGGTACAAAATTCGGTAGAAATAGGTAACATTGTTTGATAGATATTCCTAATAAACCAAAAGTATTTGTAAGTCCGCCCTTTTAAAAATAAATACCTAATCACGCTCAATTACTATAATTTACTTACCTACCAAAGTGGGTGAAAATTGGTTGAATAGTGTTCGGGGTATAATATAAAATATTAATTTTTTCATGTATTGCTATCTTCCAAAATGGCCAACAGACAACAATATTCATCTCAAAATTTAATGCTTATACGATTCTCTGCTATCAAAACAAATTTTTTTTTATCGGTTAAATGGTTCGCAAGATATAACATATAACCCTAAATATTAAAAGGCCGTAATTTTGAAAGTATGTTCACGGAATGGTCGAAAACTATAATTGCCAGTTACCATTACTAAGCACTATATGTGTTCCAAGTTTGGAGAAATTCTGTTTACGCGTACTGAAATTGATGGGTGTGGGGCACACACTCGCGCAAAGGCACACAGAGACACACACACACGTAGAGAGACAGGAAAGTGATCTCATAAGCTATTTCTTCCTTCAGAAAGTAGGCCGATCCATCATTGCGGAAGCTCTTTGTCAGGAATGTTCGAACTTGCAAATGCCAGTTCGGTGTTACGTCGTCCTGCTGGAAAATGAAATTCGCGTGATCTGCCTCGACCACGATATGTTGTGGTTCGTGGCTGTGATCCACATATCCGTACGTTATGAACGCACAAAACGCCGGCGCGTCTTTGTGTATTCCCTTGGCGTAGAACGTGAACGAGCTGAATCCTGTACGGCTTGAATAACAAGCGCCGTCGTGTGACACTCCCTACAGACGCGTGCAGAATGGCAAGCTCTAGGCTGGCACGACGAGTACAGCTCTGAGGACTTGTTGTACATCTCCTCCGGGTGCGGCCAAGTCTTGGTCGGAAACTCGGAGTCGATCTGTGGAATATCTATAGCACAAACAACGTGTTTGTTGAAACCGGTCGTGGCAACGAGGAATTGTCTGAGCAGTAGCCACCATCATCTTGCCGGAGATCACGGACAGTTGTCACAGACTCACTATTGTTGAGAAGTCGTCATCCTGACACATACCGAAGGCAGCTCGCTTTCTGGTGACTCATCGTCTACACACTAGGAAGTCACCTAGCGGCAGCCAAGTGAAACACTTCAATCCTCCCTTACCAGTATTCAAACATGCTCGCTGACATGTGAGGCATGTCAAGATTTACAGAACTACATGATGTGTCAGGAAATTTATAAATTTTTAGAATGTCTCGTTACATCTTTAATACTTCTACCATCCCACGTATCTACGAAAAAACACATATTTAGCTCCAGTAGCTATGGCAGTTTCCTTGCTACCTCAGCACTCTGAAAAAATTCTCCACCTTTAGCTTTACATAATTTAGTATAAAACACTAATAGGATAATGTACTTATAGTTTGGTAGCAGTTCTATGTAATACAACAGACAAGTATATAGCTCCAAGTTATTATAAGCTCAAATATGTTACTTTTATTTTACAGCGTGTGAAGCAAGAAGAGGCAACATTCTATTTGGTAACAATTTAGTACTAAAACGTGATCGTTTAGCACATACTGGTCTTGGACCGTGGACTAAAGTGTTGATGTGAACGTGTCTGTAGAAGGATACATGCCGGGCGAGAACGTAGAAAGCAAACAGGGTTTTCCAAAGTTATAACTGTGGACTAGGGTAGTGTAAGAGGGGCGGGAGATAGTTACCTGGAATCATCCTTCCCTCTTCCCTCTAGGAGGGTGGGTCGTCGAGAATAAGTGTTGCCAAGAACTGCTACCCTCATTTCATCCCTCCCGCCCACTTTCTCTTACAGCGAGGAAGCAAAAAACAATTGCGTGTAGTGAAAAAAAAAAAAAAAGCACTCTTGTTTACATTAGCTCCCCTTCTCCTCCACCCATCTCCCTTATTGAAGTTTGTCTCCAGAAACTAAAGGTGAGGTATAGACTGATAACCGTGTTTTGCGCATATACCCAACGTTGACCTACCCAATGCGTGTATAAATATGAGCCACGTGGCCATCGCTAATGTATGTTTGTTTGTGTACATTTGTATTTTTAACAGACATTCCCCTTTTATATAAAATAAAAACTGGCTTATTGGAATATGTTCTAGTTACTTTAAAGTTAGGCTGCAAGAAGTGTGCACACATCTCAAATCACATACTTACGTAAAACTCGTTCTAACATCCAATACTATACACGTTGTTTTGTCAGTGTTACTGTCAGATTAACTGTCCAGTGTTGGAAGACGGAGAATTGCTACTACGCTGCTTCTATGAACACTGTACACCACTCACCAGTTTCCCTCATCGTTTGTCTGCCGTCAGTGACTCTACCTATAGGCTGTTCTCGTTAAAGTGAGCACTTTTCAAAACCCTCCATTCTGGACTAATAGTCAATTAATATATTGTAATCCTAAACGTTAACATCTGAGTGCGGTAGATTATACACACTGTGTTTATTACATTCATGGCAATATTTATTTAAAAAGGTTTTTTAGAGGATAAAAAATGGCTGAAAGAAAAATGTAACTAAGGCCACAAAAGTGCTCAGTTTACCGTGAACAGCCTATATGTGAGTGTCTTATGCAGTTGAGAATTTTGCCCATGAAAACCTCTTTATACTGTGTTGCTAGGTCGTTACGTTCTTCAACTACTCCATTGATTTTATTGTAAACTTTAAAGACGGAACTCATGCTACAGTGATTTAAAATCGTGGTATCGAGCATAAAACAGACATATTAGAACATTTTTACATGACGAAACATTATTTTACACCCAAGGAATTATATATAGTAGTTTGTTGTTGTTGTTCTTTGTATATTTTGTAGATTCATTAATTTGAAATAAAATTATAGTAAATACCAAGGATTTTGTATGAATTCGCCTTTCAGACTTTTCTAGCGATGAAATGTTTAGTAGACATCGTCTGAATGTCGGCGATAAAAATATGAAGTGATTATTTTGTAATCATTAATAGTTTCGTCTTTACCACAGCAATTTTCATGGAATTAATGTCTGAAATAGTTATTTTCAGCGTGTAATGAATTTTGATTAGTAATGGATTGTGTTTATTTACGTTATTTGTGTATGCAGGATGTGAAAGATTTTCATCTATGAGCAAAGTGAAGAGGTCATTTAGTATAAGTAAATCAGAGATTGAATTTTATCTGACTCAGTAACGTTGCAAGTTTTCGAGGGGTTATATTTATATAATAGATAAAGTTCCTTCGGTTGCAAACGGGAATAGGGTGAGGGGCGAGACGCCGATCTTGGATCTCCGACTTCCTGCACTGTCATAACACCATCCTGGAATCCGCCATATTGGTAGCCAGTATGCCACCATCTTGTTTTTTCACTTCGTGTTCTTACATTCTGTGTTTTTCTTAAGTATAATTTAATGCTCTATCATTCTAGGTTGTCGCTCTCGTTCCATCTGTTTTCTTTCTCTTTAGTCGCATTCTTCTTCCCGGCCGCCATCTTATTTCCGGCCGACATCTTTCTTCCAAGTGCCATCTTGGTTTTTCGTTATTAATTTGTTTTGGCCACCATATTGTCTTTTCGTATTTTGTTTACATCTGCTGTTGGTAAGGGCGCTGGTGTGTGTCCGCCATCTTGGTTCTAGAATTTGCTACTAGGAGCGCTGCTTTTTCGGTCTGCATGCCGATGCCTTAGACCACTCGGCTATCGGGACATGCGCTGGGAAAATGGTTTAAAAGTATATGAAATGTGATTTGTAGGGGGACGAGAAAATATGTTGTCGTGTTTATTATAATATCTATTGATAATTTTCTTCATAAAATACACTTCTTTTTCAGTATATATATTTTTTTAGTATTTTTGTTACATTATTTTCGTATAATAATTTTTATTTACTATCCCAGCAATAAGTTTTTTTTTTCATTATATTTCTAAGTTGTACATTTAAGTTATTTATTACATTTTTATTATTAAACATTAACTATGTGCACCCCATTATCCTGTGAGACTATGTGAACCCCACTTACCTGTGAGACTATGTGCATCCCACTTACCTGTGAGACTATGTGCATCCCACTTACCTGTGAGACTATGTGCATCCCACTTACCTGTGAGACTATGTGAACCCCATTATCCTGTGAGACTATGTGAACCCCACTTACCAGCGACATGTACGCTGCATTCGTACATTGATCATCAGTCTGCATCCAGTTTTTGGTCGACTATCAGCCATGTTTGATCCAGAGCAAGACTACCCAGTACAAGTCCGCCCAGGCTTCCAGAGAGTTGGATGTTTTGTGGACGATCCGCTGGTAAAATGTGTTGAACAATGTGAAAATGATATACATGTTTACTTCTCATATGACACGATAGCCATGCCAGACTGTATAAAACCTGAACTTGCAAGAAACTGTAAAAACAGTTAATGTACAGTTAACCTTTGTAGGCCAAATATACATAGAAATCCATGCACACTACAAGAAATGAAAAATCTAATGTTTAACTAAGTGGACAATATATTTGATGAATATCCTCAATGCGAGAAATTATTGCCGTGGAAACTAATGAAAGGTCCCTTGAAACATTACAATCTGATTAAAGAAGCATCTAAAGTGCCGCTACTATATGCTGAATTGTGTACTGGGGACCTGCACAGTGCTGTAAAACACCATGAACCATCATGGACTGATCTGCATTTGGAATAACTGTGTCCCATTTACAGGCTCAAATTACTCAGTGAAGCGAAGTTTTTGCCTTCAAACCTCCTAACCAAGCAGATGGGACTCTATTAAAAAATATAAGTATATATGTTCGTAAATGTCAATTGTCTGAGAACCACGGAACTAGAAACATAAAGTATATACTCGAGCAGCAGTTATGCTAGTTGTTTCTCATCCTTCAGTGACAGTACAACAGAATAAACCCGAGATTCAGCCTCCAATAACTACACCAGTAGCAGCTACGCCCTGAGGCCTTTCCATGTTTATCCACACAGAAGATGATTATATTCCCTTCAAAACATTAAAAGACTATGACATATCAACTTAATGTGTACGAAAAATAGTAAAACAAATTTTAACTCATGTATTACAATTTTTTGTTTGTAAAAATTTGAATAAATGTATGTATGTATGTAAAAAATTATCAATTTTTTCTAATAACCCTTTTGCATATTTAAAACTGTTATACACTCTAAAGTGTTATGCAAAAAATGTTAACTAGTGAGCAATATTGAAAGTTTATATAAATACAAATTTTAGAGGTTGATAAACACAAATTCCACAATTCACATGTCTGTCGATACAAATCACAAACTTTGTTACATAACTGCAACAAAAAAGATGTATGCAGCTTTGTTCCCACATGAATAACTGGCCTAAACACGTGCATCAAAAATATTCTCCTCATTTCAATCGTTGGCCATATAGAGCTCAGTGGATTTTAAGCAACCCGAGAAAGACATAATACTATAGCCCTCCTACTGCATGCACACACTAAAATGTCATTTAAAACAGACATTCAAACACGAATTAATTAATAAGTATTTCAGAGAAGTAGAAAGAACGGTATAAGAAATTATATACATATTACTATGTATATATAAATTAAATTTATTTACTTACTAGCTTTTACCTGCTGCTTCGCACGCGGCCTCACTATCGGGTGATCTACCCACTGGCCTACCGCGGCCCCACTATAGGGTTCTCTATCCACTGAGATACTGCGGCCCCACTATCGGGTTATCTACCCACTGAGCTACTACGGCCCCACTATAGGGTTCTCCACCCACTGAGCTACTGCGGCACCACTGTCGGGTTCTCTACCCACTAGGCTACTGCGGCCCCACTATCGGGTGCTCTACCCACTGGCCTACCGCGGCCCCACTATAGGGTTCTCTATCCACTGAGCTACTGCAGCCCCACTATAGGGTTCTCTACCCACTGAGCTACTACGGCTCTTGGGAAGGAATGTAAGACAGCCCATAGACAAAAAAGAAAGGAGAAATGTTTTAACAATTCTTTTTTATGCAGTAATCATAAGATAAGTTTAATCCAGTACCTATTTACATCCCAAATCATCATTTTTTGGAACCGTTTGAGATATTTTCCTGGGATAAAAAGTAGCCTATGTCACTGCCTGGACTTCCAACTATATTTTAGCAAAAAATCACGTGTATCCATTGCTCCATTTTGATGTAAAATAAGGGAAAACAAACAAACAAACACACTTTCGCATTTATATAGTAGTAAGGAAGTAAGGATTATTTACATTCTTTCTAATTATTTTTGTTGTTAATGTTTCTATTTAATCCTATACTTAACGGATTCATACATATACATGTCATACAAATTATCTTAGATCCCCGAAATCTCGCAGATCAATCAAATATCTGAGTTTACTATCAAGTTTATTCGTGTCATTATAATATAAGTAGCTAGGCTTAACGAGTTTCTTCGCAGAAGGTTCGCGAATCAATTGTACATGTATGTTCATTTCATAACGATGATCATTTTAATTAAAGGCATGGACACTATTGTGGCCACATTATTTATAATTATCATTACATAGTCGGGGCCACTGCATTCGTTACCTTTATCGTAATATTCTCAGAGTCGTTGTTTTGCTAATGAACGAGTTGAAGTAATTTCTAGTATTCCTCTAAATCTCCTTCGGTGCTTTTTTTTTTTTAGGTTTCACCCAAAAAGAACAAACCGTATGGTCCTCGACTTCCAAAGGTTACGCAATTGTTTACACGAATATTTTCACTAGGCAAAAATTTCATTTCCTCGTATCCGATAATCCCTTTACCATTAGGCTTATACATACTACATACTATAGTGTTCTTCTATGATGTGTAGGTAGCGAGATACCTCTGGGCCAGAGTACTGGGTTCGAATCCATGTCGCATCAGCTCCTACTTCAAGTTGTCATTATATTCGGCAACATGTTTACGTTTTGCTTTTTAAATGTCGTCAGTTCATTATGTGTAAAATATTCCCATTTCCGTTTATTTTTCACTGTCCAACAGCAGTCTTGGAGTCCAAATTTTCATTCTCTTTGACATGACTGGTAAGTTGTAACTGGTTCGTTTTCCACTTTACATGTTAGCAGTGTATGTTTGTTGTTTACAACTTCTGCAGTTCCGTATGGCTCGTACTTTTCATAGGAAATTACTGCAACACATTCATTTCCCTTCATCGCCCACTGTTTTGAAACGCGGTGCAGTCTCCATTAGTTTTATGGGCTCTTGAATCAGAAATAGTTTACTTGACGGATCGGTAGGAAGGATAGCCACATCCTTGTATTATGGCAGTGCATGCTGCCTCGTGTCAAGCTAGGGCCCATTACCGTTACACGTGCTAGTGTATGGCTTTAAATGATTGCTTCTACTTAATGTCAGTACATTATAGTATTCTGAAGGCTGGTGTCTTCAAACAGTCACACTCCTCATGTCGCCTAGCATGGCAGCTTTTGCTGAAGATCTTGGCACAGTTACCACATTGTTTTCCATGTCATTTTTCTCAGTGTTCGGTGAATATTATAGGAATTTATATTAAAGGCGAAACGGAAGTTTAAGCCATCGGAAATAGGAATCAAAGTGAGATAATAGTATTGCAAATTGATTGATGACCTGAGCTTTTGAAGCCTTTTTTTAGCGATGTTCGGACATGGATTGATAAAGATTGATCGAAGGATTGGGAATGATTGAAGGATTGGGATTGATTGAAGTATTGGGATTGATTGGTGTGGATTAGTGTCTGGATTGGTGTGGATTGTGTTTGTTTGTGTGTGGATTGGTGTGGACTGTGTGTGTTGGTGTGTGGACTGTGTGTGTTGGTGTGTGGATTGGTGTGTGGATTGATGTGGATTGGTGTGTGGATTGGTGTGTTATTGGTGTGTGGATTGGTGTGTATTTGTGTTTAGATTGGTGTGAATTGGTGTGGATTGGTGTGGATTGTGTGTATTTGTGTGTGGATTGGTGCGGATTGTGTGTATTGATGTGTGGATTGGTGTGTATTGGTGTGAATTGGTGTGAATTGGTGTGGGTTGGTGTGTGGAATGGTTTGAATTGGTGTGTGAATTGGTATCTGAAACGAGTACGAATGATTATCATCCTAGCTGTCCTCATACAATCCAAGTCTCCAGAGCCTGGCTGTGTTCACATTTAAATTAATGTCAATTAAGCCTATAAAAATGCTGATCCATGCCATGAATATAACATACTCGTGCACGTGGTTGCTATTAGTATGATGGGCCTGGATTAGTCACGTAAACATACAATGTCAAGATCACGTGCGTCTAATATGGCGGTAGTGGTCTGTAACATAGTATGCTTGTTAGCTTTTATGTATTTTTTGTCGAGTTTTTATTTTCAAGGTCATTCTGGGTCATGGGGTCCAGGTCAGGGTCTTATGGATCTAATATGGCGGATGGGTGACGTTTATCAAGATTGTGGTCGCCTACCAATATGGTGGTCTCCTACTAATATTGCGGCCTTCGAAACAAATGACGCTTACGAACATGGTGTCGAATGCATCTACGAATATGGTCGTCTCCAGTAATGTATAAATAAATGACGAAAAAAAATCAAGATGGCAGAATGAGTAAAGGTGAGGGGAGTTGGGAGGAGGGGCGAGGGGTCAGTCGTCTGCTGGCCGTGGTGCTGGGGGACCCCGGAAATGGAAGTTTTTTAACAAATTTTTTTTTTTTTCATTTTCTAATATTTAAATCATTTTTAAATAATTTTTTATAAATTATTTTAATAATTTTGTAATAATTTTAAATAATACATTTTGGAATTTTTTGGAATTTTAAAATTAAATTTTAAGAATAAATTTTTTTATAATTTTTAAAAGATCTTTTTAATTTTTTGGGGGGGTTTTTGGGGTCAGAGTACACCAGGATTAATGTCAAGAGTCAAAGGTGAAGGTCATATAGATCAAAGATAGCAGACGAGTGACATAACAATATGGCTACCGGCTGAATCCGAATCCGACGCCCCACGCTCTTGCGTCAAAGTCCCCGAAATCCTACTACTGAGTACATACGCAATCCTACTACTGAATACATACGAAATCCTACTACTGAGTACATACGAAATCCTACTACTGAGTACATACGAAATCCTACTACTGAGTAAATACGAACAATTCAGTTCCCAGAGTTAAAGTGCCTTTCTTTGGTGTAATGTAGTGGAAGTTTTACATTCTATAGTTTATGAGCGGTTTAATGCAAATATCGCCAAACGTTGCCTGTTTTCGAAAAGCTCGTCTAACACAAGTACATAGCATTCTGAAATATTATATAACTGCGGTACTTCAACTCTCAAATGACTGAGTGATGGAACGGGTTATGGTATTAAATAGATTTCAATAGTTAATATTCCCATACAACAACAAATGCCCATTGTCCATCTTGAATCCGATGATCAAATGCAGCTATATTCGACGGCGTGAAAACACATATCTCGGTCATGTCTCGGTGCGAGGGTCAAAGAGAGAGGAAGAGAGGGAGAGGGAGAGAGAGAGAGAGAGAAAATTCGTGGTCACCGGTGGAGCGTGTTGCTGAGTGTGATGAGGCGAGCTGCGTGGACGTAAGTCCAGGGCGACACTGGGCGCCTGCTATAGTGACAGTGACAGTGACACTTTGACAGCTGACACTTCCCGTGGCGCCGTTATTTGTCAGAGACGCTAACCGGGCTTCGACGTTCATTGCCCCAACCTCTGCTGGCAATGTCACAAGGCGAACCTACAAAATATGTGTTGTATGCTCGAAACGTTTTCCAACACTTGTTGCCAGAACGTAAGCAATTAACATACTCTAACCAATGCTTATAATCTACGGCGAGTCTAAACATTGGTTACAGTATGTTTGTAATCATATTCGATAAATTAATACCTGTTGGTATGGCAAAAACTTTAGTCTGCCTTCATATAATCGGTGACAAGAAATTTTCACCACAAAACTTCATCTATCCGAATAATAATTTTTTATCAGCGTAGTATATATTTTGATCGAATATGTGTATGTGCATATATATGTGTGCGGGTGTGCTGCGCATGTATGTTCAGAAATCTTATAAGGTTCAGTATACCAACTACTATCAAAAATTAACTCCTGACTATAACAAAAATTATGCAATCTATGATCACCAAAATTGGAGCAAATGACCTTCGAACTCTCTCATTAGGTGAAGTAAAAGTGGGTACTTCTCGTAAGATTTTGAAGTGAATTAACCCATGCAGAATTAATTCTAAGCTGTTGTCATATCAATGAAGGGTTTTCATTTTCTTCTGGAAGCTTGCGCCAGTGATTTCTCGTAATCTCCACCCAACTCAGTTGTCGCACCTACGTATACTCACATATGCATGTCCAGTGAGCGAAATCACATTGAAGTCTATTTCACGAACTGGCATAGGCTATCGCCATTTTGATGCATTACAAGAGAGCAATTCCAAGCCTTTCACTCTACATTATAATACTTCTTCATTAGAATGTTTATACATAATACATTTCTTAAGGTGCAAACATTTTCTTATTGAGATGCTTTACTTTTGAGTAATGGGTTGTTATAAAAACTGAACGCTATTTATAACGATATTATGGAAATTGATGTCTAACGATCTATAATGACATCATGCGCATTTATGTTATAGTAAGCAAAGTCATGTAATATACAACATACCTTAACACGTTCGGTCGCACAATAATTTCTAAGTTCAAGTTGCAATCACGTAATTGTTTTGTATGCACTGTTCTTGTGTTCAGACCTTTCCTTGCAGGCAGTGAACGTGATACGTTCATGATTATATTGGCATTAAACATTGACGTCAAACAGGTGTAGAAAATGTAAGAAATCTGATTGGTCTTAAGGAAGCTTGGACACTGACGTATTTCTATGTACAGTACTCGCCATAAGTACCACACATCTGCAACTTGTCCACGTTGATGGATGCGGTTACTGAATGGGTTGAAAAGTGAAAAATAATTACTTTCGATAAATTCAGCCTACAGAAATAAATAAAATTGCAAAAAAAAAAAAAAAAAAGGCAAGTCGAAATAATAATATTTTGGACATTCAGATTACAATTAACTCAGTTTTGGAAAGTTTTAAAGATTAACTTCATAAAAAAGTTAGCAGTGTTGACGTGTGAGACCAGAAAATTTCCCTTTCACACAATGATCCCAAGTCCGAATAATTTTAGGAATGATTTTAACTTTTTTTTATTGAAATTTGGGAAACCCTTTTGTTTACTTCACAACTAAATTTTTGTACGGAGGTCCTTTTGTGGGTATTTTCATTGTGCCGTGTCTTGTAAATGAATGTAACATTATATACTTCCAGCTTACGAAGTCTCCAGTGAGGAACGATATTTTTTACAGGTTATGAAGATATTCTGACAGTTTATTACAGTCCAGAAAAATGTTGAATTCAACTGTCGAACGATGTAGCCACGGCTACGTCATCTGGTCAAACAAAAACATTTCCGCGAATTGCGAGGGAATGAAAATACCACCTGCGTTTATTGCTCATATTCTGATTTGACTATGGCTCTAACCCCTTGATGCTTCATCCATGCAAGTTTCGAAAATAATGTCGTGATATTTTATTTAAGCAGACAATTTTGAACTATGCAGAACCACATGGATGCATTTTATGATTGCTTATTACGGCCACCACATATATCTACAAATATTACTACACTTCAGCAGCTCAGTTTGCCGTACATGTTAATACAACAATACAACAGTGAGTACGTTTAGGGCTTCTCTTTGGCTCTCATTCTTGTAATGTACAAGTGAATCAGTCCTTATTTGCGGTAGCTTGAACTGTAAGATTGTAACTAGCCAATCGTTGCTTGAAATACAATGCAGTTTCTTTGTACATGTGAAGGTTAAATACGTCTGGAAGGATAATGTGCTACGTAGTAATGTGTTAAATACGTCTGGAAGGATAATGTGCTACGTAGAAATGTATTAAATACGTCTGGAAGGATAATGTGCTACGTAGTAATGTGTTAAATACGTCTGGAAGGATAATGTGCTACGTAGTAATGTGTTAAATACGTCTGGAAGGATAATGTGCTACGTAGTAATGTGTTAAATACGTCTGGAAGGAATATGTGCTACGTAGTAATGTGTTAAATACGTCTGGAAGGATAATGTGCTACGTAGTAATGTGTTATCACTCATTGATTTTGCTTACGTTCTTCATTTCTCCGACTTGTATTTTTATGAAAATTTTTGTGAACTAAAAAATTGCTCAGTTAGTTACAAAATATATTGTACGACACATCTATATTCACTTAAAATGAATTATTCTGTAGCTGCGCCGTTGTAAGGCCCATATGCCATAACTCCTTAATTTTTGCAGCTAGATATCACCTAGGCACACATTACAAAGACGTAAATCAAAACAGTTTTTTTTTCTTCAGGAAAGGTACGTTGCGAGTGAATTATTCTATCTCGGGCACACTTCCGCGGAACTTACGTGAACAATTCAGGCGTTTTTTTTTTTTTCCTTCGCTACAGACAATTTGATTTGGGTGCATTTTATGACAGCATTTCTAGCTATATAAATTATATTACCTCGAATAGAAAATTTAACTCTTTAATAATATGCAAATATATATATATATATATATGAGTCTTTGTGTTTTTGTATTGTATAGGTGTGTTTGTGCACATGATGGGAAATTTGACGATTTCCAGTTCTATACCTGATGTTATCGACATATAAATAGAATAAATCTATTAGATAGATTTGTTGAGTGTGAAATGTATTTATTATTACGTCATTTTACCTGAGACTATAAATTTGACAGCGTATAAGAACATACGAAATACAACTGAAACACTGCAGTAATGATATTATGCGGGGTAGTTTTTTTGCCACACAATTGATATAAGTGTTCAGGGGAAGACCAGTTTCTTCGATCAAGTGCCGCCCAATACTTCCTTCCTCGAACTCATCCCACACATCTTGATCCGTTTCACTATTTCTCCAAAAACAAAACGTCAGAAACATAAAGAAAATACTTTTAGTGTTAAAAACCACAATAAGCTACTCAATTTAAACTGAGCACTTTTAAAATCAACGTTTGAAAAATGTCCTGCATGTATTTTAGTGGGCACACAGACTGTGAGCAGCCAGTGACGTTGGTAATGACGGAGGGTAATTACTTCCATGTCTTAACGTTGAATCAACATTGTCGTTAGTAATAATTTGTCAATACTGAAATTATATTTTGCCCTCGGATTTTTCGTTCGTTTAAGTTTAAGAATCAATAAATTTGTAAAATTTTTATTTTTCTGATAGTTTCGCAGTTTCACTTGACCAACGCATTCATAAAATGATCAGACCCATGCAATGTTAATTTTAAATATTGCGAAAGAATACACTATGTGTATACTAGTAATTCTTAAAAGGACATTTAAAATTGCTCGGTTTACCGTGCACAGCTTATACTCTAATTGGCTGCGTTTCTGTCAGAGAATGTCAAATAAAAAAAATAACGTATGAAAACTTACATTTCAGACAACAAGAAATACGATATGATTCTCACACAACAGGAGCACCTGGAGGAAACCATACCACTTCATGACTGTGCCCAACTCCCCTCCCTTCCTTCCTTCTATTCCACTCATTTAAGTAAAGCACTTCAAGCAGCAGAGTTTAAATGGCAGAGTACAAACAAATAACACAGACGCAATAAATTGCGAAAATTTAACCATCTAATATGAATTATAATACAACATAATTAAGCCTCAAAATTGTGAGAAATGATTTAACAAAATGTTAGTTTTCTTATATTTTATCTCTAGGCTTATTTTTCTTTATATTTTTTTCATTAGCTGCCCATATCAAAATTACAAGCATTATAAAAATAAAGTTATAAAAAACTAAAACCCGACTACTTAAAAGTCAAAAAGAAGTCTTCAGTTAAGTGTACGAGCCTTAGTATTACGTTGTGCCGTATGAGACACTGTGCGTATAGAGGGAAACTACATCGCTATCACACTCCAGGATGGGCAAACAGATCGACCTGATGATCTTATCAAGGCTCCTTGTTGACTACGGAACCATAAAAAGGTGCAGTTCTGTAAAGTGAAGTGTGGGGTAGAATTGACTGATGTGCTCAATCAATCGTGCGTTATACATACTTATCAATTTATTATTAGCATATTGTGTCCCATTGTTGACTAAAGGCCGCCACCTCTGCTTTTCATTTGACACGATCTTGAACCAGGCTTAGAATTAAAAGTGACATAAAATTCCAACTTATTTTTCCTCTGTACATCCGGCATATGTAAAGTGTCTTATACGGCACGACGTGTGGCTACGCCTCGTACACTTAAGTAAAGACTTGTTTTTGACTTCTGAGTAGTCGGGTTTAGTTTTTTTTTTTTTTTTTGTTTTGCGTTCTAGAGACATCTTGTACACACACACACACACACACACACACACACACACACACACACCACACACACACACACACATATATATATATATATATATATATATATATATATATATATATATATATCTGAATACCTTTGAAATTCTAATTAAACAAATATAGGTTGACAATTATTACGGATAACCCACATATTATTAATCTTAAAGTGAAGTTATCGTAAAACATTGTGTCATAACCTACGACACTCTGGTTATCAGAATCGGTGCAACAGGTGTGATGCTACAGTGGAACATATTGTTATAAGTTGACCTTAACATAAATTATAAGCTTTAGAAAAGGGGAAGATATGAAGGATTATAGTAAATAAGAAGAATAGTGAAGATAAATTATGCAACATTATTCAACTGTATAAAATATAGAAATACATCATCATTGCAGTTAAGTGACTGGCCAACTAGAGATATAAGAAGAATGGTATAGGGTAAGTTTAGGAAACGGATAGAAGCATAGAAGTAATAGCTCTCACCACTGCCTCGCCCAGGACTCGCCGCCCAAACCTTCTGGTTGGAACCCCAGCTGACTGCTCCTGTGACATGTCGCCGACTGCACCCTTGGCTGGCTCCATGGCTCCTTTCACACTTCTCGACCCACATCACGTACTCGTTTGCGAAATATGTTCCTATTGGTTCCCACTGTGCACCGAGGGAGGAGTTTCCCAGTAGATTGTTAGTGTTTAGAAGGAATTTCATGAGGTTTGCTGTACTCACATTTTCTGTTTAACCTCACGCATTTCTTAGTTAGTTTACAGATTGCCGAAGCGGCTCGTTGTTTTGACTCTGTGTTTTATAAAACTTCTTATGGCCTGCTTTTCCAACTTTGTTGTATAAACCGTAGCGTTCAGAGGAGCGGGGTTCTTTCGTAACTATGTAATGTAACATTCATGTATAGTATTAAAATCATAACCCCTCCTTTGCTTCGCCGTAGTCGGGTAATAAAAATACAAACAGCAGAACAGGCTTTGAAATAAGTTACAATTATAATGTTTTGAAAATTACACGAAGTTACATTAAATAATGGGTTCCTTAGCATTACTAACTTAGCCCAAATATGATAAAAATTGCCAAATTACAGAGTATATAAAGAATATATCTTAAAATTTTCTCTCTACATGCCCTATTAAATGTCCTTATCAAACAAAATTAGGGAATTTCAAAATATAATTTGAGTGAACTCCCTGGTCTTAACACATATATCAGCACCACTAATGCCAGTATAACCTTCCTCCCTTCCTCAGTCAGTGTAAACCCACTCTTGAGAAATTTCTGGCTACGCCACTGAATCAATACTCGAAACTGCCTTCACACAGAATGAATTACGACATGTATTTCAGGAATATTATAATTCTAGTACACATGGGTATTTTCAAGACTACTTTGAAACTTGAAATAATATCCAAATGGATTTGAAATCACTAATGTGAGTCTTGATCGGGACCTATATCTAGATCATGCCTTATTGTTGATACTCAGATTTGCAAATAACTCTTTGGATGGATATATTATTTATGTAATGTGGTGAAATATTATAAATTAAATATTTACAAACACCTAACTGTAACAAAGCGTAAAAGGAAAATTTATATGGTATTGAACTGTAGCTAGCGCCGAATACTTTTCACAAAAATCAGGTGACCCTACTCATTAGACTTTGAAAGCAGGCGCAAGACATCCTATAATAGATTCGCGTCTTCAGAACGTTTCTATATTGTTTGACACACTGCATATTTGTAGGCAAGATATTTTGTACAAACTCTTGACATAAACAAGTAATCGTTAGGTATATTATTGTTTAAAGTAAATATAGATGCCATATTCGAACTAGAGATCTCAAGTTGCGATATCACTTTGCGAGAATCTTTATGTTACTTTGTTGTAGTTTAAGAAGTGCATGTAAATTATCGCTGGGTTCATAGTCAACACAAATAAGAAGTTTCTGATATAAATCATGAGCACACTTTCCTCAACATGGGTGGAAATAATTTTTAAATAATTTCTTAAAAACTTTGATGGTAGGTAGGACTTGTCGCCTCGTTGAAAGCAATATCATAAGAGGTGAAACTAGAAACATATGCAACAGTAGTGAGACAATTACAAATATACACGTGCTTTACCCGGGACTCGAACCCAGAAAACCTCATACCATAAGTTAGTGTGCAATCAAACTGCATTATGAAGGCCGATTCAAGCATCAACTTCGAATCTAATCAGTCTAATGTTTCTAATGACAGGGTTCAGTAACCTAAAAT
Organism: Dryococelus australis; assembly: GCA_029891345.1. Taxonomy (NCBI): domain Eukaryota; kingdom Metazoa; phylum Arthropoda; class Insecta; order Phasmatodea; family Phasmatidae; genus Dryococelus; species Dryococelus australis. The sequence continues at coordinate 3,722,583 of CM057004.1, read as the reverse complement.
ATTTACAAGGCCATTATTTTTAAAATAAGTGTCTGAGCCACCTAAAACACTTAAGTTTACGAGGCCTACCATGCACTACTTGTGTGCAGAATTTGGTAAATGTCGGTTTATTAGTCCCTGAGATATGGCATAAAACCACCATGTTCTTCATGTGACGATCTCCACAAATGTAGGACAAAAATGTTATGTATTAGAATATTCGATGATTGTATACCACCAGTATACAGAGTAATGCTCAAATCGATTGCATAAATTCGTAGATATAGCTTACTAACCTAAAAATAATTAATAGCCACCATTCTGAACATGTCTGTCACACTGAAAAAGTTCGTATAGTTATATGTCCTACCACAATACCAGTTTTTCGCCAAATGTTGGTACGAATGGGTTAATTGCTTCACGGGATATGACAAAAACTTAGTTTGTATTGTAGGGCTAACTTACAAATTGGCAGAGAAATTAAACTCCGTATAGACGAATTCGATGGTTGTAACTGATACTGCCAGTATACAAAGTTAAGTTGGAAATTGGTTCGTTCTTAAAAGATAATAAGCTGAAATATATATAGACCCGCCATTTTGAAATAGGTGTCTGACACACTTAATACGTAGGAATTTGCACCATCTGCTGCAGTGCAAAATTTTTTACTAATTTGGTTGGAATCGATCAATTGTTTCTCGAGATATTACATAAAAAAATATTTATTAATGCGACGCTATCTTACAAAATGACCGATAAATATGCTCCGTGTAAGAACAGTTGATAGTTGTAATATCTACTTGATTACATAATTACGACGATATGACATTCTAAGCTTAACTAACTATATGGCCGCCATAAGGGAAATAAGCTTCTGAGAAACATGAAACATATAATTGAACTTCATATGATGCAGTACTACTTGTTTGTTCAATTTCTTATGAATAAGCTTATTTTATTATCGAGATATGGTATAATTACATTATTATTTCTTCACGTGGCACTAACTTGCAAACTGGCTGACGAATATGGCTATGTGTTGGCACATTTATGCTTGTAGTAGACACTTTCAGCATACAAAATTGGTCGAAATTGGTTTAATGGTATAGTTGATATATATATATATATAGTAGTAATATTTTTAAGAGGTTAAGTGCCTTTGTTTGTTTGTAAGTAACGGCTGATGTCGGAAAACTACAAGGCCCATTATTATAATTATTTAGCTGTTATAAAATACATTCTTCCAGATGGGCATAGGCTTTGTTTATTCCAAAAAAAATTACTGCGAAATTTCAAAATTTGTAAAACAAGCCGGAGAAAAATGAGCTACTTGACTGCTTTCTAAGCATGCTCAACCAAAACTACAGGACCGATTCTTATAATTATTTTACTGTTGGAAAGCTACATTCTTACAAATGGACGTAGGCAATGTTTATTTATTTTTAAATTTCTTGAGAAATTCCAAAATTTGTAAACGAAGTCGGAGAAAAATGATCATGCTCTACCAAAGCCATTAAAGATAAATTGAAACAATGTTATAAGAAAATGTCTTAATTTGGCGCAGATAGTCTCAGGTTGTCGTAAGTAGTCGCAGGTAGTTCCACGTAGTCACGAGTAGTCATGGGTAGTTGCAAGTAGTCGCAGGTATTTGCAAGTAGTCGCAGGTAGTCCCACGTAGTCACGAGTAGTCATGGGTAGTTGCAAGTAGTCGCAGGTAGTTCCAAGTAGTCTCAGGTTGTCGTAAGTAGTCGCAGGTAGTTCCACGTAGTCACGAGTAGTCATGGGTAGTTGCAAGTAGTCGCAGGTATTTGCAAGTAGTCTCAGGTTGTCGTAAGTAGTCGCAGGTAGTCCCACGTAGTCACGAGTAGTCATGGGTAGTTGCAAGTAGTCGCAGGTAGTTGCAAGTAGTCTCAGGTTGTCGTAAGTAGTCGCAGGTAGTCCCACGTAGTCACGAGTAGTCATGGGTAGTTGAAAGTAGTCGCAGGTAGTTGCAAGTAGTCGCAGGTAGTTCCACGTAGTCACGAGTAGTCATGGGTAGTTGCAAGTAGTCGCAGATATTTGCAAGTAGTCGCAGGTAGTTGCAAGTAGTCGCAGGTAGTCCCACGTAGTCACGAGTAGTTGCAAGTAGTCGCAGGTAGTTGCAAGTAGTCGCAGGTTGTCGCAAGTTATCGCGGGTAGTCATGAGTAATTTTAGTTAGTCACGGGTGGTCACGGGTATTTACGGGTAGTCGCGTATATAGATATGTATTTCAATAACTCCTTAAAACCTGAGCGAAGCGATAGCGGGCTGTTAGTATCAAATAAACCTAAAATATTTGTATGGTCACCATTTTGAAATAAGTATATAAGCAATTTAAATTATTTACGTGTACCTGATTTGTCATAGTATGACTTACTTATGGATTGTGAGATAATAGCTGTAATAGTCTTCGATATATTTTGTAAAAATCATAATTTTTTCATTTTATATCTTTCAAAATTGTAGTTTAACAACGTCAACATCAAAATATAATGCTTACATGATGTTCTGCGAGTATACAAAACTTGATTTAAATCGATCGGATGATTCCCGAGATATGACATACTACCCTAAATAATAAATTAGCCGCCATTTTGAAAGGAAGTTTTTGGCGTTGTCGAAAACTATAAAAGTCAGATGCCCTTACTAAGTATGTACTGTATATAAACTGAGTTTTGGTTAAATCCACTCGACGCGTTAAAAAAAGGAGACACACATGCAGAGATACATACACACAAACATGAAAGCCTTTGTTTCCTTCGGAAAGAATGCTAATAATAGTTACACTTGCAGGTTCCATATCAATAGTTTTCAAGTGAAATAATGAAGAATCACAGACATATCCGATGAAGTATAATACATCATCCTTGCTTGTATAATTTGGAAACAGAAAGTCTTTGTATACACAATATTCAATTACTAAACGTCACACAGTTTTTGATGGAAAACTAGGCTTAACCCCATGCATATAAACGTTTATACATACACACATTCACACACACACATACATACATACACACAAACAGATCCATGCACAGGATATGAAAATGAGAGGTGGTGGTGTGGTAGGGACAATGCTATGCTAACTTCGCTATCAGTATCAGTTGCCCAGTGAACATCATTTTATGGTACAGTCCATTTATAAACCCCAAATCACTCATTATTTCAAAATGTTTTCTATACACAATTTTTTTTTGTTTCGTTAAGTTTCTACTTCTCCGGCTTTATTCATGATCTCCAACCCCCCGAAAATAAATTTAATTTTCCGATAGTTTTCCAGAAATGTGAATGGTGGTCGAGACTTCCTTGGGACATATATATTAACAAGTAAGCTAATGTAATCTGTTAACTGAATCCCAGTTAGGATTTTGTAAAATCATCCTACAACAACTGCACTTGTGTTAGCCATAGACGGACATCATTCGATTTGTATTTGAGTCAGAGCAAATATCTTCAAATGACTAACTTTATAAATAATACTATATGAAAAGAAAACTTGGCAAATGAATAAAAATATTTTGCCCGCAATAGGATTTAAATTTATTAGTTATGCCGCCTTGACTATATACATTTATTAACGTGCCCAAGGTCACATTCCTCGCGCTTTTACATTTACTTAAGCATTGACGATAATTAATGAGGCACGTTAATCCTATTTTGTTTGGTTTTGAGACGTTGAAAACATTGTGCTGATGCAGAAGAAACGCTTAATTGTAGCTAGTTTGTGGTTAACTGAACATTGCTCAACATTAACTTTAACAAAGAAATCACTACCACACATTATACAAGATCTAAAAGCCAGAATAAAAGTGCACTGCTCAAACTGGCGACAACTCAGACCAGTTTCGTTTCGTTTTATACACATAAGAACTTATGTATCACAGTTTAGTGTCTCGGTGTCACATAGGCTACGTCATACAAGTGTGATGTTCACTTGTATGTGTAAGGCAGTTGTATGTGCAGAACAGGCACGTAAAATTTTCTATTTATTTCGGTTTTGGATTAGTAATTAACTACCTCCATATATGTCATTTCGTATGAAGGTACAACAAGCTGTATAGAAGGTGTATACAAATATATATGTAAACTTATAAAAGAATATATTATTTAATTATAATAAAATATATTGCTACGTCATGTCTGTATTTTGTACTGGTTTACAGGGGGTTTGAAAGTTTTGGAACATGAATGACCAGTGCAATAAATATATTTAATTCTCCATGGCGCGAGCCTAGGAACCATCTCCGGCGATCGGGAGTGTGTTGTAGGAGAACTGGCAACAAAGTCCCGTTTAAACGACAATAGTGTTACCTAGCGGGAAACTCGGGAACTGCGTGCGTGTGCACGCGCTATTTCTACCCTCGCGTCAGGTCTCTGCACGCAAAGTACAAGCAAATATGGCGTCTGATATCCCCCTCCCTCCTTAAGTTTAAGCTTAGCGCGATGCAAACGAGAAAAAAAAACAGTCTCTCGCCCCGGACAGGTACAAAACAATAAAAAAAATCAAACCCCACGCCCCCAATTGGCATTAAAACGGAAAGTATGATAGAATAATGTCCAATCAAAACTTTTTACTAACTACATATTGAATTAAGCATTATCTACACGGACTAATGTTTTAAGTATTGTTCCTATATATATATAAGGTGTAAATGTTACGTGTTAAAATATTGAACCATTCATATTTACTTTCCATTTTATATAAGCTGATGACTGTATTTAAATTAAAAGTTCCCTATGAACGAAGAACATATTCTCGCATGTGTTTCATCTCTCTCACAGCACGTTCGCTTAGCGCGGTGTACACCCAAGCAAGTCCGTTAAGAATTCAAATATTCGTTTATATCACGCCACAAGTATAGTGTAAACGGAATTTATTTTTACAATATTTCGCAAAACACTCAATGTTAACAACACAAATCAGAACAGATCACGTGGTATTATTTTTTCCGGATTTGATAAACGGCTCTCGACACCCATTACAATATTAAATGAAGCATATCCTACACTTTACGTAATTAAAAGGTTACTAACTTAACTGCCGTTGTTAAAATGTTACGTGATAAGATATCGTAAAAATCTACTTTCAACTAACTTTTTAAATATAAGCTATACATTATCTACAAAACATCTTGTCTTCCAACTAACATTACTGAAAATGTTATCGATTCACGCCCGTTTCAAACTATGGTACACAACTTCAAACTATGGTACACAACTTCAAACTATGGTACACAACTTCAAACTATGGTACACAACTGCAAACTATGGTACACAACTTCAAACTATGGTACACAACTTCAAACTATGGTACACAACTGCAAACTATGGTACACAACTTCAAACTATGGTACACAACTTCAAACTATGGTACACAACTTCAAACTATGGCACACAACTTCAAACTATGGTACACAATTTCAAACTATGGTACACAACTGAAAACTATGGTACACAACTTCAAACTATGGCACACAACTTCAAACTATGGTACACAACTTCAAACTATGGCACACAACTTCAAACTATGGTACACAACTTCAAACTTGTATTTTTCAAATCTACATTATAAAATTTCACCCCAAAACTTGGAAGTACGCTCACAAATATTATCAATCCTGTACAATGCAAAAAGTACCCAAAACGTATGAATTTTTGTAAAATATAAATATTTTAATGAAATATTACGTGATTCACCCTTAACAAGCCTATACACGAGTTACAAATAATGTAAACGTCTTTTTTGTATCCTAACTAAGTGAATTACTGTAAACTGATATTTAAACCACGTTTTCCAACCGCCAGAGTGTTCAGTGTTACGTATCCTGTTTCACACGGAGAAATAGTTAGTCTGATTTAATAAGAAATATATGTACATCGTTCCTTTAACGAATATTTTCTTTGAAATAAATCCTCATTGCAGTAAACAATTATAACAATCAAAAGAGGATTTCCTTAAAACTCAACGATAACTGCGCTGTTAACCTGCTCACCAAGGCAAACCAGTTTTTATCCCTTTACCAGGTCGACATCATATTTCTCACATTTTTAATAGACTTTCTCAAGGTTCTCCCATTTCCACAGCTGTTTTAATTCTACGTTATAACATTGAAGGTATTTTTACGACATAAAACAGTTTCACAAAGTTTTAATTATAAAACTGTATTATTTTATAAAATATTTGTTTATAATTACGTGAAAAATGTAGGTCTATGTTATACCATATCTCTGTGATACACAGACTTCGTGTATAACAGCTTGTCGTTCAAGTGACAGCAGACATCATCGTGAAGACTCCTTCAATCACAGTAGTAGAAAAACTAATAAACTAATATGTTCCCTGTATTTGTGTTTTAAACTCTGGGCGAGTGATAGAAAATTACATTTTAACCCTGTTGTGTTCCCACCCAAATATTTCTTCTTCTCACTTATAATAATTAAATAATAACTGTGTTAAGGAAACTTCGTTAAGAATAATTACCACTGTCGTATCCTGTCCGTACACTTTTCAGTAAGTTCCAAATCGTTCTCAGTAAAAAAAAAAATGTTCTGTAACTGAACCTCGTATATGACTTTCACATGTTATTCGACAGTGTTCAGTAAAAGTTTTGTTTTTATTTAAAAAATACATTTGTATCTGAAATGGTTACGCGTTGAATTTATTCATAGTTTGTAATTCATCGTTAATAATATTCGGTTAAATTCAATAATAATAATTTGTTTTTTAAGATGTAAATGTCCTGTGGGTGGAGTATTGGTTTTTAATTTGAGTGTTCCCATATTCGTTAACATATCCAGCTACTTTAGCGAACAAAATGCTTTCTTGATATTAAAAAATCTATAATACAGTGATTCTTACTAATGTGTTATCGCTCTTGCTCAGCAAAACAAATATATATATATATATCTTCAAATGGCATTTGCAATGGTGAGGTAGGTTTTATCGCCAAGCAGTTTGTTTACAACATTTATACAGCGACACTCGTGCCGTGCGGGAAACATAACTGCGTATTGAGTACGATCTTTACTGCCAGTTAATAGCAAGGCACAAGTGTGTTCATTTGGCTGGCGAGGGGTCGCTCCTACCTACAACCACGTTTCTTTATGTCTCGGAGTGTACAGCCACTTACACGCCACTGCCTTGTCGTTTCAAGCTGATACCAGTATCCGTGTAGAAGATGTTTCAACATCCTTCTGAACCTTCATTAGTTTATTCTTTCAGCTCAGTTCATTTCCATATAACAATGTAGCTTATAAACTTGGTGAGAATAATTCGTCTCTCAACAGCACAGGAATTGTTAGCGACAGCATGACGATAATGAGATAACAATTATTTACGTAACGACCATTAAATAAATAAATTTCTCTTTTCGTCAACCACATATTATGAATATTACACGCTTGCTAATAAGAATAAGTTTTTATATACGCCTATCGCTTTGAAAGTGAACTGTCTGGGATACTCTTGCCAACCCCTTCTGTGCTCGCGTTACAAATTATGCAGTTGGGGGCCAGGATATATATGTATATATATATAAGCGTTAACAGCTGCGAACCATACGTATCAGAACTAAGTTTTATTCTACTCAGGTTGCGAATCTCAGTACTATTAGTCTGCCAACTAACATTCCTCGCCGCCACCGGCTCTTCCTGTTTTCTACTTTCAGTAAACAGAATAATTGCCATTTTCATAATATGCATGTAGGTGTGTAAAAAATTCAGAGTTGTATTGTTTTAGGCCTTACTTAAATAACAAACTGTTCTTGGTACTAAGTCAAGAAATATATACCCATATTGTTAAATATTCCGCAGTACATTGGATTTAGCAAAACGTAGGGTTACACAATTACTTACTTTTAATATCACAACTGAAACTAAAAGATATCATAGTAAAATGGTTAAACATATATTGTATAAGGCTTTCGTAAGCAGTTAATCAAAATAAGATATCCTTTTGATAACAACATTATTTTTTTCGCACTTAAATGTGTGGTGTTTCCCCAGTGAATTAAGCTTCCTTGTGAACGCCGAAGGCCAATCACAGTAGTGCTTTCCCTTGTAAACATTATCGGAGCGCTTTAATAACATCTACGGAGTAAAAATAATACATTTAGCTGGGGAAAACGTGTATCACAATTCCAGCCAAACACGAACATTTACGCAAAAATAAAAACAATTTCTCCATTATCCGCCAGCTTAAAAGTCACCTCTTTGGAACAGCATCACCGGCAGTACCTTACGGTGGTACATTGCAGTGGTACCTTGTGGTGGTACCTTTCAGTGGTACCTTGTGGTGGTACATTGCGCTGGTACCTTGCGCCAGTACTTTGCGGCGATACTTTGCAGTTGTGCATTGCGGTGGCACTTTCCGGCGGTACATTGCGGTGTTACCTTGTGGTGGTACATTGTGTTGGTATCTTGCTCCGGTACCTTGCAGTGGTACCTTGCTGCGGTACCTTGTGGTGGTACATTGTGTTGGTATCTTGCTCCGGTACCTTGCAGTGGTACCTTGCTGCGGTACCTTGTGGTGGTACATTGCAGTTGTATATTACGGTGGTACTTTGCGGCGGTACATTGCGGTAGTACATTGCGTTGGTACCTTGTGGTGGTACTTTGCGGTGGTTCCTTGTGGTGGTACCTTGCGCCGGTACGTTGCGGTGGTACTTACCGGTGGTACTTTGCTCTGGTACCTTACGCTGGTACTTTGCAGTGGTAACTTGCTACGGTACATTGCGGTGATTCCTTGCGGTGGTACATTGCGGCAGTACATTACGGCGTTACCTTGCAGCGGAACTATGTCAAGTTCCCCCATAATGAAAGCTCTTCTTATTCCTTATCTGATTAGAATAAACAACTGTTATATAAGAAAAACTGAAATTGAGTTTGAGTATTTCATAGAAGTGTGAGAATTATGCGAGAGGGAGCAACCTCCCATGCTAAGATTGCAAAGGAAGTAAGGGTATATCTGAATATCCTCTAAAGGAATATTCAACGTAGAACCCAAGGATTTATTAATCAGTAAGCTTTAAAATATTGTGACACTGATGCTTAACACATAAAAAATATACAAAAATTAATGAGCACAATGTTGATTATGCATTCAAAACATTATAACAATTTGAGAATGCTATAAGTGAACTCGTCAGTCAACAATATGCAATTTGAAGCATCAGTGTTCACAATTAGTGAATTACTTCGGGTTTAATATATCTGCACACGTATACATGAGAAACATATTACTTGTGCCACACTGCAAACAGTATTTGCAATTTTCGTGTATCAGCACTGTGCTTGTATCGATAAAATAATGTTTTGAAGACAACAGGCAATGAACAGTTGATATATGGTACAAAGTTCACACTAGTGCGTGGACTGGCCTACACAGGATTGAATTAGATAATTTTGTTGGTCTCTGCACGTAAACGCCTTATCTGAAGTCCCGTGAAATGCAGTTCGAGTAGCTGCAAGGAAACAATAGCAACCACTCGCTGACGCAGCCTCGCTCGTTTCACTAAATGCACTAACGAAACATTACAAACACACTGCTTCCTCTTGACGCGTGTTTCTCGGACATAAGGTTGCTCTCTAGTTATTGACGTTTATTCGAGATTGTGGGAGACAAGGGATAGTCGTGCGCAGCCGTAAGGTTCACTCTACTCAGATTGGCAACAAAACGACATTTCTTATAAACGAGTTTGGAATGGTGAAAATCTCAGTAGCAAGTTGCGCTGGCGTTACAAAGAGGTCGCTCTATATGCCGGCAGTTTATCCAGAAATTATATTTATTTGTATATAAAATTGCATTATTGTCACAATTTGTTATATGCACTTGCCTTTGATAGAATAATGCGTAGTAATTTTATTTACATATTTTTTTCTTTTTTTAGTTAATCACAATCTCCAATGCTGTTTAAAGAAGTAAACAGTAAAAATACCATCGCGTTTGGTGTTAACCTTCCATAAACACGGTCAGTTTAGTGAAAAATAATAATGTCACGAATTTTACAGTAAATTACGCAAATCTGCAATATAAATTAATTTTTAAACTGTTGTCACTTTTAGTTAAATTAATTATTTAATACAACATTCAGCTTACACCGGTTTTACGATCAAATACTGAGTAACATGTAAAGATATTTCGTTAATTTACCTTTCTTCTGCGAAGAGAAAATTGTATTACTTACGTAAATTCTAGCACAATACAAATAGTGAGATAGAAAAAACTATACTTATTTATGAAAGTTGCAATTATTCCTCTGTGTACATGCAAAACGAAGGGAATCCGGTTGACACGCAACATTACTGCTACCTGGTGGCGGTAATATTTAGTCGCCAATCTATTAGCAATAAGCTGAGTACAGTAATGCTTAGCCGTCCTTTCTTCCCTTTGTCAGGCAACACCACATTCACATAACGACGCTCTCGTGTAGACACGTAGCAGCTTCTAGTGCCGAATATTATTCGTATTTAATGAGAAGTATCAGTTATTTTTAAGTACATGGTAACGTATCCAAAGCTTTCAATCTAAGTAGAATTTTCATTTTACAAACAAATAAAGACATGTTTATTATGATAATTATTTTGTTCGAGAGACGTGTGCATGTTCAGCGTCGTGAGTGGTTTGGTTAAAACACGCGCGAGTACAGCGCCACGGGATATGATGCCGCATTTCGAATTACTAATTACTTTTCGCGCTGCCTTTTCTAGCCTCTTATTCCTAGCATTCCAACCTCCCCTAACCCCTTCCACTTCTCCAAGCCATGGCAGGCAGGATTCCTGTACGCCCAGCCTCATAATGCTGTAGTACTCTTTCCTCCGCTGCGTCCTGAAACAGACTCCCCTCTTCCTCGGGTTTTCCGTGCACCATCCCCCACCCCCTCATGTAGCCACCATTCATTACACTTGTGAAGACATTCCTGAAATGCAATCCTCCCTTGGGTCCTTCAGCCCCTACGTAGCCCTTAATCCCCGAGCGACGCACTTCCAGGGAACATTAAAAATTCTCTGAGAGATGAATTATAAAGACTGAAAATTGCGCCTTTGCTAATCTTCTGCGGGATTATCGCTCCAGGCCTACTACCGCTTTGATTTCAATTCCCACTAAATCTTTTTTTTTTCTTTCATTTATTTGTTATTATGAAGGCCAGGGAAAATCGTATCTCATACTGAACAACTATTTAATTAACTCATTGAGCACCCACACCTACGGAGATAAGAAAGGATTATAAAAAACCAAAATCATCCAATTAAGTATATTTCACTAACAACCTTTTCACATGTCGATGGTCTGCATTACCCATTTTATACACTCGGCAAATAGTATGTGATACGCACTACTGATTTCTGAAAAGATTAGAGACCCTATTGTGCAGAAAATGCACAGTTCATAGAAAACTTCGGTAACTGTAGTCAGATTCTCTACCGCAAAATACTGTTATGTTATCTGTTATATATTTACAGTTTGATATTCTCCGTGTGCTATTGCTTACTTTCTTAGTTTTCAGTTCTATTGAATTGCGTCGGCAATGACCTTGGGAAATACCGTGGCTACATTGAAAACGAATCAAGCCGAACAGACAACTACGATTGATCTAGTTCAGGATAATGTCGCTAGATTGCAGATTAATGTAGAAGAAAGTGTGTCGCAGCCATCGTCATAAAGATAGGTCTGGCAACTTCTGTCCTCTTGCCTTGATGTACCGCGTATACATAGTGAAGTGAAGTGGAGGCTTGCCAACTAATAGCGCTAGTGCAGGCTGACCCGCTTTTAACATTGCGCTATATGGGAGTTTCGGAGATTTTATAATAATATTAAATAACACCTTTTTATTTTCATGTGTCCGTTCGGCATAGAGAATTGTGATATATTTGTGATTCTTTGAAGTTGGTTTCGTGTACGATAATGTTTTGCTGGCGCAGTATACCGAGTTCGCAAGAACCTCTGCATCGCATTTTTACGGCACCATGTTTATTGTTTTTGTTTATTGTAATGATGGTTATGATTCGACAAGTCCAAGTTTATTTTGTTAAGTAATATCGTACATCATGCCTAGCAGCACAACATTATACGACATGTCAATAAATATTGTATTAAAATATTTTTAGTATAAAGTAAAAATACAATTACGTACCTAGTACAAATATATACTACTGCATTGTCATTACGTCCGCACATAAGACAAAATGTGTTTTAAGTGTGTTTAACGACTGTTCAATAGATGACTTTATCGAGTCTGGTAGCTTATTGTGTATATGTATTCCTTTCAACTCAATAGGTACTTCTCTCGTACAAATTTGTCCGGTAATAATATATTCTATAGGTACTTATAGTGATAGAAATCAAAATTTTTTAAGATATTCGTTTTTGTTTGAGTGAATAAATTAATAAGTTAAAAAATGTAGATTGATGTAAATGATAATTGTAATTTTTTTAATAAAGGCTTGCAACTTGTATTATGCCTATTTACTTTAGAGGTTATCCTAATGGCCCTTTTTATAGCTACAAATATTTTGTTAGCATAGTTGCAGATCACCAAAATAATATGCCGTATACTAATCCATTGCTCAAGCCACAATACACTGGTTTAAGCTATTGGGATTGTAATACTTCTATTAGTATGTGTGATGTATAACTATATTATTAATATGTATTATTATTTGCCATATTTAGGGTAGTGGCAATATTTACAAAATAGTTATTAAATTCATTTGCAACTTATAGTGGTCTCAATATAATTTTATTGTTTCAAAATAACTGTATTTATATATTTCTGCTATACTAAACCTTCAAATTTTTCGTTTTTTTATTGTTCCAAATAATCCACTTAAAGAGTGAAGTGGCAATCTGCGATACCACAAAATAATTTCGAGTTGAAATTGGTGCAATCAGTGCTAAGCTATGTTAAATACTCTTCACACCAGAAAATATGATGTAAAAATGTATCTATTTAAAGATAGCAGCGGAGCAGTTATGGCCAGAGAAAAACCTGAAAACCAAAGTCACGCTCCAGAAAACTGATGGCATTCAAATATGCACCAATTAGCTTGCCGAGTACAGCATAGTGTATGCAGGGGGGGGGGGGGGGATTATGTGCTTCATTCACAATGCTTTCTTCGCTGGAGCTTGGAGAATCAGAGTGATGTATATTTGTATGTAAACAGTTTCCAGGAACTACATATTTAAATAAATGTATGTATAGTAGAATTGAATGTAACATAATTTGTCACGGGTAAGCAAAGAATGGGACATGTACAAAACATACCAATGGACAAGGATAGAGCAAACCAAGTGATTCGCCATACAATGAATTAGTAACGTATGGTTCAACAGAATAAATTTGCACATTTACACTGCACACTATTGCAGGTTTATAACAAACAGCTGGCGAAGAAAATATACCCTTTCGTTGGCCAATTCAACAGCTCTCATACGAGTCTCACTTCACCTTACGTGAGAAAAAAACTGTAATATAACAAATATTCAAAAATATCTGGCTAGGATTGCGCCACCAAATTCATAAATTCATAGCTGATACACAACCTGTGAAGCTCTTGAACTTGTGGCCTCCATTCTATATTCACAAATATCAACACATTAACTGTTAATTCTTTGTACTGGAAACTATTTTTCAGCTAATTGATGCTCATTAGTCCACAACACAGGGAAAATCACAAACATTTTCGAACACAACAGATATGACCTAGTATGTATGGCAATTTCTTGCAGTAAAAAAACTAACAATTTTCATAGTAGGAAACTGTGTAAACCTAGGAAATTTTGTTACTACATACACAGAATTTTTGTTGCTAAAGTTAATTAATTAATGTATTTATATATTTATTTACTATCAAATCTCTCCAGCGATCATATGGGGAGCAGAAGCTCTAGAATATAGCATTAGTCAAAGATGTTACAAAACAAACATTATACCTACACAAAATTGTTTGTAAATATTTCCTGTGACTCTTTTTGGAATCTGAAAACTTTAGATAGTTTGAAAAGAAGGTGCCCACTGAATTATATATATAACATAACAGCACATAAATATGGAAATAAATTTGTTTGAGGGAGGATGTCTTTAGACGATATGATAAATTAAGCGTAACATGCAGCGGTTAGTTTTGGAACTATGTCATCAATGTGAGTATTCCCATAAAGATGACTGCCAATATGTAAGCCTAAAATATTGTAGAATGGCATTCATAGTTTTTATATTTCATAAAAGTTATAGTCCTGTTGTTTTTATGTACGAAATTCTATAAAAATATATTTGATCCCAGTTTAAATAAAGATTAATTGCTGTAAACAATTTCTCTAGTTATGAATAGTTTAATTTAATGACATCATAAGAGCTGTCGGATTCTCATCTTTACATAAAAATTTATTAGATATCATCCACAATGAGTATAATGTTGGAATACAGATAATTTATGTCCAGGATATTAAAAATAAATATATATATATAATAGAGGGTAAAGTATGAAACATTTGGTAACAATGTTTGATTACCTTACCCTTTTTTTAGACTTGTATTAATACCATCTGAATTTATTGCAACTTGCTGATATCTATGAGACTAGTAAGATGTAAACCATAATAAAGTACGTGTCTCCTTGGAGGGAATTCAGTGAGTAAAGATCAATTCAGTGGAAAGTGTTTCTCTTTATTTCGCTGCAGGTCGCTTTACAACCAGATAACTGTTTTGGTTCTTCTACCCGCTGCATCACTGCAACCTCCGGACAGCGTCTTAACTTATTGTGTGTGTCGTGTATGTGAGATGGTCATTCAACAGTCTCACTCAACATTTATTAGGTTTATTGCATCATTACAATGACGTCACCTCATCGCGGGGTGATCTGAGGCTCCCACGTGGGCGAACGGCTCACACCCTGGATGAGTCTCTTGTGCTCTGACACACTTCGCAACTCTACGAATACAGTAGAAAGTAGATTGTCCCTACTAATAGGGACCAAAGGTAGTTCGGATAGGTAATCGAAAATTTGGATCATGGAAATATGTTGAAAAAAAAAAATCTAAAATTTATTAGGCATGTGTGGAACTCTAACTTATCCAAAACAGAAACTACGCATAAAATAAAAAATGAAATCAGGTAACAAGTAACCATCCTCCTCCCAGACGTGTTTATTGTGAACAACACGTGACAGGACACATCACAAGAGCACACACAAGTGATTGTCTCTAATCCGTGGGCAAAGGAAACACTGTGACAAAAGAGACTTTCGTGATTTTATTATTCTCTTTATTTTTGAAACGAGTCTGGATATCTGATTGTCCGTCGTTCGGATAATTGACTTTCTACTGTATTCTAAAACCTGGTGTCGTAAGTCCAACCTCCCTTCTCCCGCCCCTGAGACCACGACATACCCTCAGTGTGGATAATTACTTGATCTGTGGTGGGGAACATAAATGTAGTGTTATAATTGGCTTCTTGTCTGCTTCAATTGTGATATTGCATTTGTCATGGTTCGGTATTATTTTAGTATGACATGTTTTGAAGTACAGTAAATAGTTTATTGAATAAATATATATAAAACACACATGTACAGGGGAACGAAAACTGAACTGGCTTACATGACCTGCAAGTGGCTCTAGCTGCGAAAAAAAAGCCAAAATGGCGCAAACAAGATCACTTGACACAAAATTAAAAATAAAAGCCTTTGAGTCAACGGAGGTATGCTGTGAACACAAAGGTTACACAAAAACACAGTTCAGGTTACTAACGTTAAACGATTATGGCACACAAAAATTATCAGAACAAAATATCATCCTCCGTGACGTGATGTGTGTGCAACACATATGGCCAGCTGGATCCGACCAACTGGGACACACTTTGACTGGAACAATCCAGTTAAAACAAACACTGAAAATAATCCCACATAATGCACTGACTTGCTACATCCGTTAACACTCGTTCATTGCTATAACACATTGTACAACAGGCAGTCTGCTCAAATATGTGGTGCCTTATATGCTGATTCTAACATTTGTCCGCAGCCTTTAAACTACGCCTGATTAAAAAGTGTTCTGACATGATTACTGAGTTTTCTCTACGTGACAAAGAGACCTTGCACTGACTAGCACATTCCATTAGCGAATGAGTCACAGGACCTGTTAATGCATGAACGTTTCTGTCAAGCACGCATGAATATAGGACACGGGAATACAGGCACTAGATATAATAATACTGTGATATGAGTCCCCACAAGTTGAATGACGCAATATCAAAATACACTAATCTCTCAAATTCATTTTACTGTGAACATTTACAGAACTGTGATAGAGAGATCCTCTGACTATAACAACAAATATCAAAGTACAAGAATGGTGTCTTGCTGGTGAATACTGTGTCGCCCGTATAAGGATGTAGTAGCCCTTGCCACCCCTACTGAAAAAAAACACTTTGAAAATGGTATGAAAACAGTTTTGTGTTCTGTTTCTAATTGTTTCTTAACTGTTTGATATGAGTTTGTGTCTGTCAGAATAGTATCCATAATGATTTCAGACTGTTCTCAAACTGTAAGTTCTATTCCATACTTTTCAAACCTTCAGGATATGCCTACTATTCAGTCATTATCAACTTGATAAAAAAAATTATTTAAAAAATGTAACAACGTACTGACCATAGTGATTTTATACTGTACTGAAAGTGTTATTATACAATAAAATGTCTTGCTTTCCTGTACACTTCGACAAACATACTGTTACATAATACTTTTATACTGTCAAGTAATTTCATTATTTGTTGCAAACAGCAGCAGCAATACAGCTGATACTCACTGAGGGGGTAAACTTTATAAGAGTATTTAATAATTAAGAAAAACAGGTTTGGTGTGTAAGGAGGACTAGTTTTAGTGTACTTGTATTTAACATGATTCAGGTCCTAATGATGATAAGTTTTGGTTGTCTTCAAACTACAACAGTGTTGAATACCGGAACCTTCCAATTTTTAGCGTATTTAACTTTGAAAAGTTGTATCTTATGAAATCTCCATATTTTTATGTTGTGGATCAATATTTGTATAAAACAAAATTTTATGAACTGAATAGTTAGCCCATAAACTGAATTTTGTTTAAAATTGTTGGTGTGAGACCATCACTTATCTGTATGATCTAAATGATTGTGGATACCAGCTCTTCATTAAAAATTTGTAGATCAATATCACAAGTTATTTTCTTTTATGTGATTTTTTGATGCTACTTCAATGCTGTAGATTCGACTTTTACAAATTATTAGGAAATGCCCTTCCTGTTCTGCACATTTGCTACATTTTTGTCTATTTTTTGTGTTTGGTAGATAAAAGTGAATTTCCATCAAAAGTGGTAGGGATAATTTGCTGTCCACAATGCCTACTGGAAACAATTCTCTATACCCATCGTAGGTCTAACACTGGCCATGCTCTCTCTAAAGTGGTAGGGATAATTTGCAGTCCACAATGCCTACTGGAAACAATTCTCTATACCCATCGTAGGTCTAACACTGGCCATGCTCTCTCTAAAGTGGTAGGGATAATTTGCAGTCCACAATGCCTACTGGAAACAATTCTCTATACCCATCGTAGGTCTAACACTGGCCATGCTCTCTCTAAAGTGGTAGGGATAATTTGCAGTCCGCAATGCCTACTGGAAACAATTCTCTATACCCATCGTAGGTCTAACACTGGCCATGCTCTCTCTAAAGTGGTAGGGATAATTTGCAGTCCACAATGCCTACTGGAAACAATTCTCTATACCCATCGTAGGTCTAACACTGGCCATGCTCTCTCTAAAGTGGTAGGGATAATTTGCAGTCCACAATGCCTACTGGAAACAATTCTCTATACCCATCGTAGGTCTAACACTGGCCATGCTCTCTCTAAAGTGGTAGGGATAATTTGTAGTCCACAATGCCTACTGGAAACAATTCTCTATACCCATCGTAGGTCTAACACTGGCCATGCTCTCTCTAAAGTGGTAGGGATAATTTGCAGTCCACAATGCCTACTGGAAACAATTCTCTATACCCATCGTAGGTCTAACACTGGCCATGCTCTCTCTAAAGTGGTAGGGATAATTTGCAGTCCACAATGCCTACTGGAAACAATTCTCTCTACCCATCGTAGGTCTAACACTGGTCATGCACACTGTAAAGTCTTGAACTTAAGTGATGATCCAGATTTCACATTCACTTTTAAAATACAATTTTTTTAATGTGTTGTACTTGTGATTAATCGCATGGTTAGAAAATCCTACTAGCAATTTCGAGACATCAATGGAAAATAACATGTAAATTATGCATCAGATAAAAAACCTGTTGGTGCAATGTTTACATAGTATTTGCTTATTTTTTCTTCTTACCCATTTTGGTTACTAAGGATAATATTTTGATGAAAATCCACATCTCAAGATTTAACAATTGGATTTAAGGTTGCAATATTTTACCATGGCATTTTGGTCTTTGCGAATGTCTGACGAGAGTTCTCTACCTCCTGGCGCCAGTGTCACGTGACTGTGATGTGTGGGACATAGAGTATGCTCACTGAACTCTGCCATACAGTCAGTGCATAAATTGGTAACTTCTTACCTGATTTGGATTCAGTAATAGTATAACATAGAGCTTTTAAACGTAGCAACATTTCATTGCATTATAATTTTGTCCATGTTTACATAATCGAAACTATTTGCGATGTGGAACAAACATTTGCCTGGCCATTCACGACCTGTGAAAGTTGCATTTTGTCTTATATGGAGGTATGTTTATACATCTCAGAATTTGCAATATAGAACAGTGCCAAATTACGGTGGATTTTGCAGTGAATAAATAGATGATGTTCCTAAGGAGTCGTATTACTTTCTCAAATAAAAATGAAACTTTTACACAAAAAAAGTTTCGTTATGTAAAAAATACCTGTACAAATGTAATGTGCATGTACACAACATGCGGATATTACTTCAGTGTGCATAAAAAAACATCCTGTCCAATACCCCTAGCAGGATACGAGGCCTATGGTATAAGGAGAATTCTGAATTGGAAAGTGACAACTGTGGTGGATCAGAGCATGTACTGGGGCCACAGTGATTTAGTGATCAGACTACTTGCCTCCCCCTAAGGGGAACCGTGATCGATTCCCGTCTGGGTCATTCCAGAATATTTGTATGTGGGAACTGTGCTGACCGGCAGGTTTTCTCTGGGATTTCTTATTCCCCCTGCCCTTGCATTCTGGCACTACTCCATTCACATTGGCTCTCGAGACCACAATGTTAACGTAAATCTCTCTAGTACTGTGCATGAAATTTTGTCTTAGGAAGGCCAAATATAGGCCTATAGCCTATGTTCGAAATTTTCTGTTCAGTATCTTGGATTTTAGAACAAATAACTATTTTTTTTTGTGTAGCATCAGTAATTTTTATATGGGTTTCTGAAAATTTTAAAAGTTCCATTATTATTCAATGTTGGCAAATAAAAACATTTAAAGAATACTTTCTTTTTGCCCTAAGTTTCCTGCATTATTTTGAGTATTTTAATTTCTGAAAACCATTTAGTTACAATGAAGAACTTGCCAGTTGTGGTGTGAATAAATGTATCTCAAGGTCACTGCTGAGAGAATGCAGTGCCTTGAGGCATTGCTGTAAATGGCAACGTGCTGCAAGTTGGAAAGTAGCGTCAGTAACTGTGACTGGATGTGTCTCACAGTTGGCAAGTGTGAGATCCTAGACTTTCATTGGATGGTTGGAAACCTGCTGACCAACAGTTTTAGTGTAAAGCGGTTCACGATAAAGTGAGCACTTTTGAAATCAACCTTAGAAAAAAGTCACTGGCCCTGCCTGCATATACTTTTAACGTGCGTACTGAGTGACATGCACCCAGTAATGTTGGTAACGATGGATGGAAAGTATTTCCATATCTTAACGTCGAATAAAAATGTTAGGTAACCATTTGCAATAACTTAAATTGTTTCTTTCGCTTTCTGTTTTTTAATGCACCGAAATGTAAAAATGAGTGGATTTGTAATTTTTTTTTAATTCCACAGTTTCACTTGACCGACGCATGTAGAAAGTGATGGGGCCCATGGTAATGTTAATTTTATGCATTCCCTTGATCCCTTTTTGAGGAAGTGGATATAATTTCAAATACCCATCTTCATTTTGAAATTATTAAGTTTCAATGCATACGCGATTGAAGAATCAATGAACTCAACACATTTTCTTATGTTATCTTGGTTTTTGTACGAGCAAGTGTTCAGCAAACGACAGGAATAAGCTGCATAATTGTTAGGAACAATTAAACTTGCAGTGTAAGGCATGTGCAAAGGACATCGCTCTTGACCCTAGTCAAATGGGATATTCAAGGTGCATTCATGCTCTTACCGCAAATTCAGGCGGTGACACTTCAACGTCACAGCCACGATACACTTTTCAGGGACACACAGCCAGGCAAGGGCTCTTGGCTCATGAATTAGAACACACATCAAGTTATTTTAAACGAACATGTTACTTTGAGAATGAACACTGAAATAAGATGAACATATTTTTTAACAGTACCTACTCATGCTTTGTTGTGAAATACAGCTTTTTAGGTACGAGTATTTGATAATATAGTATATTTACTTCAGTGTAAACACACTTTTTCAGAAGGGGGACCTTTTAGTGTGGATGGCAATAAATTGTGGTTTTGACATTTTTTTCTAAAGGAATCCATTATATTTTTAACAGTTTTACTTCATAATTTCCCTGATCTTTGCAACCACCCGTACTATGTGGAATTTTTGACTATAATTTAAGCTTAATTCAAAAATGAAATGTCGGGGCATGACGGAGCAATTTCTGTACTTCTCAAATATACTATTTTCTATTTTTTTAAATCTTGTTTTAGTTACACTGATAATTGGGTAACAAGTTTTGACTCGATTCCAAGTACATTCTTTGGGCAAAAACCAAATATTAACTATAGTTGTTATGAAAACTTGCCATATGGAAATAAAAAGTTAGGTAATTTAATGAGTTATGGGTTTTCTTTAAAAGGTACATTTTAATTACGTTAAATCGCAATATTACAACACAACTCGTGCGTTATGGAAATTTATTCTTGTCCCAATGTCACATATTAAGAACACATCACAGTTTTAAAAATAAAAAACCCGAAATTCCACTTATTAGTATTACCACTCGTTTGTCACTTGTTAGCCTGCATGTATTCATTCGGAATAAACATGATTGTTTACGTTAAATCGGAATACTATACTAAAAAAATCTTTGCATTACACAAATTTAATCTTTTTTTACTTGTCAAGCAAATATTATTACGATTTAAGAAATATAGAACGCAAAACTGTGTTAATTACAACTCATTTGACACTTGCTAGTCTATGTAGTATATTTACATTCGGAATAAACACGATTGTTTTAGTTAAATTGGAATACTATATCACAGAAATCATTGCATTACACAAATTTAATCTTCTTTTAAGTGTCACGCAAAAATTATTACAATTTAAGAAATATAAAATAAGAAATTACAATAATTTTTACACGTATGACACCTGCAGTGTATGTATTCTTATGGGAGAAACCCGATTTTTTAGGTCACGCTTCTACTATTACTATTTCTACTCGAGCTTCATTAAACGTACCCAAAATGACGGCAAGAGTCCAGACCTATCTTAATGACCGCAGTCGCAGCTTAGCAATTCTACCAAAGAGAATTTAGACATAGTACACGCGAGCATAGAGTAAGTACACACACGGGTAAATTCCATACAGACTAACATGCTAGAACAAACTAGATTAGATATCGAAGGACACATATGTGTTTTGGAAATTTGAATTTCCGCAGTTAAATCCAAAAATACAGAATCTTCCACAGATGTTGACGGTAATATTTTAGACAATGTCGACCACCAACTTGTTAATATTAAACGTCACAAGGAAGCAAAGTTTTACAAAACTGCAGCCTATTATCTTGTATCACAGAGAGATTTTGCAAACAAAAGCAAAGAGTTGCAAAATAAAATCGTTGAACTGGATTCGCTATTAAATAATATTGCAATGTTAAAGTTACTGACATTCCGAATGTGGGCAATGAAAATATTTTACCTTGACTGCAGCTATGCTTCATCATCCTGCAAAACAATGGAGCGAAGGCCTACCAACATTTTCAGGGCAAAGTAATGAAAATCCTGTTTTTTTCTAAGCAAATTTGATGAATACGCAAAATTGTTCAGTTTAAGTGAATCATGAGTTTTGCTATGTCTACGGTTAAACCTTAACTCAACTGTATTTTACTGGTGGGAGTTCGAAAAATAACGTATTTATACGTTTTCGCAATTTAAACAGAAATTCTTCAGGAATACTGTAATGATAAAATCCAAGGTAACTTGCGTGCACGACTTCACGTAGATAGATTTGATCCCAAGAAATCAAAGTCGTACGAACAACACTATGGTGACATGTTTGAACGAACTAGGCACCTAGATGCACCAATGGGAGACGAGGAATTCGAGGAAATGATCGTTTCACAACTTCCTATCAAGTACCATTATAGATGGGCTATTTACTATGTTTAATGAGTTCCGTACTCAATTAATT
This sequence comes from Dryococelus australis, assembly GCA_029891345.1. Classification (NCBI taxonomy): domain Eukaryota; kingdom Metazoa; phylum Arthropoda; class Insecta; order Phasmatodea; family Phasmatidae; genus Dryococelus; species Dryococelus australis. Next base: position 3,700,004 of record CM057004.1, on the reverse strand, counting down.
AAGGTTGGTCAGAATGAAAGGTAGATGGTGAATGCAACATGTGATGTAGAAAACCTATTCAGTCACGTTTGTCTCCGCTTTATTCCGGATCTGGCCTAAGAACAAACAACCAAATCAGTTCCAACATAATTCGCAAGTAAATACATTTGATTTAAAGTCTGATGATAGTGACCGTCAATCATTTCAACAGACCTACAATGAGGGAAATCGATCATTCAGTTACAGGAACAATAGGCGTGGAAAAAGGTATACACCTGGATATCGAAAGAGGTATAGTCGTGGGATAATAATAATAAAAAAAAAAAAAAAAAAAAGACCCTCCACAGCCCAATGCTTATGCTCATCCAGATGGTAATGTGTATATGTTGCGAGTTAACGAGAGCAGCGGTAGTGTGAGAAGGCCGAATTCTCCGACCGACAGCGACCATACTCACCCACCGAATGAAAATTGGGTTGGTCCCCCAATAAAATCCGTGGCCAACGAATAACTCCCAGCATCCCAGTACGATGTCAGAGAACAGTACTAATTTAAGCAGTGCACATCCTTGGCAGTATTTTCATGTCGGTAATCGCACACCGAACATATCTCAGTGGTAGGGATAATTTAAATGAAATGAAGGGCTGAATCCTTTAGCACCTATGTTCCTGCCAGCGGTACAAAATAGTACGACTGGTACTACGCCGTCTAATCAGTTGTCGGCGGCGCAACAAAAGTTAAACTAGACAGGGTTGGCGAAGAGCGTCTCCTTGCGCTCACCCGGTTGGTTCCTGTCGAGACAAATAGTATGTACAGTATGGATAAGGTGCAAGCTTCCAACAATCACAAAGATAATGTTATTGTTAGTAATTCTGTCAATCATCCACCTAGCACGTTAACGTTAATGATGGATGAGACCGAACGATAATTCTTACTACGTGAGTATGAGGACATTTTGCCGAATGTAAGAATATCTCTATGTCCTCAAGTGAATTTGAAGGCATGTGACTTAATGGTTCCTACATTACTGGATAGTGGGGCGGAAGTAATTTTTGTTAGTGAAGAGTTATTTAAGGAACTTGAACATCGCAACATTAAGCTACCTATAAGGCTGTTCCTAGATTGAAAATAGTAGGAGTTACGTCACATGCAAGTCCTATTGTAAATAAGCAGACGGTATTGCCTATACATGGTTAAAGAAAACCAAAGTCAGCCAATGTACTTGTAGCAAAATGTCTGGCAAAACCTTTAATACTAGACACTGATTTTCTGACTTCCTATAGAATAATCTTAAACTTCGATGGCTGGTTAATTACCTCACCTCATGATAAAACTGATTTATCTTTTCCACAAAAATGGAGTACATCTGATGACGTTTTGAGCTTGCTAAGAAATTATCTCCAAATAATGCAATTTAAGCGTGAACCTATGTGTAGTTATATTGCAATTTTATATGAAGAGATTTCGAAAGTAATGTCAGTTGTTGATGCATTAAATAGTCCGCAGAAATCGCAATTGTACCACTTGTTAGTACAACATCAGAATTGTATGTCAGAGATTCCTTTTAGGAATAAACTTTATGAAATCAAAATTAATGTATCGGATAACAACATATTTCACTAGAAGACTTATCCTATACCGGCTAAGTACTTTACTGAGGCAGAAGCATTCTTAAAGATAATTTTAGAGTGGAATGTAGTTATCAGATAAGCGAGTCCTTATGCTAGTTCTGTATTGTGTGTTTGAATAAAAGATGGTACTGTGAGGCTATGTCTGGATGCCAGAAATATGAATAGGATCACCATCAAAGATCGTGAAGGACCTATTCAAACCAGAGATATTTTACCGTTATATCAAGGTGTTAGATATTTGAAGACACTTTATATCACATGTGCGTATTGGCAACTACCAATATTATCTGAATCAAAGAAATACACAGCTTTCGTGTTTAGAAACTGTCAATATGTATTCAGTGTTATGCCATTCAGCTTATGCAGTGCGGTAGCGGAGTTAACGAGATGTCTAGATCAAACACTAGGTGAAGAATGCCGAAGATTTGCAAGAGCTTATGTTGATGATATTTTGTTTGCATCTAGTAATTTTAAGGATCATCTGAAACATGTGCATATCGTTCTTACGAAATTGCAGGACGCAGGACTGACCATTAAGATTAGGAAATCTTTATTTTGCCGTATTGAGGTACCATTTCTAGTTCACATCTTGACTAATGAAGGCATACGTACAGCACCTGAAAGCTGCAAGCTATATCTCAGTTTCCAGTTCCAACAAATGTAAAGCAGTTATGTGCGTTTTTTGAGTGTTATGATTATACAGAAACTATTCTGATAATATCTCGAAAGTAGCAGTACCTTTGTCTACACTGCTAAAGAAAGGTGTACAATGGAGTTGGTCTGAAGAACATCAGGAGGCATTCGTACGTTTGAAAGAGATTTTCATGGCTGATCATGAAATATACCATCCTGTACAAGGAAGAGTGTTCTTGTCGGATACAGATGCGTCAGCTTATGCTCTTTGGGTAAAGCTCACACAAAAGGACGAACGAGATGTGGAGAGAACTGTAGCGATGGCTAGTCGTATACTTAATAGCGCCGAACATAATTATACCATTACGAAACGTGAAGCACTTGCTATTATATGGACCCTACAGAAGTTTCGTGATTTACTGTTACGAGAGAAAATCAAACTACTAACAGAACATTAAGCTTTAATGTGCTTACGTACCGGACAAGCTTTTGGCGATAGATTTACACGATGGTTATTGAAGTTACAAGACTAGAGATAGAGATTCAGTATGTCAGTCGTATTCCTGACATTGATTCTGATTGGATACATCCGCCAACGAGAATGAAAGATTTTGTGGTCGCACATGTTATCAGCAAAATTTAAAGCCAGCAAACGTTTGAAAGAAGTTCTAAAACCGCTAGCTGAATTACAAGAACGAGATAAATATTGCCAGATCATTAAGGAGAAATTGTTAAGGTTACCGCCATACTCTGGTGTAGTGCGATACGATATGTTATCGGGTCAGGGAATTGTATATTATCGTAGTGAAAAACTACATAGTTTTGAGGCAGAATGGAAACCTATAATTCTAGATAGCATCAAGTCTACTGTTGCAGTTGAACCACATGTTATTCTAGGACATGTAGGAGCAAACAAACTATACTATACCTGTGATCTATGCCAAAAAACAAAGTCACCTAAAGAGAATTCGCAGTGTCAAGTCAAGTCAATATTACCATGTGAACCTATGTCTTTGGTACCCGTGGATATTTTTGGTCCATTACCTCAGTCAAATGCTGGAGTAAAATGTGTATTTGTGATCGTAGATTTGTTTTCAAAGTTCATCAAGTTGTATCCGATTGTACAGGCAAAAGGATCAATTCTGCTTGGAAAATTGAAGGAATATGTCAATGAAGTTGGAAAACTTATTTGCATATTGTCAGATAAGGGAAGTCAGTTCACTAGTGACTTATGGCAAAATGGTTTGAGGAACATGAATATCATCGCTACTACTATTTCAGTCCGCCATCCACAATCAAACCCCGTCGAACGTAGTATGAACCATGCTAAGGATACATTGTCATCATGCACAACAGAGTTGGTGAGATAAGATGAGCTTGGTCGAACTTGTGATAAATCATACCGTACATATTACTACGGGACATGCACCGAGTCCCAGAGTATTTAAAGTTTGTTTATTTTTCTTTCCTAATATTCGAACTCTGATATTTGGTAACCTTTAACATCTTGTACACTTTATTCCTTTCTACAGTTTAGCCAGTCATACATTTTAGTATTTTCTATATTCTCATGGACCTGAACATTTTCTTGGAGTTTAAAAAAAAAAAAAAAAAAAAAAAGCTTTTTGTAATGTTTAAATAATTTGATGTTGATATGTTTTGACTTAATGTTGCTATAACACAATATGGTAGACTGTTTAACACACCCAAGCACACCCATACATACACAAACACATATAAAAACACCAAACCACACCAAACCACACACACATACAACCATGCATGCAAACATACACAAACACACACACTTTCACCTATCCTCTGCAGAGCTACCAGAGATATCAGGTCATCATAGGATGGAGAGCCAACAGGATGAGAACTGTAACAACAGGTAGGCAGATGTATAATGAATTCAAGTCCCATTCAAGATACATACTTTTTATTTGTGCAATGAGACTATTTACACATAATCACCACCATATAAATACACCTCTCGATTAACACCGTTGACGTATTCCAAAGGGTACTTGTTTCTTATCTGCATTTGACTGATTACTCATATAAGTTCGACGGTCATTTATTTCTCTCTCACCTTCATTAAACCAGTTACGTGCATGCTATCCATTTACTCAAATTCGTTCAATCCATTGTTTTCTCATTTACTATATGCCACGTCATTGCTTCTCATTGGTCAATTACTCACATTAGTTCAACTGTCAGTAAACATCCAAAATCTGCATTTGACTACTATATTGGAAACAAAAAGTATTATAAATTAAATAAATTATATATTATTAGAATAATTATTAATAGTGCATTCACACTTACCTTATCACGAGTAATGAAATAGTGAATATGTACTAAATACACACATGCACACACACAAACACACCCACACATACAATCATGCACACATCCAAACATACATGCATACACACATTACCAAATACACATTTACCAACAACTACACAAATACGAAGGTATGCACATGAATAATTAGCAACTATGCATAAGATACTGAGAGATAACACGTTCATTAAACATGACAACTAGCACACGACTGAAGATCGTTCACATATATGAAACCCTACTTGTTTCTCAGCTGCGTTCAACTACTGCAAATGTTGTTCCCATTGCCTATTTACTCACACACGTTGGATTGACATCTTGGATTGATTTTATGTATAAAAGGATTGCAAATAATTTAATAATAACATAGTCCGAGCTTGGAAGTCGTCGACAAGTCGATATACTTTGAAACATATAGTGAGAATGTACATTTCCATCCACAATGGTGCCAATCTTTCCATAAACCTTTCAATCTTTACCAAATATCGTAGGTTTGGCTTACATCGGGAGAGTTGAGCACTCAACCATCAATAGTAAAATATATGTAATAATAATGAATATTTAGCAAGACTGTTCACACCCAAATAACGTGTACATAGCAATTCAAGAACCATACTGACTATGCAGATATTTTAAATCGTGTATCAAGTGAAGTATCAAGAGTATTGACATAATGAATATCCAAATGTAAGTAGTATGTATGTAATGAGCTGAAACTAACTACCCACCGAGCGATGAAACACAATGAACGACAATAAAATACAACTATAGTTTTCAGAATATACTCCTTGCTTCATATCCTGTCAAACGCACTTAAAAATAGTATTTGCGTATTCATAAACTAACATGATTTATTTCACTCTATGTGCACATCTTAACATATTCAAAGCCAACTACCAACTAGCATATGTTTGATATTATGCGTAACTTATATGCATATCATCTTGTAATGCACTACACAACAATCACTTAAACAATATAACATTCCAATAGCTATCTCACTCTGTCTACATCGTCCCTCTACCAAGCTATCACAGGTTGTGAAACATCAAATAATTACCTACCACCAATCACTCCATCATTCTACCATCATTTCTGGAAGGGAGAACAACGGACTGACGGAAAAGGTGCAGGTGAGTGTTTAACTAGGATGATTACACACATTTACAAGTTGCATAACAGACATATGTAATTAAAGCATAACAATATAAAAAATATTTTTTCAAAAATTCATGCACTTTGTAAATGACAAATTTAACACAAGCCTGCATGAAATTACTACTCTACATATCAATCATCAATCCGCATTCCTCAAGAAACATGCCTTATGCTTAAAAAGCATTCGTTATGCTTTTAAAAAAATTGCCATTATTGATTTATGTTAAACAAGTAAATAATTCTTCGATGTTAACCATATTTCCCATACAATTACTATTCACACAAGGATGTTCATAAATTCAAATAGAAGCTAACTAAGATATAAAACCTGCTTCAACTCTCATCGAAACAATGTTTTTGTGTTAGATTTATTTGCATCGACAAAGTTTAAAAAGATATTCCCAAAGATATTTCTAAGTCAACCCTATCATTGAAATTTACTTTCCATGCTTCAAATCTCGATGAAGGTGATTATGCATATACCATATTACTAAATGCATATAAATATTAATTTATTGTCGTGTAAATAACATCCAAGTTATCATATAGATTAGTTTAAAAAAAAACGAGATACAGCACACATATAATCAGCAAATCTCACGAGAGGTAAGATCTCTCAAACGGTAGACGCGAGAGTATGCACAACGAACATACAAAAGAGATTAAGGTGAAGGCATAACTACTTTCAACGTTATCGCATAAGGATGCATGCTGACGACAAGACATTAGTTCTTCAGTGCCCGAGCAGATCACAAACACCTAATACAACATCCCACGAGGGTAAACATACAGCCCTTGTAAATAGCAACTATAGTTGGCGATACAGAATATTTCTAACAAGCTATAGCAATACAAAAAACATACATATATCTACTCACACACTTGCACCCATGCACATTAACACACACACACACACATATATAGACCGAAGTAAATATCTAAACATTCATTGCTTGATACCACTGGTCTACCTAAACACACCTATAATTTGCACTTTTCGTGAACATACGAACACTCGAGGAAGAAAATATCATATTTTAAAACAATCCCAGGGTAGTTAACCGTATCATACTACTTATAATGTATTACTTTTTAAAAAATATTTGTGTAAAACTTAAAAAAAACTGTAATAATATACAGTTCATATACAAGAAATAAACAATATTTATAACTTAGCCTGTACCCGTACGAAGGCTAATACCTGTATTCAGAAGGATGTAGGTTCGAATATTCTTCCAGCCCAATATACACACCCAATATAATCTATTTAGTAGAGAATATTTGTGAAAATAAATAGTTATGTTACATCTCAACTCCTACAAACCACTCACTTATAAACTTCATTTTAAAATCCATGATATATTGCAATTGTTTGATGCAGTCATTTATTTTACAGACATAGATGATAATGTTTTTGTACACACTCAGATATGTCAATGCTTCATTTACAGAAACAGAGACCTCAAACGTATCACAATTTCATTACCAATTAAATATGTCTACCAGCTTTTCCCCAATGCCCAAACATAATTTAATATCATATAAAACAACTAACTAGCCCAAACCTCCAAATGCTCATAGAAAATTGTTGACAACAAAACAATCATATGAGCATTCCTATGAAATAGTCCAACAAGTTTTTCTGATAAAACATTTCTTCATGTAATATCAAATCACACACACATTCAAGTAATACCAACACCTATACAGTTTACCATAGTCAACGATCCAACCTTAACAAAATCTCATTCCAATAGACCACATCACAAAACTAGCAATTCAAATGTTCCAGCAGAAAAAAACATTCTAACTATCAATACTCGCAGACTGTATGATACCACACCGCCCATTTATACAAGACATAAAATCATCTAATAAAAAACGTACGACCATACCATACTGTCAGAACATACCAACTACCCAGCCAAATAATCCCAATTATGACCAGGCATACTATCACACCATACCATCCATTTGCAATGACATATTACCAGCAAAATTAAAATACCATACAGACAACATATATTAAACCTCGCTCCATGAATAATGACCACTACCCATTAAAAAATGTTTAACTCATTATATTTGGGTTCATTTCATACTCACTGTTAAAAAAAACTTGTTAAACATAAATTTATACATATTCTACCAGACAAACATTCTAACTTGTAATACCTCAAATAACTGAACAGAACATAACAACACTCAATATCTGCAATCTATTCCATAAGACCTTATAGGTTATACCAAGCGCTTTCCTTCATATCATCCATGACAACAAAAAAGCCATATAATCATTGCTATTCAATATTCCAGCAAATTACGCAGATAAACTACATCATCATCACCATATCATCATATCATGCCATCATCATCATATCATGTCATCATCATCGTATCATGTCATCATCATATCATATCACATCATTAGCATAACATCATAACATATCATACCATCATATAATCACGTCATCATCACCATCACACAGATTTATACTTCATATTTAGAGAGATAATATCTCAAACATCCTATATAGTGTCAAAGCAGTTGCTACTGAAGGTGGATAACTTATCCCATCTCACATTAATTAGTAGAGGTTTCCCTTCCTCTATTCACAGATTAGTCATTACTAGTAAAATAATATCATCAAAAAGTCTCGTATGTCTCTTCTAATTCATATTTAAATTTCCAGAGAAGTCTATCTCAATAGCTACACCAGACATGGATATACATATAGTTCTTAAATCCTCAGCGCTTACTCTTGTATTGTATATATCAAGACATTGCATACAATGAGAAGGAAAAAATGTATATGCTATGGTGAAATGAATAAAAACAAGTGTCTTCCAGACACTTTATTTTTATTTCACACATTTGTCAAAAATTCATAGTATTACTTACTTACATTCAAATATATTCTCCACTCATCGAAAGTATTTATGACTTACTCTAATTTTATAGAACATTTCCTGTACTGACCATTCAAGGTACCCCTATTCGCATATATGGCATTGCAGTTAACACATATGTAGATTTTGTAAGTGATGGCAAATTGACAGTTACTATCTTGATGTCTGGCGCTAAACCTGGTAGCAAATGCCTTGTTACAATTCTTGCACATGCTTCCCGATTATCGACAAACTGTACCTTTAGACTTCTTCTTATGTCTATATAGGATATCACTGCGGGTAAATACATCATCGCACTTATCACATTCGAACGACTGGTATGCTGGACTGAACAAGCAATGACTACATTCATGTCAACGTGAATGACAACTTGTAGTAAAAGTATTTCCACAATAACGACATTAGTTCTGCATAGCTTCTAGAGACTCTTCATAAACCCTTGCTGACGGTGTTGCAGATGGTAAGTCTTCAACCATTGTTACCATCTTCGTATTACTAAAGCTTACACTATCACTAGATTATTCCACTAGTAACGATCTGCCTTCCAAAATAACCTTTGAAGAAGTGAAAACATTCATACCGGACACACGCTTATATACTGATTTCAAAAACAAAGAATTGGTTTATGTGTTACTCGAACTCAGTCAGAAAAAGATACACCCTCTCCACTATTTTAATACACGTCTTTAAAAAAGTATTTGTTAGGTGTGGGATTCGAACCCACGCTCCCAAACAGGGAACCAGGGTTTAAATCTGGCATCTTAAACCGCCCAATCAACACGACAATTGCAGAAAACTTTTTATTATAATGAGAAGTGTTAACATATTCCTTGGTTGACGTCTAAGGATGATGTCATAGCATCTTCAGCTAATGTTCAATATCTACTGTATAAACAAAAGGAAACATAATTTTTAGAAGAATTATAATTATGCAGATAAAATCATAAGAACTTTGCGATTGGGAGCACCCTGATTAAACTCAAAGACATGTTCACCCAGAAGAAAACACTTAAGAATATACATATATAATATACATGATAGAATTATATAAATAATTATCTTTAAGATAGGATTATACATATATTTATCTAGATAGTGGTATACATATAACATACACTTACTATCTTCATGCTGTCTGTTGCTAGAGCTAGTAGGGAATGTCTTGTTGCAAGACTTGTACTCGCATCTCGATAAACGACGACACTTCTTCTTATGCCTATACAGGTTATCACTGTGGGTAAACACATCATCGCACTTATCACAGTGGAATTACTTGCATGCTGGACTGAACAAGCAATGACTACTCTCATGTCGACGTGCTCTACAACTTTGGCCAAAAGTATTTCCATAATAACAACATTGATACCATAATGCTTGCAGCGACTCTTCAGGAACCCTTGTATAATACTGGGTATTTCAGACCTCGTTCAGTTTGTTTTCATTCTGTTTAGATTTACGTGATTATTTGCCCTATGTCACTTTGTGTATGTTGATGTCATAATATTTATATTTTGACAATAACTTGTTTATTTACTATATTTGTATCACAACAGTAATATTTACTAGTTACAGATATATTTATTTTTTTACGGGGTATTGAACCTCTACCAATGTTTTGTATTAAAAGGTTAGGTAGTGGTTAGACATAAACTCAATCTGTTTGTTGACATTATTTTTCGCCACACGAAAATACCTTTACTTCTCTTTATTCAGTGTTGAGAACAATCTAGTGTAGATAGGTGACTTGAATTTACACCAAGAGAAACTTTGTGAACACACTTTAAGTTTATTTTAGCATTGGACACATCAGTTAGAATTTACAATTTCAGCCAGTTAAGGGGGCTGGATTTTCCCATAATTAATACAAGGCTTCCTCTATCAGTATAGCGTGGGTGGATGAGGTTAGACACTCTGCCTTGTTAAAAATGGTCCGCCAATGTCAGGAAGGAGGTCCTGATATTGGGAGCTCCTAGGGCCGTGATAATCTGGTTACCTTAGTTAATTTTGTTGAAAACTTGAGAGTTTAAAGGCAGGAGACCTCGGATAATTTAGAGAAGAGATCTGCAGGCTAGCGAACTGTGAGAGATGTACCACTAGTAGTTCGATGATGCCGACGCCGTATGTGAGGCCTGACCTGGATTTGAACCAGCTGCAACGAGGTAACGCACAGCCAATTTCACCGCCTGTGGCCAAACTTCACGTCAGAGTTTCTAATTAACTTAATTGTGTTTCGAGAAGAGACATTTTCAATTACTGCATTGCCTGAGTGATTAACTACTGTTTGAACTGTGCTGAAAATTAATGTAATATTTAAAGACTGGTGGAAAAATTTAATTTAAATATTCTACCTCATTTAATGCTGTGTAGTTTACTACGAACTTTAAGTTCCACATATTCAACTTTTCCGCAGAACTATTGCAGTGAGAGTAATTATGAATATTTTAACTTAAGGTCACTTGGAATTTTAGTCAGTTAACTTTATTAATATTACACAGTTTGAACTGCCCTTGGAATTATTATTCAGTCTCCCTTCACTGGTGGCAATGATATCGCAAACATTTCACATAAAGAAACTGTGATTTAATGATATTGATGAAATCTCGTTGTATTGTACGTAGGGTATTGTGTATTTCAATTGTAAGAGTGTTTTTATTGTGTCCAGGGTTATGTTCTTGATATTTGCAGTGTTTTTTATGTCTGATTTTTACTCTAATTTTAGTAAAAGTATTTCAATGATTTTCCAATGTTGTTATTCTGTGTAGCATTGCTATTCATTTCTGTTGCATTCCTACTGATAATCAGAACAAGTTAAGAGTAAACTTATATAAAGAAATAGTAAACTGTTAATTGTATTTCTTTTACCAAAATAAGTGAGCTAACTAATGCAGGAGATCTGGCGTCATGATGCTTCACATTGCCTACTTTCATTCACAGCCCAGCGCCTGGCGCCAAACAGTCTGCTTGTTATTCTCTCACCTTCATGGTCGTTCGTGTGTGTTTTCAGGGCTCACCTAATATGATTTTGTGCAGTTGTGATGTTTTTAATTATGTACTGAGTATTCTGTGATGATGGTAGTGGTGATACTACACAAAATCAAATCCTACGAACCCCGAGATAAAAGCCAATCAGAGTATTATCCACAGGTGTGGAAAACAGGTCTAGTTATTTTTATGACCCAACCTACACTATACACATACCACAAATCCTACAGGATAAACACTGCAGCAAATACCTCATACTTGCTGTCGTCGATGCTGTCGGTGTTACAGATGGTAAGTTTTCAACCATCGACACCATCTTTAGTAGAGTACATGGTCATAGTAGATGATTCCACTCTTGATGATCCGCCTTCCGCCACGGTCGTTGGCTAAATTACATCCGTTCTTACATGACGCAAGCTTATATACTGTTTCCACTACAGAACAAGTGTATGTTATCATTTCAACTATCTCACTATAGGTCTGCTGAGTATATGTAAAAAGCAATATGTTTGATGCGGTGTTTTACAAAGGATAATCAACACATTCTTATCTAACCTGCGAATTCATCCATCAAACAACCATTCGTCTTTACATTTATGCATCTTTCAATGTTGGTTACACCTTTTCTTTTTCTCTCCTAAACCCATTTTATTTCATGTCGTGCATACATCAGAAGGAATTCTTTAGGTTGGTATGCGAGTTAAGTATCTGTGTAGAGTGCTGCAAGCGATTTAAGCTTTCCATATGTCACATTAGCTGATAAAAATTATCTGACTTCTAGAACAACAAACTATCATTTTCACTATACCTTCACGATAAGAGAAAATTCATTTTGTATTATTTGTAGCGACGACACACACGCTACTTCTATATGTCTAAAACTGATGTAGGTAAGTCTCAAGTCATTCGAACACAGTCAGAGAAAGAGAACTCTTACTCGAACGATAGACGAACTGCGAATGAGACCAACTCGGCCGTCTTCAATATATGTCTGGAAATTAACTGCATTGCCGAGTATTCGAACCCACACTTCCCTTGTAAGTAACTCGAATTAAACCCAACGTCTGAGACCGCTCGACACCTGACAAGTTCAGAAAAAGTCTGCAAAGTGAAAACTCTTAACCTTATCCCTGGATTATGTCATTGGATCTTAATTTTACTTTCCATCTATTCAAATCTACCGTCAAAAACCAAGATAAACATGATTTTTTGCCAAAATTTTAAATACGCAAAAAAATTATAAAACCTTCGCTATTGGGAGCTCTCTGAGAAAACCCAATGACATGTTCAACCAGAAGAAAACACACAGGAATATACAAATGTCTATAAGTAAGTTATATATAAGATAGCAATATATAAGACAGGAATATATATGCACTTATCTATAAGATAGGAATATGCATAATAATATATAACATTGGAATATATATACATATATATGATAGGGCTCGACATATAGTGTGTTTTCATCTGGATGAGCTTCACTGCGGCAGCTACGTTGGTTCGTGGCCTTCGCGCATTGGAGCGCTGCTGTTGCACAGCCCGCATGGCAGCGCGCCAAGTTTCAATATATAGACTGTGACACGAGTGTTCGATTTATTTGAAAACCTGGCTTTCTCGAATGTACCATGAATATCATTGGATAGAATTAATTTAATGTCGTTATCTCCAAATGTGGTGGAGTGATTTCCCCTGTCAAAAATCGTGTAAATAACCCCACAAACAACTTGTCGCCGGATACTCGGTTGCTGGAGACAGGTATAAATGTACTTCTTGATGTCCTTATCGCTGGTAGAACTTATATTCAGTAGTCTAAAGACTGGACTTTGATAAGTATTCAAGATAATATTCAGAATATTAAAATGTAGAATATTTCATATGGCAGTAAGGCTGTTAGTGAATGTTTCAGCCTAGTTACTTAAATGTCCCGTGACGTAAATGTTGGGACACGTAAAGTAAATAATGATGATGGAATTAATAATTGTCATTCACGTTCCAAGAGAACATAACTTCATAAGCATTGCAGATAATATTGAATTTCCCTAAATGTCTTTTAAACTTTTAATGTACAGAAAGATTTAGTATCACATGAAAATGAGACAAATGTGTAAAAATGTCCGAGCGGACAATATTACGTGTAGTTCAGAGTTCCATAACGAAAGTGTGTAACTTTAATGTAAACATCATGATGTTGAAAGTCAAATTTTAAGGCTGTTTTTACGATTGTATTTTTACATCAGCCTGTAGAGAAGGGAAGTACTAGTATAGTGAGATTATTAAATGGTTTTGAATGACCAACAATCTACCATTTTTAAAGGGTTGTGGATCAAGTTAGTATTGTGGTTAAACGGTCACAACCCTCATTAATGGTTTGTAATGTTGTATCTTAATTATTCCAGTCAGTATTATGCACTTGTAGAGTGGTGAAAAGAGAAATAGTGTTTCATGAAAGGGTTAATAAAATTGTAATGCATTAATATTGCAGTTGTTTGGATATTTATTCAAATATAAATTATATTTCTCAACCATCTGTGTGTGCACTTTGTAGTATAGATGAATTGCGAGTTTTCTGCTCTCAAAGATTTTGGTCATCTTCTGAGCGTCTTGGGTCGCTTTGTTTTGTGAAAGTAAGTTCCCTGTGTCGCCTTTGCATTGCAGGGCGTAGCAAGGGATTTACAGTAATGACGAAACATGGAGATGAGATCCGTAAATACCAAATCCAGAAAGTCTTCGTATTTTATATAACTTCTGGTTTCAGGAACGAACAATGCCGAGGAGATACAAAACATCTTTCTTCGCCCCTAGAATCACAGTTCTTGCGGTAATTGAGACCATATTCTTGCATCTTGAACATATTTCTTCAAACATCAGAAAGTAGCAAAACATGTCTTTAAACATTTCTAACTCTTCAAACACTTAAAATAACCAGAATCTGATGAAGAAGAAGAAGAAGAAGAAGAAGGAGAATAAGAAGAAGAAAAAAATTAATATTATAGTTAGACGTTCCAGCGTCAGACGAGTCTGCTAGGTAAGTGGTAGGAATCTTGGTTCAGATGTTACTCAACAACGACATATTTTTTAAAAAAATTTATACTAATTGAAAAGGCAGCGAGGCAGCGTAGCAACCGCAAATTTATATATATGTATGTGTGTGTGTGTGTGTGTGTGTGTGTGTGTGTGTGTGTGTGTGTGTGTGTCTGTGTGTGGCAAATTTACGGAAAGGTTCCAGAGTTCATAGAAAATTCTGTTAAAGTAAGAGAAAGTCCGTTTGCGACGAAAACGTAGAGTCCGCAATCTGACGAAGATTTATGGGTTTTTAACTGGTACTTTCATAAATCAACGTTATTTTGTGTAACAGTGAAGCTTACCGAGAGTTGGCAGGTCTCTCCAAGTCCACAAACTCAGATAGAGTCCGCAATCTGACGAAGATTTGTGGGTTTTTAACTGGTACTTTCATAAATCAACGTTATTTTGTGTAACAGTGAAGCTTACCGAGAGTTGGCAGGTCTCTCCAAGTCCACAAACTCAGATAGAGTCCGCAATCTGACGAAGATTTGTGGGTTTTTAACTGGTACTTTCATAAATCAACGTTATTTTGTGTAACAGTGAAGCTTACCGAGAGTTGGCAGGTCTCTCCAAGTCCACAAACTCAGATAGAATGTCGTTCTCTTTCCGTCTGATGCATTGTAAGTTTGCCTTTCTTAACTGCCACAAACAATTTAAACAATTTCTGCCAACTGTGTATATCCGATGCAATTATGGCACTTTGATGACAAATATAAAAATAATAAATTTTAGTACGAATCATTTCCTCTTATTTGAGAAAAACATACAGCAAGGAAAAATATTAAATAAGCCCCGAAGTCTGTAGCAAAGTCCCTCCATTACTATTTTTTATTTATTTAATATTTTTTTGTTTATGATCTGGTTGACAGCGGGGTCGGTAGAGACGGTACACATATTACAAAACTATAGAAATGAGGAACTGGGAAAGAACCAGACATGGTCTATAGTGAGGAAGTATCCCCAATATTCACGTGAAGTAATCTAGGGACATCGCGGGAAACAGAAATCAGGTTGGCTGCACCAGGAACCGAACCTACATCTTCCAGAATGTTAGTACAATTATTACCACTACGGCACGTCGCCCGGTTTCCGCTGAGGAGGACGATTTATAAGCTACGATGTCGTTCTGCTCAGAGTGTGTAATGATCTCTGCATCTCTATGCCTCCTGGTTAATAAACTAATGCGCAGTATAGTTATAAATGTTATAGAAATGTAGAGAAGGTAGATGCGACGCGACAGTGGCCAGAATGCACATTGTTTGGCAAGTGTAGACTGCGAGGTCGCCGGGAAGCTGTGTGGTGTAGCTACTATCAAAGTTGGCGGACAAGTGAAGAGCCACGCCTCCCTCATCGTGGTAGCGAGTTAATGAATGTCGTCACTGGCTGTGTACGCATTCCGTCGCCACTACCGGGGTTTATTAAGTGTCCGTCTAGCAGGCTCCTTACCATACGCCGTTACTTCATTAGCATGGTGCCTGCTCGTCTTTCAGAACTTCCCTCCGCTACCGCTCTGCCCTTGGACCACGTCATGCCTGCTCTCGGCTCTCGCTACAACCTGCACTGCCGGATATACACTCTCCAATATTATCACTGGCAAAACACAGATTCTCATTGAAATTCAACTACTCGAGTCAGTGGGATGCCAGTGAGACAATTTCACTGATTAAATAAGGGACAGCCAACTGCGTACACCGAATTAAATATAGTTTTTTATTGAATTTAGCAAATCATTACGAGAAATGAACATATTTCCGATAGTCAATATTTATATTGTGCAATTGACCGAAATGTATTTATAGTAAAGGAGCTCTTGCGAGTGGCCGGGTTTCAACCCACACAATACTAGCTACACTGTTTAACTGCAATTTTACCAACTGCCAACGTTGATTACAAGAGGGGAAATACTATCAACTTTCTCTTTATTCATTGGAAATTTGGAGTTTTAAATTGCATGTCTTTTCTTGGCGTAGTAACGTTAGGACAAATATTGCGTATGAATGCTCTTACTTACCACATTAAATGCAGTCAATCGAGCACTACAATAATTACGCGAAAACGAAATGAAAGATGTAAAAAGATAATGAAAGACGAAATGTTCATTTTACCTCCTATAATAATATTATGTAAGACGAAACTCATAATTTAGAAAGCATTTCTATTGGTTTCATTTGTTTATGCTTTGTTATTTCACTTGATACATGTTGTTTAACTATAATTAGATACACGTTGTTTAGTCGAATAACCAATCACTGAAAACTGATGAATAAAACTGCTGATGAATCAGTGGGAAATGTCACTGAAACAATAATTGAATGAAAACCGGCATTTTCACACAAATTAATTAGTTAAATTCACTAAAGTGTCTGTCGAATCAGTCAGGTACTGTCAACTGCGATTTAAACAGTGAAATTCTCACTGACTCAAATGTAGAGTGTACACCAGTTGAGGGTAGCTGCTGCAAAGACGAGCTAGTGGACTGTTCGTATTGTACGCATGTCCCCATAAATTGAATCGTCCATCGTCAGTACGAAGGTAGAAGTCACGTTGTCAACAATGATGAACATAACCTTGGCGCGTGGGTTTGAATCGCGTCTATAATTAGCTCTCTTGCGACGCGATGTTTCGGCAGAATTTGCAGCTGCCATCTGCAGGTAATCGCACTGACGTACTAAAGATTCGGAGCCTTACACGATCTGATATTTGGCAGGCTGCTTCCTTATTGGCTTGACTGGTCGGCCAGTCACAGGCTGGCTTGCTCCTGAACGTCTGAGGTGGTCTACTAATAATCCTGGGGAGTTTGTACTCTCGTATCACTCTGTTTCATGTTGTCCGTGAAAAGTTGTGCCCATATATTATTTACTTTGTAACCCTCTTCCCAGTTCATATTAGTAGGATGTATAGTGATCTATATTGTTTCTCTTATTGTTCTCACATGGTAATCAGCAATACTAATTTTATCCTGAACATGTGGATGTCGCTATTATTTATTTCCATGGAGTGTTCTGCTATTGCTGACTGAGTTATTTTATTCTTGTTATTATTTTTCTGCTGGTTTGCCCTAGATAAACTGTTCCAAATGGACGGGGAACTTTGTATACACCTGCCTGTTCTTTGACTGGTGTTTTGTCTTTTGCATGTAGATCCCGGGATACCTTATACCTTGCGTATAGAGTTCATGGTGGTGTGTATGCCTTACCTCTTAAGTAGGTGGTGTGTATGCCTGCCTCTTAAGTAGGTGCGGCGGGTGATCAGTGGTTACTCCTTACTTCTCACCTTACTAAAAAGATTAATTTTCGTCTGCGGAATATTTGGTTAGGAATCTGGTTTCCTAGAAGTGTTCCCACTTCCTCCTCCATCACCGTATTACTCCTGCTCACCAACATTTCGCTCTCGCCTCCCCTATCTTCTGTACTGCGCGAGGCATAGCAGTTCTGTACGGCGCGGGGCATAGAAGTTCTGTACGGCGCGGGGCATAGTAGTTTTCTACGACGCGGGGCATAGTAGTGTCAGTTCGGGTCTAGTAGCTCAGATAGCAGATTGCTCCTCTGGCGGGCACTGCGCTCTTATACTGTAGTTGGAGGTCAGGCTCGGCCTGAGAAGCAGCTCTGCTGTCATCACCATTTACTTGGCCATTATTCCGGTTGACGAGAATTACAGATGTGGTATATTATGATTTGATCAATATTTAATTTCTTTATCTTATTTTAATTAATAATAACACTCTAATGTTTGTTAGATGTGATCTAGTATACGAGAACTCAATAAATTCACGGAGGGGTGTTCGAATGAAGTGAAATGTTAGGCCTAGTAAAGAAAAGTAAGTATATTTATAAAATATTCACTGTTACAATCAGTATTGTTAAGTTAGCGTGGAAACAAAGATTATTATTTTTTTACTAGGTCTTTACGAAATGACATACCAAAGTCCAAATTGTACTGTTTTTTTAATGTGCCAACAAATAACATAAAACAGCCTATGTGTAGGAATTTCAATAAGGACAACTCATACATCTTTCCTTAATTCATTTTAATGTAGCTTACGGTTAGCAAACGTTATTTTACAAATATTCAGAGGCAACCGCCAATCAAAAATTTGCAAAAATTTTCTTATCTTCAGTAATGTGTTTCAATTGCAACAAACATTTCCTTCTACGGTTTGTATCAGTATGTAAATTAGTTTTCGTCATATGCACTATTTTAGAACAGTAAAATTGTTATTCTGACATACTGTGTTTATTTATACGAAAACTGTTCGCTTTTTTTCGAGATGAGAGTACTCACTGACAATCTATAAAAGTTTATCAGAACGTTACTGTAAAAAAAATATGTAAATTTACATGAACAAACCTTTGGTAGTTTTACATTTTGTATGTGCAATTTTGAAAAATAGCTACAGTATATGTAATTCAACACAAATATTTTTTCGACTACAAAAGGCCTTGGAATTCTTGTTAAAAACACACGAATTGCTGTAACTCGTCCTTCCAGAAGGGATAGGTCATGCACTTAAGAGGGGGATAATTGTAATTGTAGTCAGATGTAAAGCTTTCACTTAAAGGGAACGCTGTGTCTATAAAACGACACTCTAAATACAATGAACACAACTCGTACAATTTTTACTTTACTTTTAAAAGCGGAGGAGTTGATGGACGGAATTAACTTTATCTTTATCAGCTGATATCAATATCTAATAAAGTATCTGCTGCGTGCAGAAGTGTGGCAATCTGCGGCAACAGAACGTCCTCTTGTGGTCTATATTCAGGTGGCAGCTGTCTGGCGGCATCTCAGCGACAGGCCCTGCTTCAGTCCTCCGCGCGCGCTAAATACTCCCGCCGCCGGATTGTTAGGAATATCTTGTTTTGCTATTAGTTCGTTGCTCGTGTACTCATGCCGAATACTGTCGTGGTTGAGGTGATATCCAGCTAAGCGCAGAAAGTAGCTTGGTACATCACACCAGAATGTATACATTTATTAACTAGAAAGTTGGTATAAGAATACATGTCTATAATTATGTGTAAATAAACATCAACACAAAGTTCTAAATCTCTTCATTTTGCATTTTATTACTGCATTCGTTTTATAAATGCATAGTTCTCGTTGTAATAATAAGTAATAATAAATATCCCATAATGCACTTTTATAATGAATAAATATACTTAAATGTATATAAACAACTTGAAGAAAATTACCGTTATTGAACAAACAAAAAACGAATTTACGTACATAAAGTGAAGTACAATTGAGTAGACAGCCCATAAAGTATAGTTTTATTTAACTACCGTGTGAAGAGATTGAATTGAACAGCTATAAGGACCGACCCTTTATCACTTGTATAATTAAGAGAAAATAAGGATCGCGGGGAGTAAAAACAAATAGTATTCGAAGACATGATTAGATGATATTAGACACAATTAAGTATTGCATCCATCGCTTGGCTCTTATACCATAATACCGTCCACATTTCATTATTCCAGATAACTATTCTGAGTAATCGTAAGCTGCATGGTAGTCTAGTGGTTGCAATGACTGGCTACTACTCCGAGGGTCGCGGGTTCGAATTATATGAATGCCAGAAAATGTTCAGGTGGTGAAACGTACGAGATTCGTTGGTCGTTGGTCCAGGACCGCAACATATAATTCATAAGTGTGAAGGATGTGTATATCGCGTAAATTGTGTGTGCAATTTTTGAACAAAATGAAAATTTACACCTGACAAAGTGTAAGATTATCCAAACTATTAAAATGAGTGAATGAGCGAAGAGATTTGGGAGGTTCTTACTAACGAGGCCTTGAGAGCCGATGAGGGTGAAGCGAGGTGAGTATGGAGCAACGCCGTAATGCAAGGGCGGGGCAAACTGGAGATCCCCGGGATAACCCACCGACCAGCGGCATCGTCCGCCACGCTCACCCAACGCGACATTTAAAATGTATTTTCTTTCTAGCAGTAAGTGTTAATTGGCACAGCAGCTTGCATTGTCACAATCATAGTAGATTTATTATTTTACTTGTTTTGATGGTATTTTGAATGTGACACAAAACTAAAAACCATGGACATGGTTGACGTAGAATTACACTGAGGTTGATGGAAACTCTTGTTACCACATACATTCTGTGTAAAACTATACAAGGGTTCTTTTACAGTGGTGGCAAAAACATAAAATAAAAAATATTGTGTGGCCATCGTCCTTCAAGGTGTTCCTGAGGCGTGTATTGTCTCTGTGCGTGACGCAGTCGTGACGTAACTCACAGACCGGCGCGGCACAGCGTAGGGAGTCCTTGATGCTTCAAGTAGCAGGCGTGGGCATATTGTCCCAGTGGCATTTGCTATCCGCTGGCCTGGTTACAACGTGGCCCATTCAGGCAAGCCACCGAATTAAGGCGCTGCCATGACATTGCAACAATGTGCGGTCTGCTCTCCTTGGCGCCAAACGCTGCGTGCAGGCGGAAACACAGTGTCCATATACACAGAACACTGTGTACATGGACACTGTTTGCGCCTACTTAAACACCTGCATTTGCGTTTTGTGCGCATTAGGGCGAGTATTGGTGTAAATACTGCTAGCAAATCCACCACGGAGCTTTACGTTTATACGATATATGGATAAAATAATTTATGCCACCCTAACAATAATTTTTACATTTCGCATGTGTATGGGCAGATTCATATACGAAAAAGGCAATTTAATATAAAGCATACAGCGGAAAGAACTAAACCATAACAATAATTGTATTCTTTTTGTGTAGTTAGATTTGTAACTCGCCACATGGCAGCTCTTCAATAACTTGTTTGTTCTCTTGGTGCAGTCGTGCCCGCAAACCGCCAACTTCCACAACACTCTGAACCTTCTCTGTACAACTACCACTTTACGTAAAATTAGAATTTTCATGCCAGAAGCTAGCTCAACTTTTACGTAACATGAAGTAACATACAGTTAGCCAATGAGATTGAAATGACGAATTTCTTTTTTTTTGTTTCCTACCTTCACTTTTATCCGTACCAACAACTGCCTGAACTGTATATTGCTTCATGCGACTATTGCAACAGACGTTCCAGTTATATCCGAACCAACAACTGCCTGAACTGTATATTGCTTCATGCGACTATTGCTACAGACGTTCCAGTTTTATCCGTACCAACAACTGCGTGAACTGTATATTGCGTCATGCGACTATTGCTAAAGACGTTCCAGTTTTATCCGTACCAACAACTGCCTGAACTGTATATTGCTTCATGCGACTATTACTACAGACGTTCCAGTTATATCCGTACCAGAACTGCCTGAACTGTATATTGCGTCATGCGACTATTGCTACAGACGTTCCAGTTATATCCGTACCAACAACTGCCTGAACTGTATATTGCTTCATGCGACTATTGCAACAGACGTTCCAGTTATATCCGTACCAACAACTGCCTGAACTGTATATTGCTTCATGCGACTATTGCAACATGCGTTCCAGTTTCATCCGTACCAACAACTGCCTGAACTGTATATTGCTTCATGCGACTATTGCAACATGCGTTCCAGTTTCATCCGTACCAACAACTGCCTGAACTGTATATTGCTTCATGCTACGATTGCTATAGACGTTCCAGTTATATCCGTACCAACAACTGCCTGAACCGTATATTGCGTCATGCTACGATTGCTATAGACGTTCCAGTTTCATCCGTACCAACAACTGCCTGAACTGTATATTGCATCATGCGACTATTGCTACAGACGTTCCAGTTATATCCGTACCAACAACTGCCTGAACTGTATATTGCGTCATGCTACGATTGCTATAGACGTTCCAGTTTTATCCATACCAACAACTGCCTAAAACTGTATATTGATTCATGCTACTATTGCAACAGACGTTCCAGTTATATACGTACCAACAACTACCTGAACTGAATATTGCGTCATGCTACGATTGCTATAGACGTTCCAGTTTTATCCGTACCGACAACTGCCTGAACTATATATTGCTTCATGCGACTATTGCAAAATGCGTTCCAGTTATATCCGTACCAACAACTGCCTGAACTGTATATTGCTTCATGCTACGATTGCTATAGACGTTCCAGTTTTATCCGTACCAACAACTGCCTGAACTGTATATTGTTTCATGCGACGATTGCTACAGAGTTCCAGTTTTATCCGTACCAACAACTGCCTGAACTGTATATTGCGTCATGCTACGATTGCTACAGACGTTCCAGTTTTATCCGTACCAACAACTGCCTGAACCTTATATTGCGTCATGCTACGATTTCTATAGACGTTCCAGTTATATCCGTACCAACAACTGCCTGAACTGTATATTGCGTCATGCTACGATTGATATAGACGTTCCAGTTATATCCGTAGCAACAACTGTCTGAACTGTATATTGCGTCATGCTACGATTGCTATAGACGTTCCAGTTATATCCGTACCAACAACTGCCTGAACTGTATATTGCGTCATGCTACGATTGATATAGACGTTCCAGTTATATCCGTAGCAACAACTGTCTGAACTGTATATTGCGTCATGCTACGATTGCTATAGACGTTCCAGTTTTATCCGTACCAACAACTGCCTGAACTGTATATTGCGTCATGCGACTATTGCTACAGACGTTCCAGTTATATCCGTACCAACAACTGCCTGAACTGTATATTGCGTCATGCTACGATTGCTACAGACGTTCCAGTTATATCCGTACCAACAACTGCCTGAACTGTATATTGCGTCATGCGACTATTGCTACAGACGTTTCAGTTATATCCGTACCAACAACTGCCTGAACTGTATATTGCGTCATGCGACTATTGCTACAGACGTTCCAGTTATATCCGTACCAACAACTGCGTGAACTGTATATTGCTTCATGCTACGATTGCTATAGACGTTCCAGTTATATCCGTACCAACAACTGCCTGAACTGTATATTGCGTCATGCTACGATTGCTATAGACGTTCCAGTTATATCCGTACCAACAACTGCCTGAACTGTATATTGCTTCATGCGACTATTGCTATAGACGTTCCAGTTATATCCGTACCAACAAATGCCTGAACTGTATATTGCTTCATGCTACGATTGCTATAGACGTTCCAGTTATATCCGTACCAACAACTGCCTGAACTGTATATTGCTTCATGCGACTATTGCTACAGACGTTCCAGTTTCATCCGTCCCAACAATCGCCTGAACTGTATTTTGCATCATGCTACAATTGCTATAGACGTTCCAGTTTTATCCGAACCAACAACTGCCTGAACTGTATATTGCTTCTTGCGACTATTGCTATAGACGTTCCAGTTATATCCGTACCAACAAATGCCAGAAGTGTATATTGCGTCATGCGACTATTGCTACAGACGTTCCAGTTATATCCGTACCAACAACTGCCTGAACTGTATATTGCTTCATGCGACTATTGCTACAGACGTTCCAGTTATATCCGTACCAACATCTGCCTGAACTGTATATTGCGTCATG
Organism: Dryococelus australis; assembly: GCA_029891345.1. Classification (NCBI taxonomy): domain Eukaryota; kingdom Metazoa; phylum Arthropoda; class Insecta; order Phasmatodea; family Phasmatidae; genus Dryococelus; species Dryococelus australis. The sequence goes on along the minus strand of CM057004.1, from coordinate 3,675,821 downwards.
CTACGATTGCTATAGACGTTCCAGTTATATCCGTACCAACAACTGCCTGAACTGTATATTGCTTCATGCGACTATTTCTACAGACGTTCCAGTTTAATCCGTACCAACAACTGCCTGAACTGTATATTGCGTCATGCTACGATTGCTATAGACGTTCCAGTTTTATCCATACCAACAACTGCCTAAAACTGTATATTGATTCATGCTACTATTGCAACAGACGTTCCAGTTATATACGTACCAACAACTGCCTGAACTGTATATTGCGTCATTCTACGATTGCAAAATGCGTTCCAATTATATCCGTACCAACAACTGCCTGAACTGTATATTGCGTCATGCTACGATTGCTACAGACGTTAGAGTTATATCCGTACCAACAAATGCCTGAACTGTATATTGCCTCATGCTACGATTTATATAGACATTCCATTTATATCCGTACCAACAACTTCCTGAACTGTATATTGCGTCATGCTACGATTGATATAGACGTTCCAGTTATATCCGTAGCAACAACTGTCTGAACTGTATATTGCGTCATGCTACGATTGCTATAGACGTTCCAGTTATATCCGTACCAACAACTGCCTGAACTGTATATTGCGTCATGCTACGATTGCTACAGACGTTCAGTTATATCCGTAAAAACAACTGCCTGAACTGTATATTGCGTCATGCTACGATTGCAAAATGCGTTCCAGTTATATCCGTACCAACAACTGCCTGAACTGTATATTGCGTCATGCGACTATTGCTACAGACGTTCCAGTTATATCCGTACCAACAACTGCGTGTACTGTATATTGCTTCATGCTACGATTGCTATAGACGTTCCAGTTATATCCGTACCAACAACTGCCTGAACTGTATATTGCGTCATGCTACGATTGCAACATGCGTTCTATTTATATCCTGACCAACAACTGCCTGAACTGTATATTGCGTCATGCGGCTATTGCTATAGACGTTCCAGTTTTATCCGTACCAACATCTGCCTGAACTGTATATTGCGTCATGCTACGATTGCTACAGACGTTCCAGTTTTATCCGTACCTTCAACTGCGTGAACTGTATATTGCGTCATGCGACTATTGCTACAGACGTTCCAGTTTTATCCGTACCAACAACTGCCTGAACTGTATATTGCGTCATGCTACGATTGCTATAGACGTTCCAGTTTTATCCGTACCAACAACTGCCTGAACTGTATATTGCGTCATGCGACTATTGAAACATGCGTTCCAGTTATATCCGTACCAACAACTGCCTGAACTGTATATTGCGTCATGCGACTATTGATATAGACGTTCCAGTTATATCCGTCCCAACAACTGCCTGAACTGTATATTGCTTCATGCTACAATTGCTATAGACGTTCCAGTTTTATCCGTACCAACAACTGCCTGAACTGTATATTGCTTCTTGCGACTATTGCTATAGACGTTCCAGTTATATCCGTACCAACAAATGCCTGAAGTGTATATTGCGTCATGCGACTATTGCTACAGACGTTCCAGTTATATCCGTACCAACAACTGCCTGAACTGTATATTGCTTCATGCGACTATTGCTACAGACGTTCCAGTTATATCCGTACCAACATCTGCCTGAACTGTATATTGCGTTATGCTACGATTGCTATAGACGTTCCAGTTATATCCGTACCAACAACTGCCTGAACTGTATATTGCTTCATGCGACTATTGCTACAGACGTTCCAGTTTAATCCGTACCAACAACTGCCTGAACTGTATATTGTGTCATGCTACGATTGCTATAGACGTTCCAGTTATACCATACCAACAACTGCCTGAACTGTATATTGCGTCATGCTACGATTGCTATAGACGTTCCAGTTATATCCGTACCAACAACTGCCTGAACTGTATATTGCGTAATGCTACGATTGATATAGACGTTCCAGTTATATCCGTACCAACAACTGCCTGAACTGTATATTGCTTCATGCTACGATTGCTACAGACGTTCCAGTTATATCCGTACCAACAACTGCCTGAACTGTATATTGCGTCATGCTACGATTGCAAAATGCGTTCCAATTATATCCGTACCAACAACTGCCTGAACTGTATATTGCGTCATGCTACGATTGCTACAGACGTTCCAGTTATATCCGTACCAACAAATGCCTGAACTGTATATTGCCTCATGCTACGATTTCTATAGACATTCCAGTTATATCCGTAAAAAACAACTGCCTGAACTGTATATTGCGTCATGCTACGATTTCTATAGACGTTCCAGTTATATCCGTACCAACAACTGCCTGAACTGTATATTGCGTCATGCTACGATTGATATAGACGTTCCAGTTATATCCGTTGCAACAACTGTCTGAACTGTATATTGCGTCATGCTACGATTGCTATAGACGTTCCAGTTATATCCGTACCAACAACTGCCTGAACTGTATATTGCTTCATGCTACGATTGCTACAGACGTTCCAGTTATATCCGTACCAACAACTGCCTGAACTGTATATTGCGTCATGCTACGATTGCAAAATGCGTTCCAGTTATATCCGTACCAACAACTGCCTGAACTGTATATTGCGTCATGCGACTATTGCTATATACGTTCCAGTTATATCCGTACCAACAACTGCCTGAACTGTATATTGCTTCATTCGACTATTGCTACAGACGTTCCAGTTATATCCGTACCAACAACTGCCTGAACTGTATATTGCGTCATGCTACGATTGCTACAGACGTTCCAGTTATATCCGTACCAACAACTGCCTGAACTGTATATTGCTTCATGCCACTATTGCAACATGCGTTCCAGTTTTATCCGTACCAACAACTGCCTGAACTGTATATTGCTTCTTGCGACTATTGCTATAGACGTTCCAGTTTTATCCGTACCAACAACTGACTGAACTGTATATTGCTTCATGCGACTATTGCTACAGACGTTACAGTTTTATCCGTACCAACAACTTCCTGAACTGTATATTGCTTCATGCCACTATTGCAACATGCGTTCCAGTTTTATCCGTACCAACAACTGCCTTAACTGTATATTGCTTCTTGCGACTATTGCTATAGACGTTCCAGTTTTATCCGTACCAACAACTGCCTGAACTGTATATTGCTTCATGCGACTATTGCTACAGACGTTCCAGTTATATCCGTACCAACAACTGCCTGAACTGTATATTGCGTCATGCGACTATTGCTACAGACGTTCCAGTTTTATCCGTACCAACAACTGCGTGAACTGTATATTGCTTCTTGCGACTACTGCTATAGACGTTCCAGTTATATCCGTACCAACAACTGCCTGAACTGTATATTGCTTCTTGCGACTATTGCTATAGACGTTCCAGTTTTATCCGTACCAACAACTGCCTGAACTGTATATTGCTTCTTGCGACTATTGCTATAGACGTTCCAGTTATATCCGTACCAACAACTGCCTGAACTCTATATTGCGTCATTCTACGATTGCTATAGACGTTCCAGTTTTATCCGTACCAACAACTGCCTGAACTGTATATTGCTTCTTGCGACTATTGATATAGACGTTCCAGTTATATCCGTACCAACAACTGCCTGAACTGTATATTGCTTCATGCGACTATTGCTACAGACGTTCCAGTTATATCCGTACCAACAACTGCCTGAACTGTATATTGCGTCATGCTGCGATTGCTATAGACGTTCCAGTTATATCCGTACCAACAACTGCCTGAACTGTATATTGCGTCATGCTACGATTGCTATAGACGTTCCAGTTTTATCCGTACCAACAACTGCCTGAACTGTATATTGCTTCATGCTACGATTGCTATAGACGTTCCAGTTTTGCTTGTGTTTGTGCGTATTTGAATGATAAACAAGTTAGAATTAAATAATTCTCGATCTTAAGAAAATCTATGGGTCAATAACATTGTCAACAAACCAAAATATGTTATCCATTTCACAATAATGCACACGTTTAAATTATTACAACTGTCCATATGTACATTCCGTAACTACACACATAATCTACCCTTTCTAGGGTTTAAGCAAAGAATATTTCTGAACAATTGGTTACACCTTATCAATGAGGAGCCATCCTTATAGTAAGGTAATAGTTGCTCTGTAACGGTAATTATTTCTACGCAGATTTAACTCAAAGTTTACATAACGTGATCCCATGTTAAATTCTATGTGACTCAGCTTTTAAAGAACCAGTTTTTTTTGCGTGAGGTAAGTGCGCCAAGATAGGTAGGCAGTTTTCCACCCTGCTGTAACTGATGTAGTTTATTCCTTATATTTTTCATACATTTAGAGTGAAACCTTTGAAAAAACACACATCATATCAGAGGTGTCTGGTTGCAACCTAAATATGTCGTGTATTACAAGCATTTTACACTTGCATTATACTACAATACCTTATTTTTTTATTAAATTTAGCTAATACTCATATTTAATTTATAAATTACAATATTTCTCTATCGCCAATATAACAAAAATAGAGAGAAGATATGTGCCTTGGTAATGTCTAGTAAGACATAGTTCTTTTGTGAAATATCATTACACTGACTGCGCACGAATGTGGTGCGTTGTCCCCCTGGTTTCATTTTCTTAGCTTTGTTTGCATGAGGCGGAGGAATATCATTGAAGTAGAACTTTAGCATGCAGGGCTTCAGAAAAGTTAGAAGTAGCCATGAATGTTGTATAGTGTTAGTGGCTTGCACTAATGACTCGTCTGGCCACACAACGGCGCCACGAACCATAAATCTATAAGTTTTTAAAACGCAAAAAAATTTCACTTTATGTAGTCTTCGTTCCTTTCATTGTACTCTTTGTACAAAGTGGCAAGGCTTCCAAAAGCATTCAGTTTATCATGAACCAACTATAAGCTTACATATTCACGTTGCTATAAGGTAAATAGCTCCAGTCTCCTTACAATAAGTACGGTACGGATTAGATCTGAAGTGGAACACTGTACCTCACATTCTCGTATTTAGCCTCGCAGCTAAACGACTGTTCTTTCGACAATAAAACTGTAACACATGAGTTTGGCGTAATCCGTACGGACTCTAGTCTGTCGTTGTAATGGATAAGAAAAATCTTGAACTGATGATACGACGGAAAGCAATATTCTTCTTTCAAAAAATATTAGAAGGACTTTACTACTTATTATTATTTTATTCTGTGTAATTGATTTGTTTGGCAAATCAGTGTTTATATATATATATATCTGTTATTTATTATTATTTAAATATTACGTGAAGTTCAACAAATGTGTTTTGTCCAGCTATAGCGTGTCTGAATATCTTCATAAGTGGTGTACGTCATTTCTCCTCTCTGTACTGGGCTCGTTTTAAATCCCACAATTTAACCATTCTAGGAATATCACTGTTCCATTGCTAAATACACGTGGCCCTCAAACATTGGATTTCAATTGTAATAAGAGTAAGCGCTATTAACGATGTTACGTTTTTTACATTAGGGGCAGTTTAATTTGTATGCTAAATATCTACAGTACTTCGCGTTTTAATTCAGTACCTACTAAGTTAGATTGCAATACGTTAGTTTCGCGTGTGTCATTCTACCAAATATGGTAGTAGGACAGTATGGGAAACTGAGGCGTTTTAACATTGTCAACATGCGAGACACGCTACAACAGCGCTCCTAGCGGCTTGTGCTGACGAATACCCGGGAAATTCGAATTTACATGGCTCGGCATGCGCGATTTAAGTGCAGTTGTCGTCTTGTAGCATTAAAACGTTTTATTGGACCGAATGTAATATAATAGTGGATCATTCACATTACTATGCCGTGTTTAAATAAGTACTTAAAGCATAAATACTATCACTTGAAACAAAGACAATCAGTTGTAACAGAATTATGTCACTGGGCACAGACTTAGATGTTGCACGTTACAAAAGACAAATGTTAATCAAATATAAGTAAGAGGATGGAATACTAAACAGTATTTCATTTGTCAGACACCTAACTGACAGCATTTATTCAATAAATTCTTGAGAATGGAGCTGTCACCAAACTTAAATTTCTGCGAAAAAAAATCGGGAATGAACATAGCCAAATATTGTTTTGGACAGCAAAATCTCCACAACTTATCTGTGGTTTACTAACGCAAGATTAATTAAAAATAGCTCTATTACAGTTACTTATTTAACATTGTGACTTTTATTAATAGATATTAAGATTAACCTCGCAACATAATAAGTTACCGAAATATTAACTTACTGCTATTTGAAGCCATTATCATTAAATTAGCAACAACATTAATTGTTCACAAATTTATATTCCTAACAGATATGGTTTTTGTTCTGCTTTCTTCTTTCGTAGAAGGTATATTTTGGCTGGAAATACAATTTCAAGAGAGTAACATTTTGGGGAAATAATTTTTTTACGCGATTAAAATGTATAAAGAATTATTGTTTACGTTATAAATTCCTTAATTACCACAAAGATCAATAAACACATATCTAGTACCTTGAATTTTATTTCAAAGCGCATATTTGTGTCTACAGAATGTCGTCAGTAGGCAGTGGCCCATCGGTCGGTCTGTCGAAAGTTAAAGTTTGATATACATTTGACGGAAAGGAAAACGTTTCCCTGCGATTCGTCAAAGATCACGTGACTGCCTGACAGGTACGATGGATGGTTGACAGTCCACCTGTACACATATAAATCAGTTTTGTCGTGCAGTTATGCCACAACTACACTGCTTCAAGAGAAACACATGCAGCTATGGTTAACCCACTGGCAGCCATGCTTCAACCATAAGTAACAAACATTTGAAACCTCAGTCACTTCTTCATAATCCGATTGAACCACTTATGCAATTTTGGGGGCTGTAACCAAAAATTATAAAACAAAGGACTATTCTGTAGCTTGGTAATATTTAGTGCCTATTCATCAACAAAACATGAAGGATCTTTGTGGTACTGAGCAACTCGGGATTGGAGTTTTTTATTGAATTGGGTATAGTCTAATTTGTAATTGCACTGAAGGCACAGTCGAGTATACAGAAGAGGCAAGAGTATCACCTCCCCCCACCCCCGGCTCATTTCCAAATGCGGGTTTGATAGAACAAAAGTGACCACTTCATAATTTAGCAAGTTTGTATCAATTATGGTAAACTGCTCACCTCACGCCTTTTAAAATGTTTTTTTCTTTGTATTTATGTAAAATAAACAGCAACACCCAAACATTCCACACATAGCGAGACTCTGTTCAAAGTTACCATTTAGGGCAACAGTACTTTAATATGTAGTAACGTTCAATTCAGATGCTATTAATTTAAGTGTTCAGAAGTGGTCGCGATTTGGTAAATTAGAATTTTAATAAGTTTCGTTCAATGGTAAAATATCAAATACGCCAGTATTTTACTCGACTTATTCAAACACCACACATAGTGTGTTCATAAAGTACACACATGCATTGGAACACAACTTCCCACTTAAGATATCCATTTTCTTGGCTAGTGTAGATAATCCATGGAGGAAGCAGCAACATTGACTTCAAAATGCTTACAGCTTTCAACAACACAATGGTAACCCTATAATAAATATGAAAATGTAGCATTGCCTCTGATATCATGCCACTTAAGTGACATTTGAGAGATTATAGATGAGATAACTATCCCCCCTTTTTTTAAAACTTCTACTAATGCAATTTATGCAGTACAGCTGGTGCTAGGATGAAAATGCAATGGGTCAAAATATTTGATAGCACATGTACTAACATATGTACTCAAACTATTAAGCCAATTTAATTCACCTAAGTTTCGCATGCATAAAGCACATTTAATTTTGTCATTCACTTTCAATAACAAAGCTTATTTCCATTATGTACAAGTCACATCTAATAACCAACCTGAATACATTCTTTTTACAATAAATCATACCACAGATGTTCATATGCTTTATGGCGAGAAGACTGGAAAATATGTTGCAGAATTCAAAAGCAGTCGAACCGAAAATGACTTACCTTGGTCATGATTTTGACATACTTTCTGTTGAAATTTATGCATACTTGTTATTGTAATGCAATTTGCAACTACTTTCTCCAATGCTGCGATCACCGCAAACAAAACTGTGTAAATAGGCTAACAGGTCAAAATTAATGTGTGCATATCACCATCATTCCCTTCCCTGCATTGCAGAATGAGGCAAAAAAATCATTCAAAAACACCTCATTAATTTTAATACCATGGGTATATGTACAAAGTTAAAATATTGGATACTTCAGGGAGTAAATAAGAGGACGGGGCATTGAAAAATAAAGTTTATTTATTTGTAAAAATATATAAAAATAGGCCTACCACTGAAATGTAACGATGACTCTCAGGAGTGAATCATTATTGTTTGAAAGTTTTGTACACAGTTGTGTAAACAATTGTGAGTAGAAAGGCGAGGGAGGTGGGGGAAATGTTTCTACTATTTTTGATTGGTTTTGACTGTAACCCTCACTCGACAGCTGGTTCACACTCTGCAGTATATACACTGACTTACCAACTGTAGACAACCTGATGGCATCTCCACTGCTGTCTGGTGTGTGGTGTCAGTACATGGTGTTTATCACACAGAATGAACTTTGATACACTGGCTGGAGAAGAATTATTCTCGCCAATAAAAGTTGTACTAGCTATCTCTCTACTCATTCAAATAAAAATTACTTGCAAACAAGTATGTAGAGAAATTAAAATATTTGCACAGTAAAACAATAATGACATCAGACCTTTGGGAGTGTAAAAAGTAAGTGACTACCTAGAAAGGAAACTATTACAGTTCGCATTCAGTTGTTTATTTAATAATTCGTAGAAAATATTTGGTAGTTGGTGCAAACATAACCCAAATAATGTACACATTAATATTCAAATGCACAGTTTCCCAAATGTAACACATAACATTCAAAACTATGAAGATGCTATGTAAATTACTAATGTAAACACAGTGACTTGGCACACCACACATCTTTTTGGTAATAAACTTATACAATGGTCAGCAAGGTACAGCACTGCTTAGTACATACACATCATACGTTACTCGACAGCAAATTTTATAAATCTGGCCCCAGGCTGCAGCCAGTTTAATAAACCAATATGTAAACATTGTACGAGCAATAACTGACATAGGCCTAAATATGAAAGCAACTATTTTGAAGCAATTAATAAATTCTATCCCTACTTCAACTTGCTTAACTATACACGCACTTAAACAAAAGGCTCTAGATAGTTTAATACACTTACACTGAATATGTAAACATTGTTTGCTTTATTTTTCGGAGGTGTCGCTCCAGTAAAAACAAACCTTTACCTTTCTCGTTAAGGGCTATCAAACTTCGCACGACCCTTCTGTGTACAAGATTAGAAATAGCAGCTGTGACACTTATCTGACTGTGTTGTTGTCCCGGTGAATGCTAATTTGGGTTGCGAAAATCCTCTTTCCTGACATAGTTGGAACACACTGTTCGCGTGTATAAACAGTCAGGCCCTTTTTTCTTTATTACATCCAAGTCTGCTCTCTTACATTCCTGCACTCATTGTTTGCACCTACGAAATGACAAAACAGTATTTAAGTAAATTAAGGTATTGTGTGATCTGAATATGCAATAAAACACACTGAATATAATAAGACAATGGAAAAAGTTATCTAGTACAGCTCGTGTACTTACCGACTTGCATCCTTTGGAAATCTAAAAAAGGACCTGCCATAATTAATAATCACGCAAGCGAGAAAATTTGAATTAAAACGCATCCTAAATACTCAAACTACCCATTCATTGCACAGATTATCATCGTACGGACAGCACAAACCGCTAGGAGCGCTGGCATCGGTGTCTCGCGTTTTATCGGCTACTTTTCCATATTGTCCTTCTACCATATTTGATCCGTCACGCCCTGCAGGGTTTATAACCAATAGAAAACTTTCATTGCTCTGGTGGCTTCACTCCGTGTGGCCGGATGGAACAGTAATAGCCTGTGTGTTCTGTCTGTGTCACCAGACAATGAACAAGTGACTTGTACTCGAGAGTGTAGAGGACTGTGCAGTCTAGCTTGGTGCGGACTTGATCACGGAACGCTAGAGTCTCTTTAAATATCGCCTGTAAGTTTCACGTCTTAGAACGAAACTTCGATGTTATCTCATTTTGACGACAGGGTAATATTTTATTTATTTTGGTTTTTGTGAAAACCACAGATGCATGAGGCTGCTATTAGTGTGAAGACATTTCACCCAAGTGTAACTTAGGCAACTCTCTGAACCGTCAGTGAGGTGGTTTCCATGGGCATTCATAAGAGCATCATCATGCAGAGGTGACGTTTAAGGGCTGTTGTTAAAACTTAGGGAAGTGTGATGTTCTTGCTTAGTATTTTCCCTAAATGCGAAATCATGTTTAGCGAGAAGTAGAGAAGCCATGAACAGCGATATAAAATAACAAAGCCCCTTATGTTGTTTCGCAGTAATTAGCTGAGTTACTGTTAATATTAGTCTTCTTAATGAGGATGGCGTTGGTGTTTTCCTGTTTCACCGTACTGCCAGGGCGAAGTTACATCCGACGCTCCGTACCAAGCTGCTAAAAACGCCTTACACAGTTAAGTGCAGTGTTTTAATTACTGTGGCTAAAGAATACACTGAAGCACTGGCGTTGAATGAAATGAAATGTACTTGGTTAAAATCCGTGCATATTGTTACGTACTAACCCAACTTATACTGTTGTGCTCTGCCTATTCATGACTCATTCTATAGTTACGCCCATATAACGCCCATGTCACGTATAAACTGATTTGAAAACTAATACGTAACAATATCCAAACAGCGACGGAACAACCTTTTAAACCGCTTGGTTAATTTTAAATGCACAAATATTTAGCTTGAACATAATAACATTAGACATTGTCGATATGTACTTGTGACAGCAGGCTCTTTACTGTTTGAATATGTTCCACGGATGTTTCATATATGTACAATTGAACGATCACCACTAGCTCACATCGAGGGAGGAAAAACGTGAGATGTTAGGACTTAGACTTAGCCAGCTATTATCTTCTTTATCATAGTCTTACAGTCAGCCTCTCCGAGAGCGTGCAACGCACGGATGATTTATGATGGACGCGCGCGCGCTATCAGTTGCAACCAGCTATTCACATCGTAATGCTTACAAAGTGTGCCTGTTATGTCTGCCAGGGCGCATGCTGCTTCCGGCCTTGGGTATCGGGTGTCTTTAAGATACCATTGAAAGAATGTTCTGATTATTAGTACTGTCCTAGTTTCTCTCAGCATAACTCGGGGTATGTTGAACATTCCAGATCGAGACCAGCGATAGTATAAAAATACGACGGGCCCCCGAGCTGGGTGTTGATGAGTGTCTGTAGTTTGGGCGCTTGTGCATCCTGAAGCGATAGACGACGAGCAACGAGTGGCGAGAGAAGTGACCAATGGGATGATAATCTGCGACTGCGAGTATTTGGGCAGTGAAGGGTGCGACTGGCAGGCTGGACTATTGGACAGGATGCGCGAGTGAAAGACATTTCGGATGGTGAAAACAGACAGAATGAACATATGTTAATGATGAGTGTAAGTTAATTGTGTATAACCAAACAGAGACATAGAGAAGGACTTAATTTAAATTTGAGATAGACATGAAACACTGCAATCATTGAAAAATAAAAAGAGTAATAGTAGAGATAGAATGATTATTGCTGTAATTAAAAGCTCTGAGAGTAAATTAAAATCAAATTATTAATTTTATTTTTATTATGGCCTCCATCCTTTACGAACTCGCATACGCCCTTCAGGAGTCTTGTAACCTTGGTGTCAGGAGTGGATGGAGGTAATTATTAATTATTCAATCGTAAATTAAAGTCAGGCAGTAGGTTAATAATTAGGGATATAAGGAAATTGAGTTATATTTATTAGTTGTAGGCCGAAATATCAAATACAATTTTGTACAACTGTCGTGGAAAATGTTAACTAATAAAATAACTGCAGAACTAAAAGCACAGCGAACATTAATTTAGGGAGCTAGGTAGTCAAATGGTTAATGTGAGGGAGAGTGTCGATAATTTTGATAAGAAAATTGGTAGTGTGAACCATGCTGTAAATATTCGAATTATTAATTGGAAAGAAGCGTAAATGAAACTGTATCTACCCTAATTAGTTGTGTAATAAGTAGTGTAAACGAGAATGTAAACAGTGATGCACGCGCCTCCTAAAACTACGTTCCTCCATTCCCGTTATGACTGCCCACTTTGACACCGGCGCGATGAGGAAGGCATATGTGCAGAGCGCCCTACGTACGTGCAATAGCAAGGTGTCGCCCAGCAATCAGACATAGCTTCCAGCTGCTGCGCGCACCCGAGGTAGACTAGCCGCTGGGTGTAGGGGATAGTTTGATCCGCTCGCGCCAGACCGTGCCTGGCCTGGAAGTGTGGCACAGGAAGTGGCTGTTCACTAATAATTTGGAATTGTATAGAAGCTGTCCGAGAGTTTCTTGGGCTCTGATTGGCCGGACTCTCGTTGCTCCCTCCTTGGGAGGGGTAAAAGTTTTGTATGTAACGCCAGGAGTTTGGTCGGTCGTGTAGGCAGAGACCAGCACTCCTGGACGTTTAGCTCACGGTTACGTACAAAAATAATGTCGTAACAGAAATAGTATTTCTGGCCCGTCTGGCTATTGTCAGGATGACGACTATTGCGTCATGGCAGGTAAAAAAACTTTACGAATTTCCGTATTCCATGACAGAAAATTTCTGTATGAACTCTCGGCTGATTAAAGTTATCATTCATGTTTTTAAAGACAGCCAGAAATTCTTAAAGTGTAACGAAATGGGAAAATTACAGTAATTTGTGTCTTTATTGGACTTTACTAAAATATTGATTCTATTGTCAATGTCAGTATTGTGAGTACAGTACTAACGAGTACGCTTACATTAGGAGTCAGGAAAAACTCCAATTTTAGACTTTGTATCTAGCCAGTATTAAAGAAAAATGTTTAAATATTAAGAAAATTGCGAAGAAAATCCTAAACATGAAAATATAGCCGTGTGGGCTTTTAAAAGGAGTTGAGAGCATGTTTTTCTATTAGTTCTGAAAGTGACATATCACCCAAGCATTTTTTTATCTTTAATATTTTATGATAATACCCTTAAACCTGGAGTAGGAGTACAGTAGTCATATGGATTTGTGTTAAGGGACACAAGAGAGACATAAGATTTAACTTGGAATTGTTTCAAGCACCACATGTATGTGAAATTTTAGCGCAGTTTTTAATGGGCATTTGTATTTTATATTTGAAAATGTTACCAGTGTATTAATTTCTGAGCCCATGTGATATTTAATCAGTGTCAAATTTTTATGGAAGACTGGGAATATAGATAAATAATAAATTATGAATATTTTCCATAATCCTGTGTAAACTTTGAAACATTTATACAAATAAATCACACATGTTATGCCAAGGAAGTCATGTGTTTGCCTGTATTTTTAACCAGAAATCTTTAAATTGATTTGATCTTTTTCTTATCCTCTTGTGGATTGGTTCTTGAAGGGCTGTGTGTAAGTCCCGCTTGACACGCCTTTGGGTCGCAAAAGCCAGATAATTAATGTAAGTTATTTAGTAGACAGGAAAATCGACTCTACTAATGGAAATGTAGACAAGAAAATAGATCATGTAGATAGAAAAATAGAAAGCCTTAGCTAGTTAATAAATACAAGAATTGACTGTGTGGATCAGAAAATTTTCAGAGTAATAGCAGTAGTAAACAGTGTCAGTGATAGGATGGACAGCATCGAAAGAGAAGTGAAACAGAATATCAGTGAAGTAGAGAAGCATATAGAGGAATTTCTTGAGCAACGGAGTTCCACTATCACCACATTAGAAGCCGACAAAAGTGGGGAAGAAGTAACCAACCAGCAGCAACATCGGATGATAGTCGGCAGCTGTGCAGCATTGGTGTCGCGCAACAATGAGTAAGGGAGGGGGTTTCTACTAAGCTCGCCCCTTACGACGGCCAGATTTCATGGTGGGAGTACCAACACCAGCATAAAATAGTAGCTACCCAGAATGACTGGTCAGCCGAAAAGTGGGATTACTACTTCACAGCCGTACTAAGAGACCCCCACTGAGCATACTACAATCTCTGCCAGAGCGATATCGACAGGAGTATCTCACAATGGTGTCGGCCTTGGGGTTACATTTCGTCGACCGATACCTGCAACATGCTCATGATGACTAACTGCGAAGCTGCGACCAGGAGAGCCACGGCAGGAACTATGGCACGACATTGTGTGGCTCTCCTACCTATCCTTGCAGTCAGCTTCTTCATCGATGCCATCGCCGACACAGAGGTACAGCATGCGGTAAGTCTATCTGCACCCCACAACATGTAGTACGCCCTGGCCCGAGCACTGGAGGTGGAGTCAGCAATACAGGGAGCTGGAGAGCCACGGCAGGAACTATGGAACGACATTGTGTGGCTCTCCTACCTATCCTTGCAGTCAGCTTCTTCATCGATGCCATCGCCGACACAGAGGTACAGCATGCGGTACGTCTAGTTTCACCCCACAACATGTAGTACGCCCTGGCCCGAGCACTGGAGGTGGAGTCAGCAATACGGGGAGCTGGAGAGCAACGGCAGGAACTATGGCACGACATTGTGTGGCTCTCCTACCTATCCTTGCAGTCAGCTTCTTCATCAATGCCATCGCCGACACAGAGGTACAGCATGCGGTACGTCTATCTGCACCCCACAACATGTAAGACGCCCTGGCCCGAGCACTGGAGGTGGAGTCAGCAATACGGGGAGCTGGAGAGCAACGGCAGGAACTATGGCACTACATTGTGTGGCTCTCCTCACCTATCCTTGCAGTCAGCTTCTTCATCGATCCCATCGCCGACACAGAGGTACAGCATGCAGTAAGTCTATCTGCACCCCACAACATGTAAGACGCCCTGGCCCGAGCACTGGAGGTGGAGTCAGCAATACGGGGAGCTGGAGAGCAACGGCAGGAACTATGGCACTACATTGTGTGGCTCTCCTACCTATCCTTGCAGTCAGCTTCTTCAACGATGCCATCGCCGACACAGAGGTACAGCATGCGGTACGTCTATCTGCACCCCACAACATGTAGTACGAACTGGCCCGAGCACTGGAGGTGGAGTCAGCAATACAGGGAGCTGGAGATCCACAGCAGGAACTATGGCACGACATTGTGTGGCTCTCCTACCTATCCTTGCAGTCAGCTTCTTCAACGATGCCATCGCCGACACAGAGGTACAGCATGCGGTACGTCTAGTTTCACCCCACAACATGTAGTACGCCCTGGCCCGAGCACTGGAGGTGGAGTCAGCAATACGGGGAGCTGGAGATCCACGCCAGGAACTATGGCACGACATTGTGTGGCTCTCCTACCTATCCTTGCAGTCAGCTTCTTCAACGATGCCATCGGCGACACAGAGGTACAGCATGCGGTACGTCTAGTTGCACCCCACAACATGTAGTACGCCCTGGCCCGAGCACTGGAGGTTGGAGTCAGCAATACAGGGAGCTGGAGAGCCACGCTAGGAAGTATGGCACGACATTGTGTGGCTCTCCTACCTATCCTTGCAGTCAGCTTCTTCAACGATGCCATCGCCGACACAGAGGTACAGCATGCGGTACTTCTAGTTGCACCCCACAACATGTAGTACGCCCTGGCCCGAGCACTGGAGGTGGAGTCAGCAATACAGGGAGCTAGAGATCCACGGCAGGAACTATGGCACGACATTGTGTGGATCTCCTACCTATCCTTGCAGTCAGCTTCTTCAACGATGCCATCGCCGACACAGAGGTACAGCATGCGGTACGTCAAGTTGCACCCCACAACATGTAGTACGTCCTGGCCCGAGCACTGGAGGTGGAGTCAGCAATACAGGGATCTGTACTCCCAATGTCCAGCACGGTCAGTGACGCTGAACAAAGGTGAATATGGATTAACCAAGACACTGAAGGAGGGACATCGTTTCCAAGTTATGTCCACCCAAACTGCTGGAGTGTTGGAAAGGTGGGCAGCAGGGGCACCTGATAGTGTATTAACCACTACATCAGTAGTAACAGAAGCAGCAGCGAGAAAAGAGGCAGCGAGGTGAAGAACAAATGCCTTCGGCGAGTACATACAAGCATTTGCGTGAAAAATTTTTTGATCTCCGTGCACATGCCCAACAACAGACACCGTATCGACGAGCTGATGCTGCAAGATTTCACAAAGCAGTTGGAAAATGCACATAATAACTTTCGAGTGATTTCCAGACACCCTGCCCGCAATGTGTCACATAGCAACGAAAGACTTCATGGCATGTGGCGAATGATGTGATGTCACCTCTCTCAGTTCTTTGGATAGCGATCCCATGGAGAAAGTGCGTCTGGTCGCCGGGGGGGGGGGCAAGAACCAGTTGTGTTAAATGGAGAAGGGATGTGAGACAGTTGACAGTAGATACCATTGATTCAGAGTACATAGGACGATGATCCATCCGCAACATGCTGCATCCACTTCAAATGCCAGCACTTTTCAGATTGGTAGATGTACGCTGAAGGAAAGTGAAAAGAGAAAAAGAGAAATTCTGTCGTTGCATCATCTTTTCAAACTGGTAATGAGAGGATTAGTTCTTCCCTAATGCACAAACGACCATATAGTGACAAGCAAAAGATCTGGTATGACAGGAGAATCTCGGGCGAGGTATTATATTTCAAGGAGGACAGCCAGTTTTCCAGTACAATCCACAAAGGCGAAAACGGTACTAGAATTTGCAGAAATGTTGGGAAGGTCCCTAAAAAAAAAAAAAAAAAAAAAAAAAAAACAATCATGTGGTGTTTCGGGTTTGTCATCAAGGTTCTCGGGCAGAGCTGAAGGGTTCCCACATCGACCGATTGCCACTCTATAAAAGTCCTAATGTTGCAGAATCTGTTCGGGATGAACAAATTTGAGGAATGGGTAGTGATACAGGAGGCCAACCTGTAAGCATGCGAGGCACAGATGATTTATGGATACGCGCTATCAGTTGCAAATGGAAACGCAGCAGGTTTTCAAAAAGGAATATTTAAAAATTTTGTCTGTTTTGTGTATAAGGGTGTGTGCTGCTTCCGACCTTGGGTATCGGGTGTCTTTGAGATATCGTTAAATCATTGTTCTGGTTATTAATACTGTCCTAGTTTCTCTCAGCTTGACTCGGAGTGCATTGAACATTACATATCGTAGCCAGCGATGCTATAAATGTGCTGTGGACCTCCGAGCCTGCAGTTGATGAGTGTATGGAGTTTGGGTGATTGTGCGACCGGAAGTAATAGACGACGAGCAACAAGTGACAAGAGAAGTGACCAGTGGGAGGATAATCTGCGCCTGCGATCATCGGGCCAGTGAAGGGTGCGACTGGCAGGCTGGACTATTGGACTGGATATATGAGTCAAAGACATTTCAGATGATGCCAACATACAGAATGAAAATGGGATAATGATAAGTGTGAGTTACTTGACTATAACCAAACAGAGACACAGAGAAGGACTTAAACAACAGTTGAAGTACACATTGAAAATTGTGCTTATTCAGAAATAAAAAGAGTAATAGTGAAGAGAGATTGATTAATGCTGTGGATAATAGCTGTTTGAAAAAATTTAAATACAATGTTCTTATATTTTTATTACGACCTCTATCCCACACATACATAGATACGCCCCTCAGGCATCTTCTATTTATAGGTACGAATTATGTTACTTAGCTTACTAGAAATAACCTTATAGTTAATATTCCTCAAATATTATAAACTCTGCTGTTTTCCAACATACAGAATATTATGTCTAGAAGACTCTGGCATAATTTAATTTTGTTAGTAAAAGTAGAAGTATGGTTATATGAGTCTGGGACAAGGGAATGATGGAGTAGGAGCCAGGCATGGGCTGGCTACCATTTTGCGACATTATCTGGTCCCCATATTGCATCCGGATGTTCTTGGGCTTGTGCCCAAGACCTTCAATCTATGCCTCGCGCCCAAGACCTTCACTCTATGCCAGTGACCTTGGATGTACTTGAATACAAAAAAATTCCCAAAAAAAAATTAAAAATGCTAATCAGTTTAAAATAACTTAAATCCAGGAACATATAGTGGTACCCCACCATTCTTCTGCTCACCCAAACCACGAACCACCAACCCCACTTGCTCACTGTATCATAAAAATTGCCAAAGTTCACAAATATCGAAAAAAAACTTAAAATGAAGGTAAATATAATGCTAAGAAAATATAATGGAGCACCATTACTTGTGAAGACGACTACCGCCAACAATGGCTCAGCACTCAAGAAAAGCAAATGCTAGGCCTTTGAGACTTGGAATCTAAAAGGGCGCCTCAGGGGATACATAGTATTATCTTCATGCACTTCTCAGGCATCAATACTTCGATCAATCCTTCGAAATAATTCGAAATCACCCTCCACAATCCTCCCCAGCAGCCCTCATCAATCATCACCAATCATCTTCTGCAATCCTCAGCAATCCTAAGCAATACTAAGAAATTCTCCTTTCCTGTCCTCACCAATCCTCAGCAATCCTCCTCTGTAATCCTGAGCAATCCTCCTCACTAGTCCTCATCAATCCTCTGCAACCCTCATCAATACTCACAAACTGTCACCAATCCTCAGTAATCCGCCCCTGCAATGCTCACCAATCTCCCTCTGCATTTCTCACCAATTCTCAGTAGTCCCCCTCATCAATCATTCACAGCAATCCTCGGTAATCCTCCTCCACAATTCTCCTCAGCAATTCTCACCAATCCTTTTCTACGATTATTAACATTACTCGACAATCTTCACAATTCATTAGTAATCCTCCTCCACAATCCTCCCCCACACTCCAATGCAATTCTCACCAATCCTCCATAATCCTCAGCAATCTTCACTAACCCTCCACAATCATCTATAATCCTCATCCAGCATCCACAATCCTCAGAATTCTTCACCAATCCTCAGAAATCCTCACCAATCCTCCTCTTAAATTCACCTCCACAGGCCTCCTTGGAAATACTCGCCAATCCTCTGTAATCCTCCTCCACAATCCTCCTCAGCAATGTTCGCCAATCCTCTCTGCAATTATCAACATTTCTTGGCAATCTTCAAAAATCATCAGTAATCCTCCTCCACAATCCTCTTACACAATCCTCCTCCACTGTCGTCCTCTACAATCCTTCACAATTCTCCTCCTAAATTCACCTCCACAGACCTGCTCATAAATCTTCACCAATCATAACCAATCCTCCTCTGCAATCTTCAGTAATTCTTAGCAACCCCAAGCAATCCTCCACAACCCATAACAATCCTCTTCAGTCATCACCAATCCTCAGCATGCCTCGGCAATGCTACTCTGCAATCCTCAGAAGTTCACCTCTGTAATCCTGAGCAATCCACCTCACCAATCCTCAGTAATCCACCTCACTAATCCTCAGCAATCCTCCTCGCCAATCCTCAGCAATCCTCGCCATTTATCACCAATCCTCAACAACCCTCACCAATCTTCACCAATCCTCTGTATTCCTGAACTACAATTCTCACAAATGATCTGCAATCAACAACAATCCTCTGCAATTGTCACCAATTCTTCTCTGCAATCCACGCCAATCCTCAGTAATCCTCATCCACAATCCACTGCAATCCTGAACAGTACTCCACAATCCTCACGAATCATCAACAATCCTCCTCTGCAATAATCAGTAATCATCGCCAATCTTCGGTGAACCTCTTCTGTAATCTTCCTCCGTGATCCTCCACAATTCTCACCAATCCTCTGCAATTGTTTACAATCCTCATAAATCTTCAGCACTCCTCCACAATCCTCATAAATCCTCACCAGTACCCAGTATTCCTCACCAATCCTCCTCAGCTATCCTCACCAATCCAGGTAATCCTCCTCCACCCCAATCCCCATGTGCAATCTTCTGCAATATCGGCAATCCCCATCAATCCTCCACAATACTCTGCAATCCTTGCCAATCCTCCGCAATCCTTGTCAATCCTCAGCAGTTATCCTCGCCAATCCTCACCAAGGCTCCTCAATCCTCCGCACTAATTCTCAGCAATCCTCCTTACTAATCCTCAACAATGCTCACCAATCCTCAACAATCCTTCGATAAATCTCAATCCCTCGATCGATCCTTCAATCAATCCTTCATTTAGTTTTATGTCCCTTACTTTAATTGCATTCTTCTTCCCTTAGTCGAGCATGTTTTAGGAAGATTCGGTTAGACTTATGTGTGTAAAGGGTTTTAGCTCACTGTCCATGTGTTTGAGGTACAATCCTCTTAATTGGTTCCTCCTCCTCCTCCATCCCATCATCTTCCTCTTCGTCCTTATTCTATGTACATTATAAAACATGAAGAAGAAAATAACTTACAAATGGCAAGGGCCCATATGCATTGCATGTCTCGAACATTGGTTATAAATCACAGTCCTTTTAGACGAGAATATTAAAAAAAAAAATTATTATTATCACATCGCACAAAGTATCTCTCTTTGGGCAAGACAGTGATTCGTGTTCCTGTAGCAAGTGTATAAAAACGGCTCTGGGTACACAAGTCTCTTGTGAGATTTCATGTTGAGATTTCGTTTTCTAGATATGTTTGACTACTGGTCATTTGGCCTGGTCGTTTGGTATGTCACTTCGGTATCATTAGCTCCGGTTTAAATATTTTGCAAATATTTGCTAAGTTTCGAAAAAATTTTGCGACTTTTTTGTGCAAAGAGGTTGGCTACGATATTCTTAGTGGGATCCAGTTTTCGAGATTGTCCATCATCGTATGTTTCTATATGTGGGTGGTATGGTCTGTTGGTCTTGTTGGTTAGTCTGGCGAGTTTTGTAGAAACTGAAATCGGCAGGAGCAAGTCTTGAGCTCAGTCTCGTCAGGAACTAGTCTTGGGTGGAGCGAGTCTTGATGGAGTTAGTCTTCAGTGGAGTCACATATTGTGTGACACAATTCTTGCGGGGTACCTTTTTTGGGTATTTCCAGTCTTAAGTGGTTTCAGTATTGTTTGGAGTCAGTTTTGGGTGCAGTCAGTCGTTGACTATTATGGTTGGTCGTTATGCTATTTTGTTATGGCCAGCTAGTAATGCTAAGTCGTATGGTCTGAATGAATGACGAGGGTGTGGTGTGGGAATATTGGGAGCTGACGAAATAGTCAGTGAAATATAGTAGTGAGGGTTCAGTCGTATGCTGACTGTCGTACAATTGAGTGGCTGTGTTCTGCCATCGTTATGAGAGTCAAACATTCAGTTTCAACAAACATCCAACTTCGTTTTCTTGCATTATGTATGTAATTTATTCCTGTGTATGTTTTTTTTTTTTTATTTTGTTTAAGATTTTTGCAATTTTTTTAATATTCAAGTTTAAGTTTATTAGGCCCAGTGTCAAGTTCGTTAACATTCAACATGTTGGTCGGAGTCACCAACGTAATTTTCCCTCGATTATAGAATTATTTTACAAATTTCTGCTATTTTCTAGATTTTTATGATTAGGGTTTGTATAGGCGATAGGTGGGGGTGGAGGCGTTGGTCATGGCGTGAAGGTGGAGAAGGTAATGGTGGGGTAACGTTATATGTTTCTCGATTTTTAGAATTTCTCAATGATTTTACTATATTTCTCGATACTTTATTAATGGGAAGATGAATGTGAGTGGTGGAGATTTTGGCTAGTTCTGGTGTTAGCAGGAGGGTGGTGGAGTAATGTTTTATATTCCACGATCTTTAGATTTTTCTCAATTTTTCTGGGGATTATTCTCGATTTTTATGGCACAGTGTTGGTAAGGGGTGGGTTGGGAATTGTTGGGTGTGAAGAGTAGGGTGAGGATGGTGTAATTTATGTGCACCTCGATTTTTTTTTAATTTGCAATTTTTGATGGATTGTTTTATGATTGTGTGTGGTCACGTGGAAAAAGGGGGGGGGGGGGGTAAAATTTGTTGGATGGTGTGAGCGCTATATGTTCTTCAATTTTTACCATTTTTACCATATTTCGGTTTTTGTTTTCTAATTTTTATTTTTTGGACTTAGGTCATTTGTACGGGGTTAACGGTAATAGGCGCTAGGTCAAACTCACTCGTGTCCAAAAATGCGGTAGGGTGACGTCACAACAGTCGGCATCTGGCTACCACTCCCCCTTTACCTAGTTCCAGACTCGCCATAATCATACTATGTTCCAGACTCGCCATAAACATACTATGTTCCAGACTCGCCATAATCATACTATGTTCCAGACTCGCCATAATCATACTATGTTCCAGACTCGCCATAATCATACTATGTTCCAGACTCGCCATAATCATACTATGTTCCAGACTCGCCATAATCATACTATGTACTAATAATATTAGTTCCTCTAATCAATTTATGTCCGAAGTAATAATGTGTTTTTGACTTAGGCTACAAATATGCAGTGGAAAGTGTACTAAGCAATTTATTGTCGTTACTGTTATTTGACGCTAATATTTAATAGTAAAATCACAAGCTGCAAATGATTAGTCTCCTGATTTTATTGTTGTAATTATCCACAGCACAACATAAAGTATTTGAAATTGTACAGTGACCTCCTGGTTATATTATATCAAAATATTTATGGCTACAATTGAAAAATAATTTTGACCTATAATTGATATCTATATTTTCGAAAACTCGCAATAAAATCTTTTAGAAATAAACATCTAATTTATACAACTCACACTCATAATTACGCAATTGGCTTCAAATAAAAATATACTATTCCAAATGAAAGTAGGTTAGATCGCGATTTACAAATGAAAAAAAATTGAAGTCAACTACATCTGAAATGGTGATAACTGAGGCAGGTAGGCGAAAAGCAGTGGGAATGGGGCGACTGGAAATGAGTGTCAGATAACTCAATACAACGGCTGAATTTCGCTGATCTATTTGCAATCGCCACTGAATGTTGAGAATTCCAATATCATAAGTCACTTGTTCCACAGTTGATTTGTTTGGTTTGCCATTCGGCAATAGCTTATCAACTGCTTTCACTGAATGTTAATTCTCTGGTTTATTCCGATATCATTGATTCGGGCTAGAGTGGGTAATCAGTGTTAAAGAAACAGTTTCAAACAAGAAATGTTCTCAGTGGTAGTTCGGACTCGGTACCAAATATTGTAAATGTTTATGTTTAAAATTTACAAAAGTATAACAGTTTTCAAAATTTCCATTTTACGATAAAAATTGTAAATGTGTATATTTTTTGAAAATGTCTTTACGTATGTGTGTTCTGTGAGAAAGTTGCGTTGAATATATTTTGTTTTAAAACCATTATCTTTAAAATGTATGTACTCAGAGGAAATTATTATAATATTGAGTCTCCATTTATATTCCGAAGCTGCAAGCTTGGGTAAGGTAGCGCCATTAACCAGGGCTCCGAACCATGAGGCCAGCGCAGTGGGCGACTGACAGGTTCCAAGTGGCAGCTCTTACTGCGGTAGGGCAGTGACCTCCCTCAGCTGCTGACGTGGCTTCCATTCAAGATAATGTGAGTTGAGCGAATATATGCAACCACAGGAAACAAAACCGTCGCTGCCATTAAAGTTTCTTATTAAAAAAAACAAGCGCTGCAACCCTGTGGTAGCATACAATTTCATGATGCTGAAATTTAATTGGTTTTCCAGTGACATATTACTAACCAGCAAGTTAAGATAAACAACACAGGCCGTTTTCTTAGAACTCCGCTCTCTTCGAGGTATTCGTGCGTAAAGTTCGAAATCGTTAAGTGATGACACAAATTCATCGAAAACGTTGGGATTTAGGGTAATAGTACTAGGCCACCTTTTTCAATAACTTTAACGTGTTGTTTAATAATTTGTCATTGGGAAAGCAGTTACACTTAGGAATCAAAATAGTATCCAACACAGTGTAGCAAATCCTATTTGTTTTCTATGACATCATTGTATGGCAGCGATGTGTTTTGCAGTGGTTGTAGATCTTCTTTCAACGACACTGTAGCCAGAAGGTCACTGTACCATTTCAAATACATTATGTAATATTTGCAAAACACTTGCCTTTTAGTTTTTTTGTACTATACATGTGTTTGCATAATTTATAGTTAATAATATGCAGGCGAAGTTTGTCCATGGCATTGTGATTCAACTAGTACATGTGTGTGTGCTCTAGGTTTAGTCCTACTCTAATCTTGTTCTCGTTTCCAAACTTAAACATCCAGTAATATATTTCGCCTTTAACACATAAGTGATATGAATGTATCAGAGCTCACTGCGTCACCACATCCAGGGGCCTCGCAATCCGCAACTGTTCTACGCCAGTCTGGAAACTATACTCTGTTCGCAGTAAAATGAGCACTTTTGAAAGATCTACTTAAAATCTACTTGTATGCATGTTGTGTATTCTTCTGCCTTACGTAAAATTAACATTGTCATGAGCCTAATTACTTTATTCATGCGTTGGTCAAGTGAAACTGTAAAATTATCTTAAAAGTAAATACTTTACAAATCTCCTCATTTTTCAACTTGTCGATTAATAAAAAACGGAAATGGAAAGAAATAATTTATGTTGTCGCGAATCGTTCCTTGAACACTTTTTATATAACGTTAAGATATGAAACTACTTTCCTTACATCGTGACCAACTTTACTGGGCGCATGTTACTCAGCGCGCCTGTTAAAATTCAACGCAGGAAGACCAGTGCTCTCTGTATTGTGAACAACGTTTATACACATGTACAACCTGTATATTCACGTATTGATAGTCTCCGGCTTTCGGCCGTCCATCACTCAGCGATCAGTAAGCGCAGCCAGTGCATCGCTCTACACTACACGTACATTCGCCCCCGATATTCGCCAGTCGTCACATAACGTAGGTAGGTATTCCTGCCAACAACCTGTCCCGCTATATACACCGCCATTCCCTCTGATCGTGCACCTGTGCAAGCCATTAGTTTGCCTCCTCTACTATCCAACCCCGCTCCAGCACCTGCCACACAATTATTTTGCGTCTGCTGATATATTTCTTGCTACTTCCTCAGCCATGTGAGCATCTGTGCTAGACTGAGTGGCCTTATTCTCCTCTTTGCAAACACTTGGCTATCGCGATCACAATCATCTAGTCCCACAAGAGGTAACAATACAGAAGTGAAATATCGTGGCTATTCCTTTAGTGCAGTCATTCCCGTTCGTTGATTGGCTACTGAGAGCTGCGAGAAATGTCCTAGCGGCTGGCTAGTACGTCACCAGGTACCCCGACATGTTGCAAGCCAGTGCCTCCGGGGCGTGCAGCTGTTTCACGTCGCTCGCCATTGTCAAGGATGCCGGACACCGACCATTTCATTTTTTATTTATTTTCTACCAAAGGTTGTTAAACTTGCATGCATTGTGCGTGATGGCATTTACCTCGGATAAAACCAATGACACTTTATATTTTTTCAATAATTCTATGTCAGATGCAAAATTCGCTGTTTTTCTGCAGCTATAATAACAAATACAAACTGAGATGTACACATGAAAAAATGTACAACTCATACTAATTACGTGGGATATCGCGTGACACGCATGTGATTACTAAATAACAGTTCATGCATTTTTATAATTTTAAAATAAATACATTTTTACGCATTTTAACTTTTTTGTAAACCCATGAACTGTTATTTGTTGATTACATATTTGTCTACCCGCGGCATTAGTTTATAATATAACAATTTTTATTTTCAATTTGTTCATCTTGGTTAGTATTTCCTATTATGGCAGCAGCAAAACAGATAGATTTCGGATTTGACATAAAATTATTAAAAAATATAGAAACTAATCTTTTTATTCGTGGAAAATGTCGTTACACACAGTGTTAACAAGTCGAACAATGTTTGGTACAATTATAAAATAGTTAATTTGTCAGTATTTGACACCCTTAAGTAGCCTACACTAGTGTGTGGTGTGAGCACTCGCCTAGAGTATACGTGTGAGGAGGCGCTTCTGCTGCACCGCGCTGGCTCAAGTGACGAGCTCGAGCTTGCTCCCTTTCTTAGTACATACTGGGCCAACGATACAAAAATGTTGCTCCAACTGAGCGAAAAACCTCTTAGCTTCTTTTCCCCCGAAACCGCTCACTCAAACAGTTTCATATTTTGGGAATTCTTGCACAGTTTCTTCCTTGCCATCACGGATTGGTTATTTTTAATAAATAATGTAAGATTACTCAAGAAAAAGATATTTAACGGAAGTATGCGCAAAATTTTATAAAAATTGCAGCATAAAAAGTAAAATGCTTAAAATGTGTTTTGTTTCACGAGATAGATAAGGGATGAATAAGTACGAAATGTAGATAAAGGAGCGAAGTCATATATTAAGGTTGCGGAATTGTTGAGACTAGCCTGGTTGTTTATAAATAGTCTCATAAGTTTAGAGAATTTTATGTTTGATATTATGATCAGGCATTGGGTTTTAAAAAGTACACCATAACCGTTATATATTTTCAACAACAGGCCAATACGAAAGAAAATAAATGCTTGATCTCTATGCCTGTTCATAAATTGTCAAAGTTTGCAGGCGTACTTTTTATAGGTGCAGCGTTTTGAGTGGCTAATGGTAATATTGATCATTATTATTATATACCCTGTTGACTTATTTTGGACAAATAATTATAATCAAATTTATATTAAAAACTGCAATGTTAAGCTTGCATTATATAATAATAGAATCATGTAGTCTACGCTATCAGTGATTATCGTGTGGCTAAATTTTACAGAATAATTTGTAACTGTAACATGTTTAATCTATAATGCAATGAAAATCAAAATAAAATTTTAATGGGGAAAAAATACATTAATAATAATTCGGAGGTCTAAATTTAATGAGTCCGAAATAATTATAGAGATGCTAAATTACGGGCTTAGAAATGTTCAGTAATGTCAAGAGTAAATCGTATAGTGTAAATTAAAAGTCATTTTCCTTGATTTTATATGTAAAACGTGTATATATATATAATATATATATATATATATATATATATATATATATATATATATATATATTCAAGTATTCAAGGTGTAAAACATGGGTGTTTAAAACTTTACACACCAGTGTAGAGGACTGCGAGACAATCAAATTGAAATCGGACGCTTGCGGTAAATCGGGTCGGGAAATATCCGGAAATCGCTCCTCAAAAGTTGCCATGGCGCGCCTGGCCGGGCTGGACAGGGCTTGGCCGGACTGGGCTGGACTGGGTCAAGCCAGGCTGGGCTGGTCTAGGCCAAGCCGGACTGACCTGGGCTGGGCTGGGTTAGACTGGGCTTGGCTGGTGCAGGCCGGGCTAGGCTGGGCTTGGCCGGACTGGGCTGGACTGGGTCAAGCCAGGCTGGGCTGGTCTAGGCCAAGCCGGACTGACCTGGGCTGGGCTGGGCCAAGCCACACTGGGCTGGTCTGGGTCAGGCCTGACTGGGCTGGGCTGGACTGGGTTAGACTGGGCTTGGCTGGGCGCCGTGACACGCCGTGCTGCTCGCCCGACATGGTCCATGCGCATTCCCTTGGCCCTCACTAGTGTTTCTACGGTAAGGGGGATGGGGAGATGATGGACTGGAGAACTTTCTCATCCTTTGTACAGGTAATATCGGCCTTCCTGACACATTCTCGTTTGTTGCATTGGTTGCTAGCGACATAGTACAGTAAGGCTGACATCAAAATGCATCGCTTCACATTCAATGAAATGGCGTACATGCATTTGTACTACGGTGCGGCAAATTAATATCGACAT
Organism: Dryococelus australis; assembly: GCA_029891345.1. Classification (NCBI taxonomy): domain Eukaryota; kingdom Metazoa; phylum Arthropoda; class Insecta; order Phasmatodea; family Phasmatidae; genus Dryococelus; species Dryococelus australis. Next base: position 3,648,074 of record CM057004.1, on the reverse strand, counting down.
GCAGCAATGTGTCTTTATGGACAACGATCTTCTCGACGTGTCCTACCAACCCATGTATATTTTTCTTTTATGGACCGCAGACTTCGCGAAATAGGTTCTTTGCAAGTAATAACCGAAAATGTGTGTTTGAAGTGCTGAATTTTACATCGGATATGTAATTATTGGTTATAATGTTCTAGGTTCGTTTAGTAAAATATGCGTGGCACCGTGGTGTCCGAGACCCATTACAAGAGATGTTGGAGCGTTTGAAAGGGATCCTGGGACCAGTACTCATGTCGTTGCCGGCCAGCTTGGCATTTCGCACACAACTATACGGGAAACGTGGGACGAACAAACTACAATTCCTATCACAAGATAAGACATTATTACATTTCACTCACGAGGCAACTTTAAATGAAAACTGGTTATTCAACTCGAAGAATTATATCTACTGGGCTACTGAAAACCCTAACGTCACCTTCAAACGAGGTCGACAAAAAAATTCAGGTAAATATTTGGGCAGGTATTTTAGAGGACCACAGCATAGGACCATACATGTTACCACAAAACCTAACTGCTCAAACTATCTGGTTTTTGGTAAGGTGCTACCGAAATTACTCGAAGATCTTCCTCTTGAAAAACATGTTCATAGTAAATTTTACAGAAAGTATTTCAAATGGAACAATGCTATCCTTATGTTCGGTGTGAAAGTTTGTGTTAAGTTTGTTTTTTGTTGTATCTATGTCTTCATATATTTCTTCAATTTGCTAACATGTTGGGCTTGGCACTAATCCCTTGTTAGTGATTTTGGTTATCAAGCTCCTTGTTAACTGTGGAGATTGTGTGTCTAATTCCGCGACTAATTCATGGTTATCTTGGACTACTTTTTCAGCGTTGTTTATTAATGACTGGAATTATGGAGCAGTGTTTTTTATATTAATTCTTCTAATGTTCTTTTCGTGTCCGTTAAATCTAGTGCTGATGTTTTGAATCATTTCTTAGCTGATGTAATACATGGCGTTTCTTTGTGTGCGCTCATGTATTGTATATCTCTCCACTGGGCAGTGTTTTTAGTGTAGTTCGTCCACTGTGTAATCCTTATTTTCTAATTTACTACACACTACAAAGCATAGAATTTTCTCCACTATTGGTACATACACACCATGCTACAGTTTACGTGAAGATTTGTATTTGCAATAAAATTCAATTGGGAGCCAAAAAGCAGTTCCGCTAAAATAGCATGCATTAAAAGTCACGAGCCAGTATCATTCCACACTATATTTTCTACTGGTACGCTGGGCGCCAGTGCGGGGTTTTGCGAATGGGATGTGCCCATGTGCAGTTTGCTGTTCTTCCTATGCAGTCAAGGTTGTACGTTCTACAACGCATCAGCTCCACTTCGCGTGCAATGGCACCGGCTTTGTACGCGGCCAGAATAGTTTTCGTATACTGCACTCTGCACAGTTCAATATTATCTATCCATGAAGGACAACTTATGTACTTTCTATGCAACACGTGCTTTATGTTGAATTTCTAATTTCTTAATATGATGGTGATTTAATTATAATAATCATATCCAGTTAATCCTTTACTGAGCCACCACGGCTCAGTAAAGGATTAACTGGATATGATTATACTGTCTGCCTGCGGTTTCTCTAATGTCACTCAGGCGACCATGAATTGCTGACAGCTGTTGCTTCTTTATGTATTTAACTTGATCTTCGTTTTTATTCTATACTCTTGCTATTGCCGCAGTTAAACATAGCAAAGTGGAATAACTGTACTACTTGCGAGTAGGTCGTTCCTGTCCAGTGCTTTTTACAATTAATAATTATAAAAAAATTTCTAATTTTATTCTCTCTTTCCTCTGAGAGGTTGAAACGAATCCTCGCCTTCACCAGTTGTTATGTAAAACAAGATCCTAAACACACTACAATTGATACACGCTTTAATTGTGACTATAACGTACAATACCATTTAAGTCGATACAATTCAATGAATGCTATAAACTGCAAGTATGGCTAACTTTACTCTGACCAAGTAAACACTAGTAGGAAATAGCTAGTTAATTGAAATAACAACATAGTATTCGTCTCGGCCTATCAGTGTCTTCGAAGTCCCTGCCTAGCGGGTAAGCAGGATTTACGCTCGCCACTAAAATAAGTTGAAATCTCTCGCTCAGCAGTCGACAGGGGCTCCCGCAGATCACACTACCCTCTTGCAGAATCTTGCAGTTGTGAACTCTTGGTACCAGTCTGAGGGGGGGGGCAGCAGGTTTTTTTCTAACTACCCTATTGCTAAGAGTTAAGTGAAAGCCCGGTAGGTAGGGCGTGATCTTATTGCGTCTCAGGACTAACCCCTTATGCCTACAAGGATAGGAAATCATGCAAGGCGACATGCATCGCGGCAGAGAGGAATTGGGCAGCCCTGGCCTGCGATTGGGGCCATGACTACCTCCCTAAGTGTACTTATAGCTAAGCTATCGCTAGAAGAGACTGGCAAAAACCAGCATAGGCACCGTAAAAACCCAGTCGACAGGATGGAATTCGAAATATTCATGCATTAATCAGAAAATGCTGCATGAGACAGAGTGTGTGTGTAACATGATCGTGTTAGTAGAGACGAAAAAGCTAGTAGAGAGGAGCCAGGAGCCAGAGAGGTGTTTGCACACCTCTCTGGTGGGGGAAGTGGCGCTATTGTGCCCCCCCCCCCCCGATACCGAGTATAACTTGAAAGTTGAAGAGATGAAAGTGAGTTACCAGTAAGTGCCAGCTGGGCTAACACTTACTGGTTTTTTTTTATTACCAGGAAGATACGGTACAGCCCTGTGAAATAAGAGTATTAAAATACTAAATTAATTAACGTTAATTGCTTAGTGCTAACATGTCCTCGGGGACATATGTTTAAATTTAATGCTGTACTACCTCGCAGCAGCCAATATCTGTAGCCATTGGCTGTAACAGAGCATATCTACTGCCATTGGGGGCAGCGCATCCTCGGCACATGCTTATATTCTCCCGCTTAGCCACTGGCCTCCTGCTTCCTGCCACCTTGTTTGCCCAGTTCTCCCAACACCGCCTGCTGCACCTGGGTTGTCCACTCTGGACATCGAACCTCCCTGGCACGCCTTCACTGCCCAGGCTGCATCCGCGATAATGTGTAATGACTTTTTTCTTATACCTAACATAATTTGTTTTCTCTTTTATACTATTACTCACGTACTTCGATATGTTGTGTACACTGTAGGACCTGTGCATGTGTTTCATCCATTACAAAAAATTACAGGGGGAATGGGAGGTTTTCATCCCTGAGTTTTTCTATAGATAGAGCAAAGCTCATATGCACGAGCACCTCTGGCCATGGGTTAGATGGCGTTGTAACCTCCAAACTGAGCCAAGCACCGTCACATCGTTCTGAACATACGTTAAAAAGTTTATCTTTTTTTCCGTGAATAATTTCGCACTTTTCCCTGTTGTACTTGGCTGTATGTATTTCGTCCGCAGTTCATTTTTCATATTTCCAATGTTTGTGAGGAACCTTGTTTATGACCGACATAAATAAACTGCACTCTCGTCACTATCGAATTCTTGCACTGTTAACTCAAATGCCGTATAATAGATGGTGCTTCTTTCAAGGAGGAGGAATTAAACATTTTTGTTACATCGCTCCACGGTCAAGGTAGCTGACGGCTGGTTCTCGTAGGTTACGCTGTGCTGTAGAGGAGATATACTTGCGTATTTTTTCTCTGTGTTGAACTTGGCGTAGAGACATGCTTCTCTGGTGAGAGAAGACTTGGTGAACAGTCTCGGCCTCGAGCCTAGGTACACTTCGCAAGATAAAGGCAGGCATATGGAGGTCCTGTCCAGAAATCATTCCCTTTTCACGACAAGGTCATGTGCATCGCGTTTCTCCTGCTATTTACACACGCAATTACTTTTACTTTTTCGGAAAAGTTCGTACAATACACTTTCGTACATTCTTGTCTTACTTATGTGAACATTACAGTTTTGTTTTACCAACTCCTCCAGCGAACAAGGAAGCGTAGAATCAGGGCATAAATTGTACACATAACAGTTTTTATATTGGCACGTTAATGTGTTCAGCACGTAACAGCCTTCGAACTCACCACATTGAATTTACAGAACATTCTTAGCATCTCGAAAACTAGCACGTTGGTAACCCAAATTCTGTTCACTGTACTTGATCGCATCTTCTGACCTGAATCGATCAAATTCTGTGACATGCTCTTCTTCGATGCCGCTGTCTTCGAAGTTGGAGCCGGTGGGGCGCTCTGCGAAGCTGGGCGAGAATACACTGTAGGCTGAATACGGGGGCTGGTACGAGTTGACTGATGGATGCGGGTTGTCCGATGGTAGCGGGATCGTGCCAGTAGACGAAGTTGGCCCTCGTGTCAATATTGTGTGGAGGAGCCGAAGAATATCATCTTCACTGTCTTCTGCGTTTCTGATGGTTTCTTCTGCACTTGACAACATGGCTACCATAACAGGCATTTGAAACCTTACAAGTTCCGAAAATAATCATCGGGGTCTCCTTTCGAAATAACAAGGTACAAATTTTCCCAGAGGCCCTTGATGCATGTCTTATAAAGCCAGAGTTTAACAGACGTGGTGGAGGCTTGCCGACAGTCGAATGGAATTGCCTGATTAGCCAATGAGAAATACGGGTGGTGGTGACACAAACGTTACTAATTGCGCGAGCGAGCGCTCCTGATTAGCCAAAATGAAGGTTTCCAAAGACACCCGAGTAATCGGTCAATGGGAAAATAGGGATGGGGGTAATTGGCCAATGGGAAGCAATGGCGGAGTTTGAGCAAATGTGATTAATTGAACTCTTACATATATTGGAGGGTGCGGAAGGAAGGTGACTAATTACCCAATCAGCAACACTGGTGGGAAGTGGTAGGTGGATGGAGGCACCGACGACTGAACAGGCAAGGATAAACATTGGCGACAGTCGTCTGCTGGGGATGGAACAGACATGACTTATCAGCCAATACGAAAAACATTGGCGAGAGTCGAACGGATGTGAATAATTTGTCAAAGTTGAGAGACAAACTCTAAAACAAATTACTAACGAATAAACAAATATGGTGGCCTTTAGTAACATATAAACAACTGGCGAACGAAATGACAAATATGGCAGTCGAACAAATGATGAACAAAAAACAAATATGGAGGCCTTCAGTAGCGTATAAACAAATTATGATTACCAAACTGGCGGCCTTCGAAATGAATTAACGAAAATATTAAGATAGCAGAATGAGTATTGATTAGGGGGGTGGGGGGGGTGGAGGCAGTAGTTTTCTGATCGTGATACTGGGGGAATCTCCGGAAATGTAAGTATTTTTAAATATTTTTTTTATGATTTTTATGCAATATTTTATTAACAAATTATTATAAATTTTTAATAACTTTTAAATAATTTTTTATAATAATTTCTTTATAAATTTCAATAGTTGAAGTTAAATTATTTGTAATATATTTTTGTATAAATTTTTAAAAGATTATTAAAATAATTTTTATTAATATATTTTTTATAATTTTTTAAACATTTTTTCGGATTTTTTTGGGGGTGTTTTGAGGTCAAAGGTCATGGGTCAGAGGTCAAGGGTTTCAAAAGTCAATGACCTCCAATATGGCGGCCGGCTGAATCCAAATCCGACGCCAGACGCCGATGTTTCCAAACATACTTAATCATACCACTGTGAACATGAACACTTCAACAGTATGTTTGCAGTACAGGAGTAAAAGACTTTGTAAATGGTTAACATTAAGTAACTTTGTCACAACATTATTAATGTTACTACAACATAAACTATTAAAGAAATAACTCAGTAGTAAATTTTTGTTGCAGCAACATTAGATTATTTTCTGTGAAGACGACCGTTTAGTTTATTTTAAAGTGCTATTTAATAATCCATCATTGGAATCCGATTAGGCTTCAGCATCATGATTTTCGTTTTTCTACACATCACCCTTGATGCAATTGTTCAATTTGAAATCCTTTTTTTAAATATCATGTTTGACTAAACTTGTATTTCAGCTACACCTTCAAGGACCTCTTCCCCCCCCCCCCTCCAGAAGCTTCATGTCACATTTATGTTCTAGTAACGATTATGCAGGCGGCACTTGTTGGTGTTTTTCAGATTCATCCTGTAAAGAATGATATTTTAAATTTTTACGGAAACGAAGTGGAGCTATATTTCATAGCAATAAATTAAACAATAACTCACAAACTGTTTTGTTTTGAAGGAAATAAAATTACATCGCAAATTAGAACATTAAAAAAATATATATTGAGCGGTTTTTGGGGTAAATAAATTGAGTAACATATTTAATTTTCATTATTTTTTCTAACGCCGGTTTAAAATGCGAATATTATCACTGTGTATTATTTATAATGCAATACACATCTGGACTTATTTAATTGGCCCGTTAAAAGCAATGGTTGAAAAAACCAAATACTGGGCATTTAAATAAAATTTCATTCATATTTCTTGATTTGAACATTCGTTTGCATTTCTGAAAAATATTTGTCCAAAATTCTCAGTCTGTGTAGGGAGAGCTGTTACACTGCCTATGGATACTCGGGAGTTACACATCATGTGTATACGACAGTTCCAAAGTAAGCTGATATATGGCCAATACTGTACACAGCAAGGCTTAGAATTAGCTGAAGTTTAAATCTTATTGGTTCCAATAACGAAACAAACGTTGTGCCAGTTTACTTTGAAGTACAGTGGCGCTAAACTGCATAGCATCCATTAATCATTAATTAAAAGTTCACACACTACTAAAATTGCGAGAGAAGAATATAATATATAAAATACAAATGAACTGAATAAAACTAAATAAATTGTTTAGATATTCCTTAGCATTAATATGAAGTTTTTATTGAAATGTGCATTCTGAGATATATAAAACTCAAAAGTGCTTCCATTTTTTTTAACGAAAATAGACACTATTTGTCAATTTTTTTAACAGAAAAAAAATTGACATTGTAGCAAAATATTTCCAGAGTTCCATACGACATAAATCGTATCTTTGGGCTGTTATGGAACTGTATGTACGACTTTGGAACTATATTTGCATGTCTTAGAGCTGGGTTCATAGCTGCGAAGAAGATATTTCCTGAGAATGTTATTTTCATGCGACACCGACACCTGAAAGCTGCAAAGCAATTTGCAGTGGAAAGAGTTAAGAGTAGGAAGAAAAGTGTGCAGTGTGTGTAAGAGATGGTGGGTACTAAGGATGGACGGCATATATGCTGCAAAGTAATACGGAGCTATCCCGAGGGCACAGCTCCAGTCCGTGTGATTGCGACACCGACACCTGAAAGCTGCATACCAATTTGCAGTGGAAAGAGTTAAGAGTATGAAGAAAAGTGTGCAGTGTGTGTAAGAGATGGTGGGTACTAAGGATGGACGGCATATATGCTGCAAAGTAATACGGAGCTATCCCGAGGGCACAGCTCCAGTCCGTGTGATTGCGACACCGACACCTGAAAGCTGCATACCAATTTGCAGTGGAAAGAGTTAAGAGTATGAAGAAAAGTGTGCAGTGTGTGTAAGAGATGGTGGGTACTAAGGATGGACGGCATATATGCTGCAAAGTAATACGGAGCTATCCCGAGGGCACAGCTCCAGTCCGTGTGATTGCGACACCGACACCTGAAAGCTGCAAAGTAATTTGCAGTGGAAAGAGTTAAGAGTATGAAGAAAAGTGTGCAGTGTGTGTAAGAGATGGTGGGTACTAAGGATGGACGGCATATATGCTGCAAAGTAATACGGAGCTATCCCGAGGGCACAGCTCCAGTCCGTGTGATTGCGAGAGGATTTGCATGCATATTAATGTATGAGGGAAGGAGATAAGGAGGAGGCGTCCCACGGAGGTGAGATACTGCGGCCTGTCTTCCTTCCTACCTGCTCTCCCCAAACAACGACACAAACATACCGCTACCTGAGGCTAACTTTACGACCCTGCGCATATTCACTACAACATTTGGTTGTCAAACTCACTTTTAAATGCTTTAACCAAAAAATTATGTTACTGGAATTTCTTAAAAGAAATATACTTCTGAAATAATTTCTTTTTTTTAGTAAGGTTTCTTTACGAACTCTTACGCATCTCAGAACATATAACATTAATTGTATCACAATAATAAATAATTAGAAACCTTTAAATAAAATACGACAAAATATATTCTGACCTGATGGCCGTTTTATAGCCTGTTGTTCACGGTTCACAGAGTATTCATAAAATAATATTTTTTTTAAAACGGCCACGGCCTCAACACTGACAGGCGCTGGGCGCTCAGTCTGCAAGTATCCAGCGACGGAGAAACTTGAACTTCCATTATTTAAATCAGACTTTTTAAACATTAGTTAATACAAGCATTTCACGTTTTACTACTTCATAACTAATTAGACATTGTCAGTAATGTTATAAGCTTTAGGTTCCCTGTGTATGTTTTTTTTTTCATCGTAGATGTTCGTTAAGGCAGAATCTGCACGGGAACGTAATGGAACACGGACAGACGCCGTACGCATGTTTGTACTCACTACGTACGCATGTTTGTACTCACTACTTGCGAAGCGTGTTTTGCTAGCGCTCGGTGCACATGCCAGTATGTAGTCAGGCCGCTGGGCAGTGTGAGGTCAGGTGAGCTGGGCGGGATGTAATCCACATCTCGGTGTAGACAAGCGACCTGCAGTGTTGGAGCACGGAGAGTGTGTGAGAGCGCACCTGAAGTATCCTCGAACTGAGGGAGCGACACGTGGCGCTGACAGGCTTGTGAATGCGACAGAGAGTTCCACAGCAAGCCGGTCTCTACGTCGACGATGGCTCGTTGTTTGAGAGCTGGTGTGTTGGTGACGTATGTCGTGCTATCACGAGTGCTGGCCGTCATCGCTCCTCCGCTAGAAGAGGGACGGATGCTGCTCCAGGCTCTGGTTCATATCCGTGTTGCCCAGCTCATTACAACGGTACAAGTGGGAGGCAGCCTGTCTTCCCTGTGTTTGTCAATAAACGTGAACATGGTGTGCGGTCTAGCTATTGTGTGGTTATAGGTACGTGTACAGAAAGGAAATTGACCAGTCAATTACTATAATTAATTTTTTAATCATATTCTTCCAAAAAAAATTTAATTTTAAAGTTAAATAATACTTCACAAATAAGTCAACTCACAGACAAGGATTTAAAAAAAAAAAGTGATAGTGGTTTTTAAGCGAAGATAGTTCACTAGATTTTGGGCATTTAGTAGCCAAGATGAGAAGCTGGACTGCTATGAGTATTTTTTTAATTCCTTATACCATGGCTGCATAGTACCTGTTGTTGTATTTTACATTGCATGCATTATTTTTGTGCCACTTCCAGTCGAGTAGTTTTTAAATTGAATGATATTTTAATAATATAATGTAATTCCATTTTTTTTTCTTTCTTTCTTGTTGGGTGGTTCTTGATAGCATCGTATAGCCCTCACAACGTCCACAGAAGACCTGCGAGTTTTCTTCAATGCCCGTCGCTTGTCTCCCATAGTCTCACGTAGCACTAAAAATTACTCTTTACATGTTTACTCAAAAGGCTTCGTAGTACAGAATACGCAGTAGAATTATTATATATATGAATGGGTTACTAGTTTGCCACCAGCTAGCTTAATGTGAACAAAATAAGTAACCAACTTAAATGGGCGCCATAATAAAAGTTACTATTTAAAAGCACGTTAAGAATGTGTACATATTGTTCATTGTCAACGCTACTATCAAATCACCAGGCTGGTTTTACACTAAAATAGTGGCAGTTACAGGCATGGATATATCTCAAAGTGGTCCATTAATTTAGAAGTAGATTAAGGGAGCTGTACCTGACTGTACATCATGCAGGATTCATTATCACTTAGTATACACACTAAACATATATTTTGTAGCACTGTAAACTATTTACCTGTTGTTTACTTATTAAAACATTTTTTAAAAATAATAACACTATATTGTTCATCTAAATGGGGTATTTTCATTCTTTGCACCTCAGAAAGCACATTTTACAAAAAAAAAATCCTTCATCAAGCAAGACAATAATAATAATTTCTCTTATCTTTATAATAAAAAAATAGCGATAAAGTTTATAATTATTTCTAATGATTGATTATATGTGCATAAATTTTTGCCACGAAAGTTACCTCATTGTAAAACAAATCAGTAACCATTTATTTTAACCCTAATATTAATATTTCGTTTCATACGATAGTCGTTATTATGAGGGTCCTACTTGATGAACAATTTCTTGCAAAATGTGTTTATTGAAGCATCCTGAATAGGTATAAGACTAAATTTGCATTAAAATAATTGTATTTTGTTATTCAAAATGGTAAATTCTAGCAAAATATTTAACGTAGTGTTGCTAGTAAAAGGGAACCAGCAGAGAGGTGCCTGAGCCGAAGATGTATGAGAGACGCGGATAAACAGAGCTGCCGCACTGAGGACGACTCCGTATGTATAAGACCCACATGTACGAGACTGGGGCGAGATCTTAGCCTACTGCCTGTGGCTTGCGGGCAGACTGCATCAGCTCCTAGCGAGAGTCATCCATCTAGTAACTACTCTCTACATGTCTGCATTAACAATGCAGTGATAAGTGTGTGAGTTGGGAGTTATTAGCAGCTTCCTTCTGCACCATTGTCAGTCAGACAGTATTATTACTGAGAATGTTATTTGTGTAGTGAACTTGGATTGCCTTTCACGACGTCTATGTAGAGCTGTTTAATGAGAATTAAAGTAATAGTGTAACCTCTTGGGTCTATTATACTTTCTGAATGGCCCTTCAGCGCAGTGTTTTACCAAGACTTATGCTGTCTTAGGTCACATGATGTAAAACTGTAAACTGGTGGAGGTGCCTAACATTTCCATCCTCTGCTTGCATTAAATATCTGTCAATGTTGCATTGCTTTACTTTTGCCTTGCTGTGTAATACGCTAATGCATGTTTTCATGTTGCTTGTAATTGGGGATACAACGAGTGCAGTGGTTGTGCTAAATTTTACTAACAATATCAGCAATCACACAACATGCGTCACCTTACGATACATTTTGCTAACAAGTGTATTCATCAGAATTGTATGAATATCATTTTGCAGATGGGGCCATTTTAATTAATTAAAGAATTGTAAAAATTATATTATAATAACAGCATACTTATACGCCGCATTTGTATAAGAGTTTATGAGTTCTGATACATGCAAACTGTTGTTATAATTAGTAAAGAAAAATTTTAAAACCACAATATTAGATCTATCAGAAGCTAGCCAAGCGGTAGAACATAGGGTACCAGATACCACAGCAATATTTAATGTTCTGATTGTAAAAGTAGATAAACTTATACAAGAAAATTCAAATTTAATTTCGGAATTAGATAGCGAATTCACACGTCATACAAGAGGCTTTGTATGATGAGGCTTCTGATGAGGTTGAGCAAACATTCGATGATATAGACTGTTGTAGTATTCGGTATGAAAATAGTAATATAGGTAGTAGTATAGAATAGACGGTTCTGCCGCACCTTGCGTCTGGTGGAAGATCGGCGGATTGAAATTAGCATATTACTTGCCGTCATGCGGAGGATCGGAGGTGGAGAATTTTACTTTTTTCCCTTTTACCCGTGCAAAACATTCAATTTTGCGTACAAAAACGTCATATTTTCCCTTTTTCCACAGAAATTCCTTTTTTTTTTCCCCTCCCACCATCGGTGGCAATGTTGACAGCAAGTGCCGGCTGCCATCTTTTGTGTCTTAATGAGGATATACCAGAGCCGATCCCACATTGTGGCATTTTACTCGTTGAGGACAAGGGTTAAAATTTTCAGAATTTCCCTTCTGCCACCAGCCAGTGCTAATTAGCATAATTCGGGTAGTTTCCACATTGTGGCTGAGGTTTGCACAATGCGGCGGAATCGGTCGGAAATTAAGAAAACCCTGCCACATTGAGAAGTAGTTCTCGATGGCCATATAGGTATTGCCGACCTATGTCTACTCAGGACAATTGTCGACCAGCAGAGGATGTCGACCATTTTGGCATCCAGCGCCTCGCCAGGGGCGGCAGGGTCTAGGCATCGCGAACGATCGGATCTCATGTAACACAGCAGCCTACTTTATTCTGTGTGCGTGTTCATAACTCTTATAAGCATAGTTGGCTATAATTTCCGAACTGTTTAAGTTACAATTGTCAAATTCATAACATAGGCATCCACCCTGAGTAAGAGAAGGGCCGCGGGGTCAAATATGCCACATGTCTACTTATAAGCATATGTGGCTGCAATTTCTGAACAATTTAAGTTATATTCGTCAAATTCATAACATAGACATCATCTTTTGTTACTAGGAGAAGGGTCGCAGGGTCAAGTATACCATATGTCAGCATATAAGCATAGGTGGGTATAATTTCCGAACCGTTTGAGTTATTGTTAGCAAATTCATAACATAGTAAACATCCACTACTAGGAGAGGGATCGCAGGGTCAAGTATGCCCTATGTGAGTCTATGAGCATAACTGGCTGTAATTGCCGAACCATGTGAGTTATAGTCGCCAAATTCATAACATAGATATCAACCATGACTACGATAGATGGCTGTAAGTTACAAAGTGTTTGAGATACAACTAAAAAAATCGTAATTCACATGTAACCCCCCGATGACAAGAAGGGACATGCAGACATATGTTAGCCTGCATATATCCCTGTTCTTACTCACCTCTTTGCCACCACCTAGCCAAATACACACACTTCCTTGTGTGCTCAACACCTTGGCACCTCGACCAGCGACCTTCCACTCGTCCTTGTGCTCTTCTCTCTCTCTCTCTCTCTCTCTCTCTCTCTCTATCTCTGTCCTCCCCCTACAACTGCCTACATCACACCTGACCATACATCCTCGAGCACTCACCACCGCCTGGCCAGTGATTCACTGTGCGCCGACCCCCTGAGCACTCGTGTAACAGCGTACTTACTTCCAGACAGTCGGTCATTACCACCGGTCTTGCACCCACGTGCCATTTACTGATATGTCAATGTATTTATGTATTTATGTAATGAGATGTCACTTGCAATGAACACACAGTCATCGCTATACAGCAGAGTCCCTGCATATACAACAACACATGATAGAATGATAAGCATCATATTATGAAAACGAATTATCTGCTACCTTAACTGATGTAACAGTGAATATATGTAGGCCACTAGTGCATGTTGCCATTGTCGATGTCGTTGTCTTCGTCGATGATGTGATCTCGCTGGAAGTGGAGACTACAATGGCTGGTCCTGCCTTTCTGTGCATGGTAGAACCCCCTCTCTCCTGTTCCCTCGTGAAAGCCACACACATTTCCTCGCACACTCTCTCCCTCTCGGCACCTCCACTTGCCACACTTCTTTGCACTCTCTAGCTCTTCTCCTACCCCTCTGACTGCCAGTATCACCAATGGTTATAGTTCCTCGCACTCTCGCCACCGCCTGGCCAAGCTCCAGCTACGTCACCGCAAGCCGACCCCGAGCATACGTGTAACAGAGAGCAGACAGCCTTTCCTTCCCTCATGCTAAGGACATAACATATTCATCCACCATGACTAGGGGAAGGTTCGTGGGTCAAGTATGCCCTATGACAACATATAAGCATAGGTGGTTGTAATTTCGGAACCACTCGAGTTATCGTTGCCAAATTTATAACTCAGACATCAACCACAACTAGGAGAATTGTCACAGGGTCAAGTATGCCCTATGTCAACATATAAGCATTGTTGACCGAATAATTTGAGATATAATTGCCAAAATCATAACATAGACATCAATCACACCTAGGTGAAAGGGGCGCAGGGTCAAGCCTGCCCTATGTCAATTTAGAAGTATAGATGGCGGTAATTTTGCGTAATATATATCATAGCCAACAATTGTAGATGTGTAGGGGGTCACCCAGGCAGCACTTCCTACTCGTCAGCCTACTGGCTGCCATCATGGGCACCCGCTACCACCGGCTACCATCATTGTACAAATGACAGTCGTCTGTGCACTGCCTGCCCCACCACCAGCGCCCAATGTGCTAGACAGTGCGAATTTCAAGATCCAGCATTCCGACATCATATGTACAAAAATTTACAGAATGATCGGGGGTTACTTTTGACCCATGGCTACTTTATACATATAGTTGCTCGTAATTATTGAACAATTTGAGATACAACTACCAACAGTCCCCGAAAAGGATCGAGGGTTCTAGTATATCCCAAGCACAAATATAAGCACCACAGCTAGCACTGATCAGTTCGGTGTTCATACATTGATTAATGATGATAGTTAATGATTAATCACCAGCATCTGAAATACACTTGTTAAAAAAAATCTGTTATCCCTAACATTAGGCAAGTAATGCTCCCAGCCATATTGGTAAGGAAAAAATACTTCCACCGGCTCAAAAGAAAGCATAATAAATGTAACAGTTAAACTGGTAGACACACATGTACAGGATGTATTAAATACATTTTTTTTTAAATCTACAACCTGTATTCATGTACCGAAGCAGGCAATAATAATAATTACAGACATACATACCCGGAAATTCAATGCAAGTACATATTTCCAGACAGTCGGTTAGTATCACACCACTAGGGGTGGACCGAACTTGCACTCATGTGTTGTGTACCAAGACTTCGATGTATGTACATAATGAGATTTTACTCGCTACATTGCACATACAACAACCCATGCTAGACCCCTACCTTAACTTGTGTAGCAGTGTATTACCAATAGACCGCGAATGCATCTCACCATCGTAGATGTGACCTCGTTGGAAGTGGAGACTGTAATTACCGGACACACCATCCGTGCACTATAGATACCAACAAAGTACTGTGTCCCCAAAACCTAGCCCCTTGTCAATGTACGTTATGGTATACACTTGAAAGGAAACAATGCATGTAGCCTGAACCATCCACGTGGTATCGCAGGTTCGAATCCTGTAGAGAGTGGTAATACAAGTCGTCATAATGTCAACATTGGATGTTCGTAAGTTAAGGGGGAAGCAAGTTGCCCACTGATAAAATGCCAAAACAAAGAGGGTAACTGTCATTGTCTACATCAGTGTTCGTAAGTTAAGGGGGAAGCAAGTGGCCCACTGCTAAAATGCCAAAACAAAGAGGGTAACTGTCATTGTCTGCATCAGTGTTTCATAATCAATAACAGTGTTCGTAATTACAGAAAGACCCTGACCTGCACTCGGATACCAAGCACATCACACACATCCACACATATACACAATTAGAGAGAAATAGTCATATGCATTGCTCTATATGCTATCTCCTGTCGTTCGCTAGAGTGAATGAAAAAATATGCCTACCAACCTGTGCTTATTGCACAAGCAGACCATATACGCCATGCCAGTCGACAAAAAAAGTCATGTAATTCGATCACTAATACAAATTGTCAAGTTGGCCGAGCAGCTTAAGGCGTCTGATATAAACACGGGTTCCAGTAAAAGGGAGTGTGGGCTCAAAATCCTACACTTGACAATTTTTTGTACCCTAGTTGACTAAATAATTAATCATAGGTTCAATTCCCGTTGAGAGTACATGCTGACACGCCGCAGACATTCGTCGGACCCACTGCCCATGACGAGACTAGCATTAAGTCATACTCTGTCTCCGACCTGCACTCGTGTACCGACCCTTCGCAATTACAGATAGTGATACACTGTCTCCGAACTGCACTCACGTATCGACCAAACATTTGCAATTGCAGACAGACATACTCTGTTCGAACCTTCAATGCATGCACTTAGCAATTGAAATGTCAGGCAGTCGACCCGAACTATTAATTTATGCACTTAAGACAGTTTCTGTCCAGCATTACATGTTCAACCGTTTCACTATGATAACATTGATGTTGTGTTTACCCATAGAGATACGTCTCGAACGCAGGACCCTACAAACAGCTGCTTGCTCTCCCCAGTTGCCCACTAGAGTGTATGAAAGGAAAAAAAATACAACATAATATTCAATGTAAATAAAATGTATGCATGTTCATTTGAAATACTTCCAGCCATAGGTTCTCAAAAAAAAAAAAAACCTATACTGGGGATGCCACTCTAGCAGACCATTAACACATATCAGTAGGTATATTGCTTGGCCAGTAGGAATTTAAAAAAAAAAAAATTTTGTTAACGCATTAATTTATATGCACAACCAAACCATACACATGCATACATATATCTATTTTAGCGTTTATATTATCTCATTCAATAAACAACTGGCTCTGAGTTCATCAATAATGGCATGTATATCTCCGATGACAGAAAAACATTTGACCCTCTTTGAGGAAACAAATGAACGAAGTCTATCAACTAGGTCATTGGGGTCTTCAGAATCATGTGTACGCCTTCGCCTGACAAATGTCACTTCATCGTGTACACTTGGCTTTCCAGTTGTCGACACATCATCGTCATCAGTAGAATAAACGTCGGCATCACCAGCAGACTTAGAGGTCACAGATTTGTTGCTGTTGTCCTTGGTAGCATCTTCGGTTTTCACCTCACATGTTCACAGTGCAGATATATAGTGTAAAACTTCTGATGATCTGTCAGGTTCATGCTCTGCAGAACTCATAGGTCCTTCTTCGCACATATAATTCTCTGCAGCACTCATTGTTCTTCCTCCGCATACATCGTGCTCTGCAGCACTCGTAGTTCCGCCTGCGCACACTGGTTTGGAACACCACGCAGGTCCGCGTAATGTTGTGGGCGCTCGAACTAAGATGAATCAGCAATAAAGGCTAGCCTTGTCGTGCGACAAAACATGCTGTCACATGCCAGGGAATGGTGTGTTACCTTTACATGTACCAATGTGTCTCTTGAAAATATCGCCTCCACCAAATGTAACACCACACATTTCACATGTTAGTATTCTTCAGGTTGGTCCTTTTGTACAGGGTCTTCTCTCATGGCGACGAGCATGACAGCTTTTGCTGAAGATAATTCCACAGGAAAAACGCTGTTTTCCAGCAATGGAGACAGTTACATCAGGCATGCTCTACGATAGACATCATATCAACTTTCACCATCTTCATGAAAAAATTAACAGAAGTTAGTGCCACAGCAGCTTCATGGGAATAAATAGGTACTCACTCTCATTTCGACAGTAAGAATTAAGCAATCTATCAGTCGAAGTAGAAAATCCTTCAACCAGCAGGCTGACCCCTCACTAATGCTGACCCCTCGCTGCAGCTGACTCCTCACTGTAGCTGACCCCTCACTATAGCTGACCTCCCACTACAGCTGGCCCCTCACTGCAGCTGATCCCTCACTCTAGCTGACCCCTCCCTACAGCTGACCCCTCACTGCAGCTGAGCCCTCATTGCAGATGAATTTCATGATGGATTAACAACTTTGTGTGTGAATTACTGTGGGTGAAGTATGCCCTCCTTTCTACCGGTCGAAGCTATGTCCCCATCTGCTCAGTAGTGGAGGGAATGTCAGTAAGTACACCCACCCCACCCTAACAGTGTCGACCCGACACGAGTATCAGCTTGAGAGCTTGTGTCTTTAAATCGTCTACATGCGCATACGTTCTTCGATAATTAACATGTCAGACAGTGCAGGATTATACCTTGCAAGATGACTTCTCATGTCAACACATCGGGCAAACCATGATGTACACATTTCGCATTGGAACACAGTATGCTCTAAATACTGATGACAACTGGCCTCATGCTGTCGGCAACTGGTTATTTCAGAAAAGGTCGTCTTACAGTTCAGCACAAGTAAATGTCCTGTTCCATCAACATCGCCGAGCACGGTATCCGCAGACAACGTTCACTCTTCACGGTCCGAACTGCAACTGTGCCAGCCAACCTATTCCGACATGTATTAAACGACTATGCATGTGTGCCTAACATCAGTATCAGCATGAGAACAAGCGTGTGACTTAGCTAGACCTTCACCCAGCAGGGGACTGTGCTTCAAGCCGTGGTCTCATTCCTCCAGTTGACAAGCGCCTAATTAAGACAGGCCGTGAAATGCCAAGTGTCAGTCCGACACTATATTCCGTCTCGGGTCAAGCGAAGGGTATCTTTACATTATCGCATCTACCAAAATTGGTGTTGCAATACATATTCTAGTATCCTGGATGTCGTTCACAGTGCTGACCCCTCCCGGCTACCACCTCACATAGTGGTAGTAGTAGCGATGCCACATCATAAGTGTTATGGTCTACTGTTGTAGTGTGTTATACCTCCATTCTACCGGTCGAAGGGGATATTATGTTATATTAGGGTATGCACCTAATTGCAAAATGGTCTAAGAGAATTCGTTCTCAACTTTAGATGATCTATACTTCTTAATGTCCAACCGGAACCTTTCCCCTTGTACTCTTCTTCCTCCTTACGAATCCTCTGTTTACTAGCTTCAAACACTGTATTCGATGTTAAACAAGTTATACAGCATCAAATTAGAGGCCTTGAAGGCTCTCTGACTTAATTCATCATCGTGTGGTTCTGGTTTGGTATAGTGACATTCCAACCATATATTATATTTTAACGTGCCTTCTTTTTCCACATCATCTGTAAGTTGATCTACAATATTCTGCTTCATTTGCTTAAGGTATGTACATATATATTTTGCCATGCCCAATGCAAAGTACGTCTTCATTAGACCACGGAAAACAGATTCTTTCAGGATGAACCCATTTTCATTTGGTAAGCTCGCAGCAGGTGGTTGTGGGGTAGTAGCTTCTTTTTCATACGTACAATTCTTCATATGGTTGTCACTCCTCTCACGAAATATATGTTCCTGATAATTACATATTTTTCGTAGTACTTCGACTGGAATGCTTCCTGTATGTTGATAACATGTGAACTCGTGTTTGCATCTTATAACACTGGTGAGTGAAGAGATCCCAGCTCGACTTCATCGATCATTGACTGGGTTTCTCATCTTGACATGCACTGGATCTTTAACTAAAGGTACTACCACAATAGCAGATTAAATACCTTGATGACTGTGGAGAATTATTAATCTCCTGTATCGGTGTTTACCATGGTGATGGTGCATTAGTATTCACTATAGCAGGTGCAGTCCATTCTCTTGCTGCTTGTGGAGAATGACCTGCAATGTTCAGGTCTGATGTCGGTGGTGAGAGTGTATCCAATGCGGACCTACATCGCTTAGTTGGCACAGAAGAGAGTCCATCACATGATGCAAGATGTCTTTTTAAGTTATCACGTCGTCCAAATTGAGACTTGCACTGTTCACATGTTAAGATAGATTGCTTCATGTTATAGAAGAACTAGTCTCATGGTATCGGGTATTGTAGATGTTGGAAAATGACGCCTTGCCGAAACGGCACAAATGGTTGACAGAACAATTTTCCATCTTCGCTGGAGTCGATGCTCACTCTTCGAATAACACCACACTGACGATTCCATCAATTTCACGTATTGTATATATAGTTTCATATATTATCAGTGGGAGCTAAGTATTCTATAAACATCAATTCAGTTAGGTAGTGTATACAGTTTACTACACTGGCAAACAGGTAGAACACTCATGTCGTCATGCATTCCTATTTCCACCAAAGATCTTTTCGCAATAGCGACGCTGTTTCCTTCTCCCTGACGAATTGTTTAGGTCGGAAGTTGACTACCATTACTTGATACGACAGGCACCTAATCGTCGGAGGTTTGTTGCTTAGCAGGAACAAGGTCTTTGCAGTTTTTCATTTGTACTTTTAAGCTATTTGTACGATTGAAGACACCGTGACACTTATCACATTGATACCCTGTGCGATATGTATTCAGCTTATGTTTATGCTTTATATGTCGCTTCGCAGTGTATGCATGTGCATATGCCCTGTTACAATAGTTGCATGAATGTCTAGCAGACGATCCTATTCATGATTTCACAGTGGACATGATGGCTTTAATGATGATAATGGTTTTTTCACAGGTATCACCCTACATAAAGCGTGCTTTAATCTCAGTAAACACTGACTGATACGAGCAGGAAGGGGCTCTTTGTATGTTGCAATATGTCTTTTGAAGCTATCGCGTCGTCTAAAATGCGAGTGACACTCTTTACAATACACATTAGCACACTTAATATTGTGAGCACAACCAGTCTCGTGTCAATGGGCATGGCAGCTTTCAAAAAAGGTCTTTTTTCAGTAGCGACACAAACATATGTCCTCCATCGTCGAAGAAGAGCACATAGCTGCAATTTACTCTTGATGCATAGCTACGGTACAAACGGCAGACCTACACTCTCACATATGTCAGAGCTAGAATGAAAAATAACTGCGAATGAGCCAGAGAGTGCGTGTGACTGCATATATACCCTCGTTTTATGCACACACGAAATCCTTATATAACATGGGAAACACACCAGCGAGTAAATCCCCACACAGGGAGCCGGAGCTTAAATCCAGTGCCCTAGGCCTGTCAGCCAACCTGACAATATGTATGAGTAAGGAAATTACAAGACTTATTGAATGTTATACTATATGTGTGATGTCATTACTTCCTAATTTGAGCAATGGTGAGGTTGACTGATACAATACATGGTGTACTCTCCTTTTATGTTGGAGGATGCTGACATCGTATGATGTCGATGACATGTCGACAACTGCAAAGCAAAAGTGTACACATGTTGCTGGTGATGATGCATATTCTTATAATGACAATGAAGTGCCAACATTTGTAGGCGAAGGCGTACACATGGTTCTGAAGACCCCAATGACCTAGTTGATAGACTTCGTTCATTTGTTTCCTCACAGATGGTTAAATATATTTCTGTCATCGGAGATATATATGCCATTATTGATGAACTCAGAGCCAGTTGCTTTATTGAACGATATAATATATATTATATTATATATATGTATGTGTGTACGGTTTTGTTGTGCATGTAAATTAATATGTTAACAATAAATTAGTTTTTTTTTTTCATTCCTACTGGTCAAGCAATATACCTACTGCTATGTGTTACGGTTTTTATTTTTTTTTTTGCGAACCTATGGCTGGAAGTATTTCAAATGAACATGCATACATTTTATTTTACATTGCATATTATGTTGTATTTTTTTTTCCTTTCGTACACTCTAGTGGGCAACTGGGGAGAGCAAGCAGCTGTCTGTAGGGCCCTGGGTTCGAGACGTATCTCTATGGGTAAACACAATATCAATGTTATCATAGTGAAATGGCTGAACATGTAATGCTGGACAGAAACTGTTTTAAGTGCATAAATTAAAGGTTCGTGTCGACTGCTTGTAATTTCAATGGCTTGATACATGCATTGAAGGTTCGGACAGAGTATGTCTGTCTGTAATTACAGAGTTTCGATTGGTTCATGAGTGCAGTTCGGAAACAGAGTATACTATCTGTAATTGCAATAAGATCGGTACATGAGTGCAAGTCGTAGCCAGAGTGTGACTTCATGCTTTTCTCTTCATGGACAGTGGGACCGACGAATGTCTGCAGAAATGTTAGCATGCACTCTCAACGGGAATTGAACCTATGATTAATTATTAAGTCTACTAGGGTACAAAAAATTGTCAGGTAAAGGGATTTGAACTCACACTCCCTTTTACTGGAACCAATCAGACACCTTAGGCTGCTCGGCCAACCTGACAATTTGTATTAGTGATGGAATTACATGGCATTTTTTTGTCGAATGGCATGAGGTGTATAGTCTGCTTGTGCAATACGCACAGGCTGGTAGGTATATTCCCTTTCATTCACTCTAGCAGACGACGAAAGAAACCACACAGTGCAATGCATATGAATCTCTCTCTCTCTCTCTCTCTCTCTCTCTAATTGTGTGTGTTTGTGTGTGATAGGCTTGGTAAGCAAGTCTAGGTCAGAGACTGCCTGTTGTTTATTATGAACACTGTTGTTTATTATGAACACTGTTTCAGACCATGACAGTTATTCTCTTCGCGTTTGTGTTTTAGCAGAGGGGGCCGCTTGCTTTCCCCTTAACCAACGAACATCCAATGCTGGCTTTATGACGACTTGTATTATCACTCTCTACGGGAATCGGACCTACGATACCACACGGGTGGTTCAGGTTACATGCATTGTTTCGTTACAGTGGTATACCAATACGTACTTTGACAAGGGGCAGGTGTTGGTGACCCAGTACTTGGTCTGTATCTATAGTGCACGGAGGTCGGGACCAGTAATTTCAGTCTCCGCATCCAACGAGGTCACATGAACGATCGTGAGATGCGGTCGCAGCGTATGGGTAATTCACTGCTTCACAAGTTAAGGTATGGAGTAATTCGTTTCGTAATCAGCTTATCGGTCTAGCATGGGTTGTATGTGCGATTTAGCGAGTGACATCTGATTATGTACATGCATCGAAGTCTTGGTACACGATGCACGAGTGCAAGTTCGGTCCACCCCTAGTGGTGTGATACTAACCGACTGTCTGGAAGTATGTACGTGCATAGAATTTTCGGGTATGTATGTCTGTGATTATTATTATTGCCCGCTTCGGTACATCAATGCGTGTCGTAGATTAAAAAAAAAAGGATGTAATACATTCTGTGTGTGTATTTGTCTACTGGTTTAACTGTTACATTTATTATGCTTTCTTTTGAGCTGGTGGAAGTATTTTTTTCCTTGCCAAAATAGCTGAGAGCATTACTCCCTAATGTTAGGGACAGGAGATATATTTTTCAACAAGTGTATTTCAGAAGCTGTTGATTAATCGTTAACTATCATCATTACTCAATGTATGAACACCTAAGTGATCGGTGCCAGCTGTGGGCTTATATTTGTGCTTAGGTCATACTAGATCCCTCGATCCTTTTCAGTGACTGTTCGTAGTTGTATCTCAAATGGTTCAATAATTACGAGCAACTAAGCATATACATAGCCATCCTTGTGTCAATTTTTTGCATGGATGATGTCCGAATGCTCAATCTTTGAAGTCGCACTTTGTAATACATTGGGGGCTGGTAGTGGGGTCGGCAGTGCGGCGGCAACGTCATTTGTGCAATGACGGTCGCCGGTGATGGTGGGTGCCCATGACGGCAGCTAGTAGGCCGACACATAGGAAGTGCCGCCAGGGTGACCCCCATACACCTACAGTTGATGGCTATGTTATGCGGTCTGGAAATTACCACCATCTATGCTTCTATGTTGACATAGGCTAGGCTTGACCCTGCGCCCCTTTCACCTAGTCGTGGTTGATGTCTATGTATGATTTTGGTAATTGTAATTCAAATGTTTTGGTAATTAGAGTCAACGATGCTTATATGTTGATACCGGGCATACTTGACCCCGACCCTTCCAGTTGTGGTTGATGTCTGTGTTATGAATTTGGCAAGTATAACTCAAATGGTTCGTAAATTACAGCCACCTATGCTTATATGTTGTCATAGGGCTTACTTAACCCAGATCCTTCTCCTAGTCATGGAGAAAACCCATAGTATGCCCTTAGCTAGAGAATCGGAAAAGGTGTCTGGTCTCTGTTACATGTATGCTCGGGCATCAGCGTGTGGTGACGTAACTTGAGCTTGGCCAGGCGGTGGCGAGCATGTAAGGACGTATGACCATGGATGATAGGAGCTGGTGGGTGAGGAAAAGACCCTGAGAGCGAGAAGAAATGTGGCAGGTGGACGTGCCGAGCGAGAGAGAGTGTGCGAGGAAATGTGTGTGGCCTTGCCGAAGGAACAGGAGAGTGAGGATTCTACTGTGCATGGAAAGGCAGGACCAGTCATTGTGGTCTCCACTTCCAGCGAGGTCACATCTTTGACAAAGAAGACGGCGATGGCAATGGTAAGATTAGCTCATGGCCTATTTGTATTTGCTGCTATACCAATTAAGGTAGGAATAATTCATTTTAATATTGGATGCTTATCATTCTAGCATGTGTTGTATTTGCGAGGACTCGGCTGTCTAGTGATGACTGTGTATTCATTGCGAGTGACATCTCGTTACATACATACATTGACGCCTCAGTACATGGCTCACAGGTACAAGGCCGGTGGTACTGACTGACTGTCTGGAATTAAGTACACTGTTACACGAGTGCTCAGGGGTCGGTGCTCCATGAGTCGCTGGCGTGGCAGTGGCGAGTGCTCGAGGATGTATGCTCAGGTGTGATGTAGGCTGTTGTAGGGGGGAGGACATGGGATAGAGAGAGAGAGAGAGCACGAGGACGAGTGGAAGGTCGCTGGTCAAGGTGCCGTGATGTTGAGCACATGAGGAAATGTGTGTGTGTGTGGCCAAACGGTGGCACAGAGGGGACAGGAGAGACAGATGTGAGTAAGAATGGGGTGACATGCAGGTCGACATATGTCTGCATGTTCATTTTCATCGTCCAGAGATTTTGCATGATTTATGACATTTTTGGTAATTGTATCTCAAATGCTTCGTAACTTACAGCCATCTATCATAGTCGTGGTTGATGTAAATGTTATGAATTTGGCGACAATAACTCAAATGGTTCGGAAATTACTGCCAACTATTCTTATAAGTTGACACGGGGCTTACATGTCCCTGCGAGCCCTCTACTAGTTGCGGCGGATATCTATGTTATCAATTTGCCAACTCTAACTCAAATGGTTCGGAAATTACACCCAACTATGCCTATACACTGACATAGAACGTACTTGACTGCGCGACCCCTCTCCTAGTTGTGGATGATGTCTATGTTATGAATTTGCCAACTATAACACAAACAGTTCGGAAATTGCACCCACCTATGCATATACGCTGACATAATTCATCCTTGACCCCACGATGCTTTGCCTAGTCGAGGAAGATGTGTATGTTATTAATTTGTTGACTATAACTTGAATAGTTCCTAAATTACATCTACCTATGCTTATAAGATGGCATGTGGTATATTTGACCCTGCGAGCCTTCTCCTAGTCAGGGTGGATGCCTACATTATGAATTTGAGAACTATGACTCAAATGGTTCGGAAATTACACCCACCTATGCTTATATGCTGACATATGGCATACTTGATCCTGCGACCCTTCTCCTAATTGTGGTTGATGTCTATGTTATTGAGTTGATTACTATAGCAATAAATGGTTCGGGAATCACAGCCACCTGTGCTTATAAGTTGACATGTAGCATATCTGACCCCGCAACCCTTCTCCTACTAGGGATGAATCTCTCTGTTATGAATTTGTCAGTTATAATTTTAATGGTTCGGTAATTATAGCCAACTATGCTTATATGTGTTATGCACACATACACAGACTTAAGGAGGCTGCTGTGTTACACGAGATCCGATCGATCGCGATGCCTTAATGCCCCACCGCCGCTTCCAGCGACATGCTGACCGCCAAAATGGTTGGCATCTTCTGCTGGTCTACAGTTGTCCTGGGTAGACATAGGTCGGCGATACCAATATGGCGGCTGGGAATTACTTCTCAATTTGGCCGTAATTTCTCAATTTCCGACAGATTCCGCCGCATTGTGCAAACCTCAGCCACAATGTGCAGACTGCCCGAATAATGCAAAATAGCACTGGCTGCCAAGATGGCCACCAGTGGCAGGAGAACAATTCGGGAAATTTTCATCCTCGTCCTTAATGAGTCAAAGGCCACAATGTGGGATCGGTCCTCGTTTATCCTCATTAGGACATAACAATGGAAGCAGGCACTGGCTGCCAAAATGGCCGCCTGCTGGGGGAGGAAAAAATTTAAATCCTGTGGGAATAAAGGGGAAAAATTATGTATTTGTACATGAAATCGGACGTTTTGGTCGGGATAAATGGAAAAAAAGTGAAATTCTCGCACTTCCGATCCTCTGCATGACGCCAGGTAATATGTTAATTACAATCCTCCGATCCTCCACCTGACGGTGGAGCCATCTATTTTTTACTACTATAGATTGTGAAAATAATTATATCAATATTCATTCACCCATCGCTTCTTACATTAATTTGAGTTCTGAAAGCTTATCACAAACAGAACTAGGCGATCCACAGCCACTTAAATAATTAATATAAAATCAGAAAATATTCCCATATTTTTTAGAGATTTAGGACAGGATATTGATGACTTTTTAGATCACTATCTTGCAGTGAGTGATATAAATAACTGGGGTGAGGCAGAATAATTTAGACACATAAAATTTCATCTAGCAGGAACATCATAGATAACGTATGAAAACCAGTACAGAACAGAGAATAACAGCAAATTAAGTGTGTAGAAATAGTAAGTAAGTTTC
This sequence comes from Dryococelus australis, assembly GCA_029891345.1. Classification (NCBI taxonomy): domain Eukaryota; kingdom Metazoa; phylum Arthropoda; class Insecta; order Phasmatodea; family Phasmatidae; genus Dryococelus; species Dryococelus australis. The sequence continues at coordinate 3,621,862 of CM057004.1, read as the reverse complement.
TCACTCATTGACAACTTGGAAATATGTAAGCAACAACTGTACACAAAAATGCAGTGGCCGAATTCATAGCAATAATCTGGAAGTGCTTGTTGCTATTAGTAGCAGATCAATTAATACATCTGCAGAATGATATGGTATAATAACTCCTTAGTAATCTCTAATGAGTTGAGTTAGGAATAAAATGGCATGATGAAAGCAACTGCTACATGTTCCCCCAACCATGAAACAGAAAAACACACAACAAAATGCATATAGGCACAGGCACAATTACAATACTCAAACACCCACCAATTAGCATTGAAGTATCTACCCAAAATATAGGCATAATTATTACAGTAGGCACAAATATGACGGGAGAAATCGAAATAACACTCAACAAATTATAATTGTTTAAAGGGAGTACATTCATTTTAATAATTCAGGTTATAGGAGACAACTAAATTCAAGAAATGATAGAATAGGACAAAGTCCCATAAACAAATTTAATCAGGATATAGTCTGAGTCAAACAGAATAACTACAAGGAGTTATTCGTTCAACCAGGGTTCCAGTGCTGCATACACAAATAGTAACATCAGACAAGGTTTTTCATATAGGCAAAAAATTAGAGAATGAGGGGGACAAACTTATTACCCCTGTGGAAAATAAAGACAATAACTCGTACAGTAAAATATCCCATCATAGATGTAACAGGATGCAAAACCATCAGAATGAAATAGAAAAATTTTGAAATAGGAATAAGATATATGCACAACTTGCAGCAAAAAATTCTAGGCCAGATGTTAAGCATTTTCCTACAACACAAAATGTAGTTAAACCTTATATGTATGGGAGCCCCGAGTATACATGAAAGAAGCACATTACAGCATATAATATATACAATTCCAATGTAGGATCCTCGTGCATAAAATTAGAACAATGAGTGATCAAGACTAATTTAATACAAACATGGCATGTGGAAATTGCACACTCGGAATCAACCTTGCGAAAGCGAACGAGCATGATGAAATGCATCGTAGTAAAAGTGCAAAGTAGAAAATATAGACATTTATATTTCCTAGAACTGAAGCACAACAAAACATGTGTGCTCTGCTTTCACTCCAACCACCACAGTAAACAGAGCGATCTGTTTCCATATCAGAGTTTAAAATTTCAAACAGATATTACAGGAAAGTTAAAAAAATTCAAAAACAAGTTTGGCCTACTATTTCATAAACTATTTATCAACACAGAACCCTCGTCCCATTGTCAAGAGGTAACACATAACAAACACAAGGAAGCGGCCGACAACAATGACAACTCCACCATGCAGGCAGAGCTGAGTCAGCCACACTTTGTAAATGCTAACCAGGAAGTAGTAATTTCATGTCAGCAACATCCTAGCTACATGTATGCGAAAACAAATACGCCCAGATTGTTAGACAAACACAAGGAAGCGGCCGACAACGATGACAACTCCACCATGCAGGCATAGCTGAGTCAGCCACACTTTGTAAGTGCTAACCAGGAAGTAGTAATTTCATGTCAGCAACATCCTAGCTACATGTATGCGAAAACAAATACGCCCAGATTGTTAGACAAACACAAGGAAGCGGCCGACAACAATGACAACTCCACCATGCAGGCAGAGCTGAGTCAGCCACACTTTGTAAATGCTAACCAGGAAGTAGTAATTTCATGTCAGCAACATCCTAGCTACATGTATGCGAAAACAAATACGCCCAGATTGTTAGACAAACACAAGGAAGCGGCCGACAACGATGACAACTCCACCATGCAGGCAGAGCTGAGTCAGCCACACTTTGTAAATGCTAACCAGGAAGTAGTAATTTCATGTCAGCAACATCCTAGCTACTACATGTATGCGAAAACAAATACGCCCAGATTGTTAGACAAACACAAGGAAGCGGCCGACAACAATGACAACTCCACCATGCAGGCAGAGCTGAGTCAGCCACACTTTGTAAATGCTAACCAGGAAGTAGTAATTTCATGTCAGCAACATCCTAGCTACTACATGTATGCGAAAACAAATACGCCCAGATTGTTAGACAAACACAAGGAAGCGGCCGACAACAATGACAACTCCACCATGCAGGCAGAGCTGAGTCAGCCACACTTTGTAAATGCTAACCAGGAAGTAGTAATTTCATGTCAGCAACATCCTAGCTACTACATGTATGCGAAAACAAATACGCCCAGATTGTTAGACAAACACAAGGAAGCGGCCGACAACAATGACAACTCCACCATGCAGGCAGAGCTGAGTCAGCCACACTTTGTAAATGCTAACCAGGAAGTAGTAATTTCATGTCAGCAACATCCTAGCTACATATATGCGAAAACAAATACGCCCAGATTGTTAGACAAACACAAGGAAGCGGCCGACAACGATGACAACTCCACCATGCAGGCAGAGCTGAGTCAGCCACACTTTGTAAATGCTAACCAGGAAGTAGTAATTTCATGTCAGCAACATCCTAGCTACATGTATGCGAAAACAAATACGCCCAGATTGTTAGACAAACACAAGGAAGCGGCCGACAACAATGACAACTCCACCATGCAGGCAGAGCTGAGTCAGCCACACTTTGTAAATGCTAACCAGGAAGTAGTAATTTCATGTCAGCAACATCCTAGCTACATGTATGCGAAAACAAATACGCCCAGATTGTTAGACAAACACAAGGAAGCGGCCGACAACGATGACAACTCCACCATGCAGGCAGAGCTGAGTCAGCCACACTTTGTAAATGCTAACCAGAAAGTAGTAATTTCATGTCAGCAACATCCTAGCTACATGTATGCGAAAACAAATACGCCCAGATTGTTAGACAAACACAAGGAAGCGGCCGACAACGATGACAACTCCACCATGCAGGCAGAGCTGAGTCAGCCACACTTTGTAAATGCTAACCAGGAAGTAGTAATTTCATGTCAGCAACATCCCAGCTACATGTATGCGAAAACAAATACGCCCAGATTGTTAGACAAACACAAGGAAGCGGCCGACAACAATGACAACTCCACCATGCAGGCAGAGCTGAGTCAGCCACACTTTGTAAATGCTAACCAGGAAGTAGTAATTTCATGTCAGCAACATCCTAGCTACATGTATGCGAAAACAAATACGCCCAGATTGTTAGACAAACACAAGGAAGCGGCCGACAACGATGACAACTCCACCATGCAGGCAGAGCTGAGTCAGCCACACTTTGTAAGTGCTAACCAGGAAGTAGTAATTTCATGTCAGCAACATCCTAGCTACATGTATGCGAAAACAAATACGCCCAGATTGTTAGACAAACACAAGGAAGCGGCCGACAACGATGACAACTCCACCATGCAGGCAGAGCTGAGTCAGCCACACTTTGTAAATGCTAACCAGGAAGTAGTAATTTCATGTCAGCAACATCCTAGCTACATGTATGCGAAAACAAATACGCCCAGATTGTTAGACAAACACAAGGAAGCGGCCGACAACGATGACAACTCCACCATGCAGGCAGAGCTGAGTCAGCCACACTTTGTAAATGCTAACCAGGAAGTAGTAATTTCATGTCAGCAACATCCTAGCTACATGTATGCGAAAACAAATACGCCCAGATTGTTAGACAAAAACCAGGCCAAGAATATTATGCTTTGTTACACACAGAATGTAGCCATCTGTGTAACACAAACAAAAGTTACAAATCAATAAATGCAGCCTGTTCAAGAAAACTTTATATTTGTAGGAACCACAGATGATATAGAACTGCAGAGGTCTAAGACGAACACTAATATAAATATATTAGGGTATAAGTTCCCTCAAGACTTCTAAGTCGTACAGAATTTTAAAATTGACAATCTAAGGTATTGAATTCATTAAATCTTACTATACGATTACCTTTATAAACCATAACATTATGTTTATAAACAGTAATGGCTCAAACAAAATGTTGCAGGTGCCTTTGCACACATCTGTTACAGAAGCACAACATGCTGATAGTATACTATAGTATAAAAATAGAATTGAGACTATGGAATAGCATACAGTTACAATAAAAACAAAAATAAATAAAAACCTAGATGAATATCAAAATATTCAGCTGGAGAAAGTTATTTATGAATATCAAGACAAGTTTGCTAATAATATATTAGAATTAACTGCAACAAAATACAAAATATAACTAGATTTCGTAACAGAAGCACCAACCCATACTAGGCCATATCAAATTAGTCCCAAAATATAGGAACAACTAATTCAACAAATTAAAAAAAAAAGGCGTCTGCAGATATAATTGGAAAAGTTGATCAGGATATACAGCTCTTAGTCTAATAATAAGAAAAAAAAGAGGTGATGAGATTAAAAACAGATTTTCATTTAATAAAGCAATATTTGTATAAGGTGCAATATTCACTTGGTCGTTTATGCTATCCCTCTCAGATAACAGGATATACATAAACTACAATTTACAATATGTTGAATAGGACTGTACCAGTATAGAAGAATGTCCACAGGTCTATCGAATTTTCCACAATATTTTCAATAATTTTTTTATATTTTGCTATGACCATTAAGATGGAATACAGCAATAGCACATATTAACGATATATTCATTCTAGGAGATAACTTAAAAGATCGCATTTTAAGTTCACGTAAAAACATTTGATAGGTTAAGAGAATTTAATACAAAGTTTATGCGAAAAGTGGTCATTTGCGAGCAAGAAATAAAATTGTTAAGACATTGCAAGAAAAATAAAAATTAGGACACTACAGAATGCCTGATGGGTATCATTAGTGACCCAGAAACAATTCAAACTATTCAAAATTTGACACCACCAGCAAACATATGACAACTAAAAACCATTTTAGGAATGGCACCTTATTTAAGAAGGTATACACAAAATTACAGCAATAAAGCGGAACAAATATAGATTATAATTGGGGAGAGCATGAACACAAAGCATTTAAAAAAATTAAAACAGGAAATTGCACCAATTCTGAAATGTTTCGACGAAAACAAACTAACTATTGTAGCATGTGATAGATCGCAAACAGTTGTTGGGGCAGTATTAATGCAATAAGATAGTTTTAGTAAGCACAGAAACTTAATCGCCTTCTTGTCCAAAATGCTATCACTTAATGAAACCAAATGGTCAACAACACACACACAGAGAGAGAGAGAGAGAGAGAGGAGCAATAAAATATATCTGTAGTTGTATCAGACACTTCTTGTACAGTGGAAAATTTATATTTAAACAGACCATGCCAGTATATACATGCTCGGCTATACTTAAAAAGGATAGTCAAGCACTATATTTGTATACAAATAATGGCAGTATCATTAACAGAATATGATTTCCAACTGTGGATTTTCAAAGGTAATTTAATAACTTCACAAGATGCATTAAGCATAATACCAACAGTAGGATTAGCTTAAAAACAATATATCAAATAAAAAATATAAAAAAAAAAATTAAAACAAAAATTAAAAGTACAGATAATATATAACAAGCTTTAGCTGAAGTTACATATCATAATTCAGAAAAACATATTGAATTGCGCAACACAATTGCGGAATAGATAAATAATAATTGGCAAGAATTTTAAAAAACTATTTGTGGAAAATAAATTAGACCTTAATGACAAATCAAAAATATGTAAAGTCACTATAGATTTTGAAATCATTCCAATGTACTCACTTGCCAAAACAAGCACACAATAATTTCAGATAGCTGCAGAAGTAATTTAGGAAGACATCCTCTCATAATTTAATTTTCTTGTTTGGATCCTATTCCAACACAAATATTAATAATTAAATAAAATGGTAAAAGGTATTTCCTTTCATGAACAGGAGTGCATTAAAATTGAAAACGATCAGGAATTGGTAATGTGTCTGATTCAACATACAAATCAGTCACCTTTTTCAGGCAAATATGAATGTGATTTATACATTAAAAAACTAAATATTTCACTTACGCAACTAGACAAAGCAGACACTAAATATACTAAATTAGCTGGATGATTTGGAATAGCGGCAATTGGCGAATTTTATATAAAAATTCATACCCCATTACAAGAGTAAGAATTAGCACTAGTAAGAGAATACAATGCGAATGAATTCATATCTGTGCATCATGATTCATTACTAGGAGGCAGTCATTTTGGTGTTTTTGATACATCACAAATATCTAACAAGCTTATTACTGGGACTCTATGAACAAAGCGTAATGGATTATATAAAACACTGTCTCACATGTCGATGAAACCCTACCAATCAAAAACTTATGGGGCAGTTCCAGTCTATCGAGCCACTGCCATTACTAAAAGTGTGGATGCTAGATGCAAAAGGGTCATTACAAAAATCCCGCAAAGAAAATCACAATATTTTGGTAATATCAGCATTTTCCAGGCGAGTATCGATACAGTAACCCAGCTTAGTAATACATAGATACCCAAAATGCATTTGTCCCCTATTTCTGCTATGTAAATATAATGCTCTATGTTAAGGTTACCAAGCTGTAAGAGTACCTTTCTCTTTCCTCTGACTGGTGTGGTCTCTCCCGTTACTGTAGTTAATAGCAGTGATCCATGCTCTTATCGGATGATCGCTGGGGGAAGGCCCAAGAATGTCCGGTCTTACCACCTTTATAGTCGCCCTTGTGTCAACGACCATCTGACTAGAAACATCATCTAGTCTCCCCTCCACCAATATGGCATCCAAGTTCCGAACGACTTTTCCCCCCTCAAGACCGAAGACATTGCCTCTTGGTGCCTGCTCCCTGGTTCTGGCTGTTTGGGTGGGAAATGGCGAGTCCCTCATTGTCGCCTGCAAGTCCTTCAGCATCATCTTAGCACTGTCGTCCTCCTCTTCATCAAGCATGACCGCCAGCACTGGACGTCAGGGCACTGCTAACCGCACAGCTTGCTGCATCTCGATGTTAGCGATAGCGTCAACACGACGAGATTTATCTTCGCTGATGAGTTGCCTAGTAGTGTTTAATCAGGTGACTGTGATGCTTGCTTCTAGCAAAATTGTTATTCCCGGCAGTTGCAAGGGAAATTTTGTCAGGCAGTTAAGCCTAATCTAATCAGCCCAGAATGGTGGAATTTTACCCAATGGCGTCATTGTAGCAAGGACTTTGATTTCTCTGAAATCGGGTAGTTTTCCTGTTAGGATGGTTAATTTATCTGACCATGCTATCCATCTCGAGGAGGGGCCTATAATAGGAGTTTGCAAGAAAGTCTCCAAGTATTTCCAAATGTTCCAGAACCTTCAATGCCACAAAATACTGATTGTTCTCTGCCAGATGCTCTGGGAAAACTACTAACAATAACAAGAGCAAACCTCAACTGGCAACAAGAGAGGGCCATTTAAGTATTGCTACAGAGAAATAGAGTGCTTTCTCCTGTCAGCCCAATGACCATGGTAGAACTACAGTTGCAAGTCATCACATCGATACATGGGATGCCAGACCCATAAAGCAGCCACCAAGGCGACTACCACTAGCTTCATATGAGGTCGTTGATGGTATTCTGAAAAAGATGAAAGATTTAGTTGTGATAGAGCCATTAATCAGTCCATGGACTCCTCCTATTGTACTTGTTAAAAATGATGATGACTTAGATTTTGTGTTGATTGCTGCCAAATTAATGTGACAAGAAAGGTTCTTACCTCCTTCCTAGGACAGACTGAATAGCCTAACAAGTTCCCAGGAGTTTTCTACTTTAGATGTGACGAGCGGGTATTGGCAGTGCGAGGTGGCCCCAGAAGACAAAGAAAAGACTGCCTTTTACGTTTTCATGAATATGCGCGTTTCCATTGCAGTTTTCTGTATACACTGAGAAAATAACTTTACTATAACTAGCTGTTCTATGCCTCAAGTGAGAAATACATTTTCTTGTCTTCGGTTCTATGGGCTGTGATTCTTGTAATTGATTGTGGTAAGTAATTTTCGATTCTGCATTTTAAAGTAACTATGTTGTATTCCATTAGTTAATTAAGAATATATTTTTACATAATGCCAGGTTATATTCGGCGTGGTAATGGCAAGCAGTTTTTTTTCCCTTGTCTAGGGGACTCATGCTAATATGGCTGCTGTAAGAGCTATTTTCGCATGTGTTGCGAACTTCTCTAAGAAGAAACGGTCTGTCTGTCAAACTTTTCGCAAACATGTGTTCCCTCGTCGAACGATTTCCGCACAGACAAAATATTCTAACGTTGTTGCAAAAAATACATTATTGAGCCGTTAGTTAAACGTTGAGTTTGTAGTAAAATTAATAATGTTGTGACAACGTTAATAATGGTAACAATTTGCTAAGTCTAATATCCAAATAATGCTAACATACTATTGAAGTGTTAGTGTTAATATAGCCTCTTGAGTAATTTTGTTGCAACCAAATGCTGAATTACAGTAAAAATAACAGCAATAAGAAAATACTTGTGTTACTGCGAAATTAAAGTAATGTCCAACGAACACCAGTTTACATTGATTTGACGTTGTAGAATATCAGATATTAATCAACAAGGATACCCTCGTAAAGTGAAACAACTATGCTTAAATTTTATATCATACGGTGAAAACTAAATTAATCTTAGATCAGTTTTGAAACCTTCAAAAACAGTTTATGTGTGCCAAATATGCATATATTTCAATAGCATAAAGTATCTCCACATAACGGAAGAGCGCTTCAGTTTGTTGTTATCTGTGTATATGCCCACAATATGAAATGCATTCACGTATGTTAAAATGGAGTAAATGGAGCCGAACTAAATGGCGTAGTTAATTGCTGAACTGGTTACTGAGTTCAAGTCCTGTGCAAGGCATGGTTGTATATTTGTGTACGTCCTTCTGAATCACTTTTCCTGGGAATAAGTCAATAACATGTGTTATGTGTCGAATTTAATAGTCTATAAAATATAATTAAAAATGATAATTTGTATGACTTCGGATTTCGTGCTGTGTTCCTTTTTCATCGTAGATAATATCTCCTTTTGTGACAAAATAATTGTGCTTAATTTCGTTTACATCGGAATTTTGCTTCAAAGCAAAGGGATTACGATAAATATTTTAACACAAGTGTTAACATTAATTGAACACGAATATGTTTAGGCACAACATAAACACCGCCTTAATGTTGACAGTACAGTGAGATGGTAACACTGTTACAAATATACTTATTACATTTACATTAATAGCAGAATAATATATTACATTAAAAGCAACAGTAACTACGGACAGCTCACAGCTAACAAAAAAATTACTGTACTTGAAAAATTAATACTTTGGGCATGACATTAAACTGGAATTACACATTTCTATTGGAGATCGTTTATTAATGTAACATTTCCACGATAGCAAATTTTATTTTGTAATTTTTTTAATCAGCTTTCTCAGCACAAGAATCAACTCCGTATGATTACAGCAGTAACTCACAAGCGTAATGTGTGACGAAATATCGTATGGATTTATTCACATTATAGCTTGTTTGACTTATCACTACTTCTACGGTTGTTTTTATAGACTACGTGTTCCATAAGGCTTTCCAATTTTCATCGCGTGCGGCAGTACCATCTCCTGCAGTAGGCCCTATGTACGTTATTTATTTTATATGCAATTTTTTTAATGCATAAAAATTTTTCAATACTAAGAAACAAAATTAAGGAACGAATTAGTTTAAAGTTTTTTTTTGTATTATGCTGTTACAAGTTATGTAGTGTATGTATAACTCTTTATTTCCTGTAAAGTATTACTGTATTTTAATTATTTTCGTGTCGGTAGGATTTTCGTTATTTGTGCACACACTCAGTTATTCACCTCAAAAACTTTTCTGTGTCTAAAATCTCACCATATAATTTTGCTCCCTTCATAATGTTCGACCACTTGAAGTATGAGTAGGAATTTTACTAATTTTATTTTTGTCTCAGAATTTAAGTGCGCAGTTATGAAATTCAAAGTTGATAAATTAACACACCCTATGCAATATTCTACTCAATAAGGTTTTAATCAAATACATGATCAGACACATTATCAAACTCAAAAAACCTTTTTTAATATTTCCTTTCAATAATTCCTTTAAAAAAATACGGCATTAACGCCATCGCTTGCATTGAACTGTTAATTAAACATTGTTAAAATCGTGATATTTTTAAACTGTTATGAATGGGTTAACTATGTGCGGCAATGCTTTATGGTATATGCAAATCTCGGTTACCAATTTTTCTTTCATAAAAATTTTAAACCATTCTTATATGTAAGCTCGGTTAGTATCATATCGATTGTTCTTGTTCAGAGAGACAATATGCTTATAAAGAATATATATTATTATATTCCAAGTTTTAATTTTTCTTGTGAAACGTTGAAACTAATTTAGAGTTTAGTAGACTTAGATTCCTCGGAGAGGCGTGATGTATGTGTTTAGGAGGTCCGGGATATAGCACGGCCAAATGGAAAGGGAACTTGCCCCAGATAATGGCTACGGGGCTCAGCGAACTTGTTCCGAACTCTAATTAAGTTGCAAGTGATAGGCCGCAGCCGCTCGCACATCGCGTGTGACGTCACGGGCTGTGAAGCCACTTTCAGAGAGGATCGTCGTTCGTCGTGTGGTAGACCTGGCGAGCTATGCTCCTCTCCTCTCTAATTAACTTGCACGTGATTGGCGGCGTGGCTTCGCAAGCTCACACTTCTACAAACCTTGTGGACACTATTGTTTCACACTCTAAATTAATCTCGTTTTGGTCGCACATTAATTTCTGAGTTCAAGTGTTTGCAATCTTGTAATTGTTGGTACACGTGTTATTTTGTTTCAGCACATTTCTTACAATCAGTGCACTCGCGGACACTGACTTCATGGGTTAGTTAATTCGTAGTCTCAGGTGTTGAAAGTAAGAAATGTTATATGTGCTGTACTTGTAGTCGACACGATGCAAGGCTCGTCATCACAACCAATAAGCTTTACACTTTGTGAAGTGCCATTCACAACGTAGAGCAGTAGTGCAGTTTACTCACTGGAAATATCATGGGCGAGGTTGAACCTGCGTTGTGTACTGTGTGCACGAGGTCTGAATGTATGGCGAGAGAGAAGGTAACTATCTACCATGCATTATTTACAAGTGAAGGGTTATCTTGTATATTTTAACTTTTTTTTGCGTTAACCAAGGATTCACGCGTGAGTTTTATAACTGCAAAGAATTAAACGGTGTAGAAGTTTATTGTTATTCTACAGGAACAGACTCATTTGATTGGTGCAGAATGTCCCATTTTTGCACTCTTAAAATAAACTAATCACATTTGGCTTTACTACCTGCTTCACACGTAGTTTTGTGTTCCTTCATCCTTTTTGGTTTGTGAAATTTCCATTTGTGGAATATTCTTTTCACTGAAAGTACTCGACATACACTAGGACCCCTAAAATTACTATTAGGGATACTGTAAGACAATAAATATTCTTTAGTACATACACTGAAACTAGTAATTTCAATTATTTTCTGCTTAAATCGTGAAAAACATTACAATTTCATTGTACTTTAGCAGTGTTTCGTTCATTGAGTAGAATGATTATAAGTTTGTCACAAGGGGTAAGGAGGCGGTAGAGCTGTGGAACTGTACATGCTCTGTCATTCCGGGCACCTGACAGCCAATTTTCTTCATTATTTCGCTTTTTTCTCAGAATTTCCCTTTTTCCCATAAAACATCACCCCCCCCCCCTTTTTCCATTAACAAAGCACCGATCACTGAAAAGCACTTTTCGATCCATCGGAAGAATTTGGGGGGTTCGTGTTTGGGGCAGAACAATGACGGCAATATTGATTTTATTGACATTAGGGCATGCTAAATCGATACAAAGGGTTCGGAGTCACAGCTTACCATACACGATTTTGGTTTTGTCAGTCATCTTAGCTGCCATATTGGATGCGGGTGTAGTTAACCTTGACCCCAATACCTTGTAACACCTTAAAAACAAAAAATAAAGAAAATTTCATAAAATCAACAAGCATATTACGTTACAGACTACTACCACTATATGAGATGCAGACTACCTCGACCTTGATCCCATGACCTTGAATGACCTTGAAAACAAAAGTTCGAGAAAAAATACATAAAGTCAACGATCATAATACATAACTAATTATTACCACCATATTATATGCAGACTATTTTGACAGTGACCACATGACCTTGATTGAACTTGAAAACCAAAAACTCTAAAAAAAAGCCTTAAAAATCAGCAAGTATATCACAGGACAGATTACAACCATCATATTGAATTCATGTGACCTTGACCTTGGCCCCATGACCTTGAATGGCCTTGAAAAGAAAAACTCGAGAAAAATCTAGAAAAGTCGGCAAGAATATTATGTTACAGACTACCACCAACATATTAGATGCAGGTAACATTAACCTTGGCCCCGTGACCTTGAAAAACCTTGTAAACAAAAATGCGAGAAAAAATACATAAAAGTCAATAAGCATATTGTGTTACATACTACCACCGCCATATTGGATGCAGATAACCTCGACCTTGAGCCCATGATCTTCAATGCCCTGGAAAACAAAAACTCGTGAAAAAATACATAATAGTCAGCAATTATAACACATTACAAACCTGCTTATATACTCGCTAGCAGGCACCTTGGCATTCAGTGTTTCACCCACCATAACTCAATTACAGAAACTATAGAGTTTAGACCAGCCGAAAAACAAACTTCCATGCCATCTGCTCTAACAACCAATACCAAACGAAATATACTAATAGTTCATACCTCTTACTATAACTCAAGCATACCTCAACCATTCAGTCCACACTGACCTTAAAAAAAATTTACTTACTGCACATACTATCTGCTCTACTGGTCGACACCAGCCAAATATATTCTAGTCACTATACCACCATACCACCCAACCAACCACCTGCAATAAACTACCATACCACAACCATTCGTCCACGCACAAATCCACCAATCCAAACTAACAATCCTTTCCACCAATCCAATTAACTAGTCCAATACACCAATACAATTCACCAATCAACCAGTACAATCACCAATCTACCCAATCTTTTCATCAATCTTTCGCATTTAGCACCACAATCTTTCAATCTTTCCATGTATGCAGTCAACTATACATTTCATTTTTATAGTTATAATAAATTAATAATTATTCTGTGGGTATATATGACAGTTAATAGTCGAGTACTCATAGCACCACATTAAAGTTGAGCGGGACGAACACCAATTAAAGAAAATCCAATTATGTTATAATATTAACAATTTATTATTAATTGGTTATTACAACTTCAGAAGAAAGCAGTCCATCACATCATCTGATATAACCCAGATACTTAAGTTCTCTAATCATCCAAACCACCTCTTTCATGTTCTACTAATCCCCACCTCTTTGTAGCTCGATCAAATATCTAAGTATATCTATAAGTTTGTTGGGATCTTCGGTAAATATATCGCCGGTATACTACGAGTCTCCTGCCTTCTTCACATCACTTGTCGAAGGATACTCGTTGGGGAACTGTGTGGGAGCATCGAGGGAAACATATCGCCAGTATACTAGGAGTCTTCTGCCTTCTTCACATCACTTGTCGAAGGATACTCGTTGGGGAACTGTGTGGGAGCATCGAGGGAAACATATAGCCAGTATATTAGGAGTCTCCTGCCTTTTTCACATCACTTGTCGAAGGATACTTGTTGGGGAACTGTGTGGGAGCATCGAGGGAAACATATCGCCAGTATACTAGGAGTCTTCTGCCTTCTTCACATCACTTGTCGAAGGATACTCGTTGGGGAACTGTGTGGGAGCATCGAGGGAAACATATCGCCAGTATACTAGGAGTCTCCTGCCTTTTTCACATCACTTGTCGAAGGATACTTGTTGGGGAACTGTGTGGGAGCATCGATGGAAACATATCGCCAGTATACTAGGAGTCTCCTGCCTTTTTCACATCACTTGTCGAAGGATACTTGTTGGGGAACTGTGTGGGAGCATCGATGGAAACATTACCATCTTCAATACTATAGCTGTCGTGTTATGAATATCCTGATGGGTTAAGTAGACTCAAGGTAAAACAAAATATTAAAGTAATTAAGTGATTTAATTATAATTGTAATGAAATTATTTACAATATATATTGGTTCACTTTGCATTATATTCAATTACTTTATATTGTGCCGGCGAGCGTATAAGTTAACTGAATCTGCAAGCTGCTTCATTATATATTTAGTTATAATAAAATTATGCCGCTGTCTCTAGCTAAGAGTCCTTACATCGCATACTGCTGGAACAGCGTTACCTTCAGTGATGCCATAGGCTGAATACACTGCGATTACGGCGGCTCGAACCCCATCAGCTGGTCTATCTTGCTCGTTCTCTGCGTGGTGGAGTATGACCACTAGCCCGCCACTCTGTCGTACTTAAATATTGACATTGTGTACAAAGCTACTTTTCTTGTTTCCAAACTCCCACCATGGCTTCGTGTCCTGGTTGCATGTTGCGCCGCGAATCAGTGACTTCGCCCTATTTTCTCGGGTACGGGTGTGTTCATGCTATCGCGAAGCCAAAGGTTAGCTCACGCCTCTACAGTCGTTAATAGTCATCATCAACGCTGTCTTCATGATCGTCTTCACTTCCTGCTTCATCCTCAATATCAAGTTAGTCAACTTTCGTTGTAGTAGTAGTTATATGTTCATTAGTATTTAGGGCTGGTGGTCTTTTATTGTGAAGTTTGTCGACTTCATGCAAACGTCTTGCTAGTGTACATTCCGTACAAGCCGACTCAATTATTCCATCTTTAGCATTAATTGTCTCATCATAATTTTTGTGGTTGACATTCTTTTCCTACCTATTTAGAACTACCATTTACATTTACGACACATTCGGGTGGTGTGTTCGTAGACACGCACAGAAAGGCGTTCATTTGTCACATCTGGTAGTGTAATTTCCACATACACATGCCGACATCATTAACTGTAACATGCACTCACACACACGCAGTTTCCAGTAGATGATTTGTTATAATGTGACTTTCTTCTTATTATTTTGTAAAATGTATTGAAGACAAGTTTATTGTTGATATTATAGTTTGACAAGTCTTACAGATAGGCAAACGGGGAGCAGCAGCATTGAATAGTGATGCAAGACATGTTGTAAACAGTTGTAGACATCTGTAGATAGTGGTGAAGTTGATAGTGGATTAGGAGGTGCGTGTGGTGGTGGCAGATGGACGTCATCGACGGTGTGGTGGTGGTGGCAGTTGTGGTGCCGTGCATGGGCTGCATTTATTGTGGTGTTGAAGCTATTGTAGGGAGGAAAATAACATTTTTTTACTTAGGTATTCTGTAGTGCCCCTGAGGTAAGGTTGATACTCCATCTGCCTCAATGAAGTGCATATCATCCATACCTGACAACACTACCTTGGTTATGTGTTCGTTGTAGACTTGATGAGCATGCGGACAGAACTGATATTGGGTCCCTAAAACCCTTGAGCAATTTTCGAGGCAATCTCGATAATCCTCGTACCTGAGTGACTGTAACATGTTAGGTTTTACACCCTTCGTCTTGCGTATACATAGTTCATTCCTATCAATGTATGAATAAAGTTTGGTACTTAAACTCACAAAGTGTGTGATGATGCACCCTGCACATTCATCTTTCATCACCCCGGTACTGCTTTTGCTATCATGACGGAATCCTTGCGGGTTGTCAAGCATATAGTTGTCTCAAACTATACCTTTAGATCTGGGGTAATTACTTTATAGATGTCCTTACAAACAACATAATATACCAAGGAATTGGTGCCACCATTAAGGAGGTGTAGGGTTGGCAGATGAAATTTCATACACATGTACTGATAATGAAATTCGTAGAGTGTTAATTTAGAAAGATTATGATTGGCAACACTAGTGTACAAAGGTTTATTGAATGCAACAGAACTCTTTGACATCTCGATAAGAATCAAGTTTTCATCGACAATCTGTCTTGTCTGGAATGTAGGGCCCTGTAGATAATGTTATACCTCGAAACAACTCTAATATCTCTTTCCCGGCGAACATTTTGCAAAGTTTTTCCATAAAGGGAATTGTTCATTAACTTGAAAAACGATTTTTCGAATGTGTTCACAGCCCGGGCATGTTTCTCAATGTTATACTCGATGCACGGAGCCATCCAAGCCTTTTGTTCAAAGTGCAAAACGCAATGAACAGAGTCAAGTTTGGTCCCGTACATCAAGTACTGCCTCAATGTTCCCTGAATATAATGTTTTTTCTTTTGCAGCACGAGTGTTAAAAGAAGTTTCTCATGCAAGCCATTCGATGGTATGCCATTTTCTTGGGCCAGAGGCAGATCAAATTGTGTATCAGAACACTCCTTTGGAAAAGACAGATCAACTTCTGCGAAACAACAAGTGTCACTCTCATTCACCATGTTTTAAAAATCCCATGTTGAAAACACATCAGCTTCAACCCACTCAAAATTAGCAATCGGAAGCTTGGATCGCATCGTGTGACTGTACAGCCTGTTGAAATCGAAATAACATATATTTGGAGGCCACACTGGTGTCGTATTCCTGATCCATGTATATATTGTTGGCTTCCGCACGTATTTTTGAAACCTGGGTAATGCCGCACCTAACCCAGTGTTCTACAAATAGATACATGTCTGGGTCAGTCAACAGCTCTAGTCGTGCACGTGTCATTGACAATAAAGTGTCCCAAGAAAGAGATGGAGCTGTGACGTACATGGGGGGGTCGAAACCATAATGAGCCAAACATAGGGTTCTGAAATTCTCAAAAACATCAGCCAGCATACAAGCGTGCACACATAAGTAATGAATATAATACTGCAGATAGTTTATGCAGTTAAATACATCCCATGCAGCTTGGCATGAGCATAATCCCCATCACTAATGCCTTTGCCTTGTGTCACATTATGAAATGCATCCTTAGGTGGGAGTGACTTGCACATCAGACTGTCTGGCGAGATAACAAAGTCATAAGGAAAAACTCCCATCCATTTTACCAATGCGAATTGGATGTTGTCTGGAAACACCGAGCAGGTGATACTCAATTGTGCAGGTAGCAAATTAACTACCAAAGTTTCCAGAGAGGTGCTTATGAATTGGAATGAATCAATGAATTGTAACTTGAAATATTGTGCCTTTCCATTGAAATCAATCCCATTGGGAATTTGTTTGGTAATACGTTTGTATTTTTCAAGGGTCATTCCAATTACTTGAATTTTACCCGGGTTTTCGATTACCACGGTACCGTCAGGTTGTGGTACAAACCATGCAACCAATGGCTTTATGAGAAAGATAGCATCGTAGTTTTACAGGTTATGAAAAACAGCGACAAGTTGTCTTTTGGGTAGTCATAAATTCAAGATGTACTTTTTATATGTGCAACCTCTGATTTTGCCCATCAGATAGTCATGATCGACCACAATGTCATCTGTGCCGAAGGGTTTCTTTACAAATGTGACAACTTTATTAAGCTGCCAACCTAGCTTCATCAGCAGGGGTTTGTGGCTTCATCTGAACAATTATGCTGTAGATTCCTGCAACCTACTTGGCAGGTTCAACTAACTAATCAACTAATTGGTACATACAATCAGCACCCACAAACTCAAAACAGTTAGATAAACCTGGACTGTATGAATAGATCAACAAAATGCCACAAGCATATGGACTATGTTTGTTGATGGTAGTTGTATTACTCATTTCATCATTAGGCAAGCAAGTGGACATGAGTTTCAGGCAACTTTCAACATCACAATAAGCGACGAAACCCAAACTCTGCTGTTCGATGTTATCTTTAAATTGCAAGTACTTGTATTTCCCAGTGGGGAAAATACTGTGAACAGCTTTATGTTGCTGGCAAAGAATAGTGAAACTTGCGTATCTACCCTCAGTTCTGAAATACTGAAGACAAAACTTGCAAACAAATTTCTAATTAGCGCTCTTACTCAGCTGACTACCAACCAGCTGGGACAAATTTCTATATACAGACAAAATGCAAATGAGCAGCATTTCCACTCGTGCAAATCACCAGAATATTCACATGTTTGTCATGAGTACAGGAGAAACACGTATGGGTACTACAACCCCACATTTTCGCAAGTTTCGTTAACCATATTGCTATCTTTATCCACCACACAGTAGACATTAATAGAAATAGAATTGTTCTTCTCGAACTTACGAATATCCTGTATAACTAAAGGTGTCTACAGACCTTCAGTATTCAAAACCTCATGAGGATATAAATATGAAGCAATTCTGCAAACATTTTCTGTAGTAGGAAACAAAGATGCTATTAAGGTGTAGTGGAAGCACATTCCATTGGGGCATTCTACATCGACACAAGCAAAATAATTTTAAATAAACTTTGGTAGTTTAGTGTGCGCAGCACCGACGGTCAATGGCCAGTATTGGGTCACATGTACATCTATGTATGTCAATATTTGCAGACTTCAGCCAGATCCACACGCACTAAACTGCTCAAGTCTATTCGTGAGATAAGAGACGACATCATCATCATCATGTATTAAACCCACATTGAATTAATATAGGACAGGGAGGGCTTCGCTTTGAAAATAAAAGGTTTCTGTAGCACCTTCCTTAGCCATGAGGGATTCCAAGTACTTATCTGCTACAGTAACTGAAACTATAACTGGTCAGGGTGATGCTATTATTAAGCTTAATGAAGGGATCTTACACCTTTGGAAAAAAAAACTAAAAAAGTCTCCATCACAGTTAAGCCTATTGTTAACAATCAGCACATCATTTAGTCTTCCAGTGAACACCATAGCCACAAGCTGGTATGTCAGGTCTGGCAAAGTTTCCACTGAGGCTGGGGAATTGGAAAACAAATTATTTTCTGGCTCCCTAGTTTAAATATCTCTAATCGACTCGAACGTCGGTTGTGAAACAGATGGAGCACTCTCTGTATCACATGCATCTTCCTAGTCTGATAGAAATAAGTCATAATTTAAAAGATCACATGTTTGGGGGGAGCGGACATGTTTTGACCTTTGGGTGTAAACTATCTCTCTGTAAGTGAATCAGTGCTCGAATCACTTAAGTAGAGATTGTCTTCCAATAGATTAACTTGTGTACACTTAGGCGAAGGGACACTGTCTGGACATCTTGCAGTAGACTGTCTTTGCATCTGCGATTCAGACCCTGAATCACTTACGTAAAGATCTTCAAACAAGATGTTAATACTGGATCACTTATACTCACCCATTTTAAATAACAAACTGTAAATTTCTTTATTTTCCCCTCTACAATAGCTACAACACCACAATAAATAAACATGAAGTGCATGGTCGTTCTGAAAACATAAAAAAATAAGACCTCTTTATTCCCTCATCATGTCATAGTTGAAATTAATAGTAACATAAACACACTATTATTTAATATAAATAAAATTGTTTTTGAGGGCACTGTGGGTTTAATTGGGAAATACAATCAACTACAGCGATGTGTTTTTACAAAAGATACGGAGATGAGTCACTCTTAACCCTCATTGTCAAACCCAGCTAGTGGATGCCTGAAAATTGGTTGTGTGGCAAGCGAGCAAAGCCAAGGTCTTGAGAGTCAATGAGGATGATTCGCAAATAGTTGGCGAAGCATTAAAGACCATGTGAGTCGGGCGTTAGGCTGCACGTGGAGCAGGCGAGAGAATGAAAAAATGTTTCAGTAAACTGTTACTATCCACGTCGTACACCACTGTTCGGGCACACTCCCCTTTCCACACCCCGCCCTGCAACCTCCCTTTCCCCCACCATCGTGCGGAGCTTGGGGGCACGCACATGCTCAAGCAGGATGGAAACTGGGCACTTCACCTCCAGCCCCACCTCTCTGACGACTGCTCTCTGTGCTGTGAATTGCCATCCCCATAGCTCTAGGCACTATACAATTCACCTTAGCACAGGAGCTGCCTTGCCTCGACTCGCCTTTTTTCACTTGTTTTAAATTTTAAAGCAAGCAGACTATGTTTACAACACATCATAACATTTTTAGTCCAGAATTAAAAGCTTTAAATTTTTTTAATGTGATGTTTTAAAAAATATTGAATCTTACACCATCAAAGTAGTGTGCCACGTAAAAATTGTTTATACCACAAAAACAAATTTTTTTTTTACACCATAAAAAATATGTACTAGGGTAGATCATTTGCAGCTTCAAAAATACTTTCCAGGGTACAGTGTAAACATTGTTTATGCCATCAAAACATTTTCAATAAAGATTTTCATGAATTTAATAATGAATGTCGTCTAAGATTTTTTACAAGGGAGCAATACACTGGATATTAATTATACTAACTTAACAAATACTCTTAAAACTACATTTCAAAGATATCACATACACATCAAAAAATTTCATTTGTTAGAAATACTCCTGGCTTATTTATCCATCTTTCAATCATACTTCACAAAATAGCTCACACAGAATAAGTTTGAAGCTGAGCTTATGCACCTCCTGAATACACTAGGATGTATCCAGCTTAGTTCTTGCCTTTTTTGGCAGTTCCATATTTCATATATCAGTCATAACCAAAAACACACCCTTAAACAGTTCTTAAAACTACACAAAACAAAATTAATTGTTAATAAATCGCATCATCTTTCCCCTGCACTCGCATATATTTACGAGTCTTTAACAGTGTCGAGAAGGCCTGAATTCGAGATATTGTATTGGCCTGCTGTCCATAGCGTGATACTATTGTGGTCATTCACTATCTCCTTCAAAACTGTATTAAATTTCCTCTAAAATATTCGTCAACAAACCACCTAAATTTGATTGAAAAAAACTTTTCCCCTACGCTCTCACACACACATATATGAATTATCATTTATCAACACTAATAAACCAATTACATGGCATAGGGTGACCAGGTTGCCTCAGGCATCCTTTCCAATTATCATTAATTAATACTAACAAACAAACAAATTACACTTTAACAAATTCTGAAAACATATATACCACTCAGAATAAATTTTACGTAATTTTCATTTAAATTCTAAAGACTTGTTTAAAATGTTTGAATGATTTTAAGAAAATTCCATTCAAGTTGTAATCAATTCATTAAAATGTTTAACAAGATTCATTCAAATTCTAAAAACGTTTTAAAAAGATTTTAACAATTTAAGGAAAGTTCATTCAAGATTGTAAACGATTCATTAAAATGTTTAACGATTTACTAATAGTTTAAAGAAATTGTATAAATTCTGAAGACTTGTTTAAAACTTTCTAGAATTGCATTCTGTTTGTTAAAAATTTTAACAATTTGCTAAAATTTTAATGAAATCATATAAACATTTTTAAAAATTTTATAAGAAAGTTACTAAAATATTTAAGAAAATTCTGTGACAATGAAACAATTTTTAATAAATTTTATGAAAAGTCTTGACAAAATACCGCGAAATAATAAAAAAACCCAAATTTTTTAAAATTATTCCCTTGCGAAGCTGTTAGGTTTCGAACAAGACCTAAACCCAAGGTCAGGCTGGTTGAGCGCTAACCTGCTCATGAAGGCAGGCGAGAATCCTGTTGGTCTGCTCCAGCTAGCGGGCAAATTCCCAAGCGAGCGGTGAATTGGAAGCGAGACTGATGGTGAGAAGCAAGGGGTTCCTTGACTGCAAAACCCCGTCGCGTCAGGTCCTGGTAGAAGTAGAGGCTGGTGGACAGGCAACCTGTATCCTTGAATAATCAAGGTTAAGCAGGCAGCTCCTAACAGTCCGGACTAGTTCACAGGGTGTCCAAGCGAGAGAGGGTAGGAGGTGTTGACCCCATGAAGTCAAAGCGGCAAATGACTAGGTGGGGGGTGGTAGTCCTATTTATTGCTAGACTCTCTACCTTGTAGAAAAATTTATATTTCGTAATTCACTCTAAAAATGTATAAAACATAGAGTCCATATTTGAAATGTTTTTAAACCATTTTTAAACAAATTTAACTCATTGTAAAGGATTTAATGCTATTTTTCTATTTAGCATGTATATGTTAGAATTCAACTTAGAATACATGTATTTGACCGGTTTTAAGCCATTGGAATTGAATTCTGTTGTTATTTACGATTTTGTACACTAACAATTGCAATTCCAATACAGGGTTTACATTATGAGGGGAAATGATTTTAATGCTCCGTTTAAATCTTATCACGAATAAACAATTATCAAGTTATTGTATATATTTTAATTATGCGATTCGTTCGTTATTCCTTTTATGATTATAAGGCTTCAAATATACCTAATCTATCCGGGACTCGAACCCAGAATCTATATATTACAACCATACCTACCTGGGACTCGAACCTGGAAACTAACAAATATATTTTACCCAGAAACTAACTATTATAAACCATGCCTTATCCGGGATTCGTACCCGGAGCCTCCTTCTATAGACTGAATACTCTATGGAGTCTGGCAACATGTAACAACTTATTTTATGCATTTATAGAGTTATGTAAAATATTATTGCTCAGGTTTTTCAGCAGACATATTTTTGTCAGGAGACAAGTTCAAATATGTCTTTAGTTTCAAAATATTTTTGGTGAACTAATGATTTGTTTTTTATCTGATTTATTATTTCCTCTGGCTTTTATTTTCTTTACACCACTATTTCGTGTTCATGCAACATACATTCAGAAATTTTTTAGAATATATATATAATATAAAAAATATATATTATTTTTCTTGACAGAGAGAGAACATGAGAGAAAATTCTCATGTTCTCTCTCTGTCAAGATAATATTTTTCTTTGGAAACAAGTTCACTTTTAAGAAAGGAATCGATTAAATAAAAGTAAAACCTCATTTCACACAATATTAATTGATAAAATATATACAAACATATTTTATTATTATTATTTCAACAAAATGAAATGTACACTTTTTCAAAACTCCCAAATAACTACAGGACATCCCAAAACATTATCACACACAACATCAAACAAGTATATCATGATTCAAAATATATTACGTGTTTTTTATACACATAAACAAGTATAGGATGACACACAAATTACACAATTATTTAAAATATACAGGTAGATCCAAAAATGTTTGTACAGCACTATCAAGTGCTCTAAAACAACTACAGGATAACACAAAACGTTGAACACTATCATGTACAAGTTGATTCAAATATATACATTTTTCTTTAAAAACAAATATTTTTATAAACTGTTAGCAACTTCTGTGAACAAAGTTTTCATACATTTTCTTAGTATTGGATCCAGATCCCCTTCTTGAAATCTGTTTACAAGGTGGGGGAGTTTGTTACATCCTGGTTTTAACCTGTATGTTTGTACACAATCATCTTCACATGTAGGACCATGTAAAAACAATGCTTTCAACGAAGATAGGAAATAATTCAACATAATGTGAGTACACATCTTCAATACTAGATGGAAGAGGCATGGTTGCAGTCATGTAAAACACTGGACATTTCTTATTATCTCTGCATTGAATGAGTTTGTGGCATATAACTTTAAAATGAAAAATACTGTTGCAAGTCTCCGTAAATTCGTGCAGAAGGTCGTTACACCATAGGGCATAATTTATATTGGACTTTCCTTGTTTGGCACTGATGCAATGATTTTCAAAATGAAAATACGTCATGTTACAACTATTATATACAACACTCAACTGAGAAGATTTAGCAAGGAATAATGTATGTATATTGATAAATTCTTCCTCTCTATTTGCAACTTGAAACAAGTTTGAGGGTTAAATATTATTTTTGCTAATTTTATTGCTCGATGTATGTAACATTTTGATGAATCACGACCAGTGGGAGACATGTAACCAAACTTGTTTTTGCTATAATGATATAAAGTATGATGATTACTATCACATTCTTCCAAATACTGATAGGGCAAAACAGTGTCCATATTATAAACAAGATGTTTCAAGAATTTTTCTCCCTCGTAATATGACATTACAATGTGTTTGCCTTTAATCTTGTGCCTGCGGACTACTCTTTTCAGTCTGTACTGGTTTTCAAGGCATTCAGAACTGTTGCAGTTAGTTAAAGTATAATCATAACTAGGTGGTTTACTATGTGCTGTCAAAGCTTGCGAGAAATATGTACATTTGAAATGAATGTCTTGCTCACAAATTTGCTTTATAACAAAATGTGAATATAATAAACTATAAGTTAGAGAATACAAACCTTTAGTAAAAATGAATACCTGTATTTCATTGGGAACATTATACTGCATTAGCCACTCCATACACACATAAATTACACATGGATGGGAAAACTAATCCTCCTTGTTCGAAAATAAAGTTGTGGATGTCCCCCTCGCAGGTCTCCTTCCAATGAACAGTGATTCCCTGTTGAGGTCTTGTGAGTTGGTAGGCAATTACTCTGTTTCCCTGTTCATCTTCCAGCTCCTTGCTAAGACTGTCAATCATCAAATCTTCTAATGTTGTTTTAAGTCACTGTCGGGGTGAAGATATCTCACAGTACAATCAATGCATGTTATTCCTTCACCAAAGCAAATGCCGAGACTGTTGTCGAAAGTGTAGAACCAATGTTCTATATTGTTGCAGACATGAACTTGTAATATCCAGTCGTATGGTTTAAAGAACACTCTTCTGTATCCTATTTGCAGGACCTCGTATACAACTGTAGGGTTGAAGATTATAGCTATTACTGACGATTAAATACTGCATGTTCTCCTTTATATAGCTACTGTAACACCACTTTTTCTCATTTTTAAAGGTTCTTGCTAGGCCAAACTTTACACATCTACATGAAATAGGGAGACGTTAATTATTGGTCACCAATGTATGTAAAATATTGTTTGTTGTTGCATTGTTCTGTCGAAACTATAGTAAGAGAGCAGCAACTACACTCCTTCTGCATGATGTATTTGATTTTCTGGTAGAATTTGCATTTCATGGTGTATACACTTTGAACTTCAAATTTTAGTAGTTATTTTTGTTTACAAGGTAGAATTTCACCCATAACATATATCGAAAACTTTGAAGTTTTCGGTTTGACTGATTAACAAGAAATGCTCATGTTAATCTCTGTTGCACATCTGAATCTGCAGTGGACTATCTTCATCTTCAATTCGAAACCACACTTGCCAGTACCCTGGAGTAACACTGGCATAAGAAAGTCATGAGTTGA
This sequence comes from Dryococelus australis, assembly GCA_029891345.1. Lineage (NCBI taxonomy): Eukaryota > Metazoa > Arthropoda > Insecta > Phasmatodea > Phasmatidae > Dryococelus > Dryococelus australis. Next base: position 3,596,731 of record CM057004.1, on the reverse strand, counting down.
ATTTCTCCATCATAACTGAAGCCCTGGTGTATGATTCTCTCACTTTATATATTCAGATGTTCTTCCAGTTTGTGGTAAAATTAGTTCTTCAATGACAACTTCGTTAAATCAAATTTACAAACAAGAACATTGCGGTTCTAAACCTCACAGTCCCACATTCCACATGGTGCTCTTAGGACTCAACTACTGCCTTGCATTTGCGTTATGTGTTCTTCATTATTACTTATTTCGGTCTATAAGGTGGGGCTGACATAAAATTCTCTATTCAATTTATATTTTATTTTATGAAAATTTGTTTCTTTGGTTATATCTAAACTTCTATTTTTAAAACACAGGTCCCAAGAAGAACAGTGCAGTTCGTTGTCAGGCTGCATGTTAAAAACCGGACAGTCTCCTTCAAAACACAACACTCGTTCTGTGTACATGTTTTCTCCATAACGTTTTGCATTATTACAATGTACATCTCTGTAGCACAGCTGTGATAGGAAGTATATGTTGTCTAGAGACTGGAACCATACTTTCTTGTATCCTCGAAAAATACTGGAGTTCATCTTCTCTAGGTTCAATTTCTCCATTTTTTTCTTTGAAATCTTATGCAGATACGAATCTGTATCAAACTATTTTTCGAAAATTAATATATTTACATGTAGGTTGGATGTTGGTACAAATACTCTCTTAAAGCTTTGCTTTTACATTGTGAACATGTTTTTTCCCCACAGTGATTAGTATTATAGTGTTTGACTATTGAATTGATACTCGAACAGACGTGATATCTTTTGATATTTATCACTCAACATTGGTTAAACTTTTTAAAATTTCCTTCTGCATTTCTCCGAACATGTATATAGGATAGTCTTCGAGTAACACATCATTTACATATTGAAAACGTTTTTCATATGCTATGTCGCCAGAGTCCCATTTCAGGTTATGTATCTAATAAGTCTGTTCCCGAAACGTCATTTTAACTTCCAGTTTTAAACTGTACCAAGGTCTGGGATATTTAAAGCAAAATACTTTAGAGTCATTAGCATCAGTTGCATAGGAAATAGCGAGCTCCTTGATTACAAAAGAGTTGTCTTGATGGTTTTCGAAACATTGCACATAGCACACCATTTTTATGGTTTTCCTTTATACACTGTGTACAAAAAGTCTCTCATAAAAATGCTATTTATAAAATTACAGTGCTCGCCTCGCAATATACTTCATCGACTCCGGAACTGTCCATTACTACATCTGGAATAATTCTAGCTTCAAGTAGCTGTTCCAGTCTTTGCAATTTACAATCCCTCCGCATATGTTGCAAGTTCCCATCATTAGCAAAGGCAGGCATGCCGTAAGGACAGTCTTCACGTGGCAAATAGGATACGATATCCTCATCAGCTTGTAAGTGTTCATCAAGAAACAGATACACTATTCTTATTGCATGGCCTGCAAAAGAAATTATAAATTCTTTTGGCAGCTCTCGCAGTTGGGCGTAGTCTAAACTCAATAATGTTTTCGCCATCCCATATGCTAAAATCGCATTGAATACTTCAACATATTCGGAATCACAACTGTCACAGCAGTGACCTCGATGCATTGTACAAGGTGCGAGCTGATGGAGAAATGAAATCCCTTGTAGATCTAGATGATGTATTGAAGTTGTAGTAGACATTTGGTGTCGTTCTCGGAGTGAACTCTTGTTATTGTTGTAGACATCTAGCATTGATGTAGACATAGATTCCTGATGTCGTTCTTGGTGTGGATGCTTGTCTTTGTAGTTGGATGCCTACTGCTAATGCAATGCACACTCATGCATACACATACAAAGTGAGCTTGGCAGATGGTGACTTAATGCTGAGAAGAAATTAATTAATCCCTCCTTATATCGTAAACGGATGTAAAATAGCTACCATTTTCATTTAAATTTGCTTAAATTTGTACCTTTAAGGAAAGTCACTTGAAATATTGTGAAATTTAACAGATTTCAGCTTTGTTAGCAGTTATTTCAAGCTGGATATGTGCTATTTCAGTAATGGCACGTCGATATTTATTTTATAGCGATAACAATTCGTAAATATATACCCATTATATGGTAGTTAGTAGAGTCGAAATTCAGAACTGACAAAATTACACACAAAATATATACAAGTGTTTAAAATGACAGATTGAAAGTAAAAACCTTTTCGAACAAGTTTGTTTCATTAAAGATTTTTTCCATAATTGAAAAGGTTTAACATTAGTATTGCTCAGATCTAATAATGGTGTTATAAGTTTAACTTGTATAAGGGGGGAAATGTGTGTTTTTCATTACTTAAAAAAATAATTAGCGAGTTAAAAATATGTCTTATAGTTGTGCTGGTAAGAAAATTAATCATTCATTAGTTTAAACTTAAATACATTTACTGTAAAATTGTATAAAGTTTGCTGTAAAATGAAAAAAAAAAAGTTTACAGAATATTAAAAAAATAGGGTTTGGGTTGGATCGCATTTCTTAATTATGAGTAAAATAAAGTTTCATTGGTGTGACTTGTGAAATTTTTAATTTGCTGGGAATACACCAGGCTCTTGTGTTTCGAAAAATAGGACGAAGCTTCAGCATTCGAGCGAATATAGCAGTTTGTTAGGAAGAGGGGAGAGGGGCAGGCAGCTAGCCCAGGTCAGTTCAAAATCTGCTGCTGCCCAAGGGATGGAGGATTCCCAAACTTTTACACAGAAGACTCGCTTTGGTCTTGAAGCAAACCTCCGTTCCTCGGCGAGGTGTGGAGTGACAGAGAATGCGCGTTCTGGGGTGGCGGTTGGAGGGTCAGTGCTGTATGGACCGGCCAGTTCTCGAGATATCCGAAAAATGCGTTATTTGAGTGGTGTAAGGGTGGGAGGTGCGTGGCCTTGAATCGATAGCGGGGGCTTTGCAGTGCCCTCCGTGGACGGGGCAGTCTTCCGAAAATCGCTTTCTGACCTTGAGGGGGTCGTGAGCTGGACAGAGCAGCCCTCGAAAAATGAACTCTGCGTATGAGGGTATGGGGCTGCATGACCTTGGATAGAAACTGTCTTTTCGCACAAAGTAATCTTCTTGACAAGACAGGTTTTAGGGGGAGGGGGTGCAGTGTGGAGTGACATGAACAGTTATTGCAGTCTGATGCCATGTTAGTTTCACGACAACACTTGTCCAGTATACATGTATACGTCGGCTCTTTCGACTTCACCGGCTGTGGCGGGCTTCGTGACGTGACCAAGGGGTAGCGAGGTCCCCCATTTGTGGTGTCGGCCAGCGAGCTTCGGAGAATGATTGCCACGATTCTTGTTTTAATTTAAAGAATCTTAATTTATCGGGAATAAAATATTTTTCGGGTAAACTACATTTTTGTGTTCGGTCGAAGTACCTTGGGATGATTTTCAACTGTCGTTTCGGTAACTAGTGCTGTGGATTTCACAGACTTAACGGAAAACAATTTTTGTATTATGTCCATTATTTCAAAATATATACATATATATAGTATATTTCTATAAAGTGTTGCACGATTATGCTTTGCAGGATTAAGTCATCCGAGTGTCCCTACTCTTTGACAGAAAAAGTTTGCGTTAGAAGTGAATTATTCTTACAATAGTGAAACTTTCGTAACAAAATCATCATTTCGTTGTCTGTTGCAGGACGAATACAGAGTTTTTCTCGTAAATTTTAACTTAGTTTCCTGTCAGCCTCCGCCTGCATTCCACATATATATATAACAGCTTATAAGCCAGCGCCCGTCATTCATTCACCAGCCTCTGAGACGGACGGATGTGTTTTGGGGGAGCTCCTTGTGCGATTTTATTACGTGTTTAGACATTTTCGTTTACTTGTGTTCGTTAGCCGTTTTGTATTTTCATTAAAATTTCCGAGTTTTTCACCTCAGTCTATAATCAAATGTAGGTTATGTTTGCTCTCAACACTTATAAGTTGACATAAGTGCTATATCCAAGTTAGTGCTGTAACAACCTCCTGAGCGAATGGACGTATATTAAAGATTTTATTTTTTATGCATGTTAATTAATTAATTTTTACGTGCAGATTCAATTTCAGAAATTCCTTACCAGTCTCACAGTTAGACGAACGTCTTTTAAAATCATATCAGGTATGTGCGAGAGGCATCAATTAGCATCTTTTTTTCATATCTCTTATTATTGTGTTTGTTAGCCATTTAATTTATAGGGACATTTTTTGATTTGTTAATTAATTTCATACTGGAGACTCATGTAATTGTGATTATTTAGCACTTGTCGACACCAGATGTTATTCATGTACTTGCGTTAGTTTGAAATATGCGATTTGGTGCGTGTAATTTATTCATGGGTAAAACTCGCTGAAATTATTTCTCTCGTATGTTAACTACATGTCTCTTTCTGTTTAATTAACGAAAAATTGCCTATCTACCGTCGACGAGCAAAATCACCTCAAAAAAATACTTATGCCACTCTTGCACACAGCTCACCACATATATATACTCTGTCCCCAACATGCCACGCCTCATCGAGTGCCAGAGCTCCAAGGGTGAGGATGTACCACAGCTGCTCCTCATCCCACAAATAAAGAAAGAAAATATTAAAGTACAAATATAGACTTATCACACAACTATTTTTGATTGATTAGTTAGTTCAATTCAATTAATTGGACCAATCAATCAAAGTTACATGCCATTTTAACCAATAAAAATACAAAAATAAATAAAAAATGAAAAAATTGGTCGGATTAAGATCGTGTAAGTATTAATTCAAATAATTAATCGGATTAACATGTTTTGATCGGATTAAGCTCGGGTTAAGGATGAGCCCTTTAAATCAATTTGATATCGAAGGGTTAATCCGTTAAATAAAAAGTAAAATGAAACCATCCAGCCTCTACTACTATTCTAGCTTAGCATGATTTATCTACGACACAACGTAACAAATTTCAACTTAACTTTGTTTGTGGCCAGATTATATTACAAGAATCAATTGTGCCTACATGGAACCTCTTTTGTTAGCCATTTTTTAAGATAGGGACTCGTGAAGAAATAAAGTTTTTAAGTAATATGTTGGGAAATTATTAGTCAAATCCAACCAAAATTAGCAGGCACTAATTTTCAAAATGGCGGCCATATAAATGGTTTGGTATAGAATCCTATATTAACGAAACAATGTAACCCATTTAATCAAATTTGTAAGGTGGCAGTAGCCATGCAGTCATCAAAAGCGTTAGTGCATAAACTCTTTTGTCCGTCGTTTTGGAAGATAGCCCCACTTAAGCTTTTATTACTTATCTCGGTAAACAAGTGACTGATTCCCACCACATTAAGGCGACAAATTATATTTTTGAAGACTACGTAAATTTATACGACTTGAGGGGGTATCCCATATTTTCAAAATAATAGCTATGTAAATATTTTAGATTTGTGTGTCTTATATCCCAAACAACTTCAACCAAACTTTATGTGCTGGAAGTATCTGTGATAAATATCTTATGTGCTAATACAGAACCTTTTGTCCGCCATTTATGAAGGTGAGAAATGTGCACTTGTATGTCATATCTCGGTGGCAAATCAGCCGATCTTCGTAGAATTCTTCACACTAGTAATCTTACGGTAGGCTATGAAAATTTGCATTATTTAAGTGACTCACGCATCTTTTTTATTCTAACTGAAGGCGTTGTAAATATTTTAGGTTAGCAAACCCTTTCTACCAGAAAATGAGACTGATGACAAACGAAATTGATGCTCCTAATCTGACCTCGGTAACGTAGTATGTTGGCAGCCCACCCCAGCTCACTGTACGGGCGAGGCCTGGGTAAGGTTCCTGTGCATATCTTGTTGTCTCACTAGTATTGTTTATATTTCTATTTCCGCCTCTGATGATATCGCTGTCAACGAGACCTCAAGGCCTAACTATTGGATATTTACGTGTCAGTACGTGTTAAAGTAGGCCTACTGTACACTCTTAGTTATTACTGTGTGTTACCCGCCATTTACCAGAATATCATTATCATAGCAAAATAACTGAAAACCTCGTTTCATAACCATTTAGATAAAGTTAGATCTCATTTTACTTTGGCAGAATGCAACAGAAGTCAGGTTTATTATATAAACAGAAGTCATAGTTGTATAGTCCGAATTCTCTGCAAACTTCACTTGAAGAAAAATCAGGTAATGTTGTATGCACGAAAGGAATCATTTCGTATGTGGTTTTTTAACGTGTTAAATCACTCTAGCCAAACTTTTCCAATAATTTATTAAGGAAAAATACAACCAGACGTAGCAATAGTCTCTGGGGGGAACGTGGACTGTTTGTACTCATTTTTGCAACATTTTCTCTGTAACTTAAAAAGTTTACGTTGGCAGAACGTGGCGGATATAAATATGGTGTTAAAATATTTTCTTTATCTTATGGTTCGTTCATAATCGAAAGCGGACTTTGAAGAGACTATTTGATGGGTGAAAAACATGTAAATCAGCATATATGTGTCTATGTTACTGTTGGCGCATATATTTGCAGTAAAGAAGACTACGTGACTGCGCCTCGAGTGAGCGGATATTCTGACTGGCAGTGCTCTAGCTTCCATCGCAATTCCACATTCCCTTCCACGTCTTCAACCCATCGCCGTGCCCTTGCCTCCAGCTCTTCCACACGAGCTGTGAGAGAGAAAAACCACCGCCTGTGTTGGTATACATTGTTACATTCACAGGTAGTGTCTGATCAAGTTGTGCACAAACTTATACCTTATTCTTTATTCAAAATGCGAAAAAAATATCATATGGCTTATAAACTAAAGTGATTATTGAGAGAGATAAGCATCCTTTGCAGGAGGTTCGTAATTTTAGTTTTGAAAAATTTCTTAAACTAAAGGAGTTTAAACAAGAGGTGCCCTAATGGAAATAGTAAGATAGAGGTGCCCTAATCGAAATAGTAAGATAAGGGTGCCATAATGGCAATAGTAAGATAGGGGTGCCATAATGGCAATAGTAAGATAGGGGTGCCCTAATGGCAATAGTAAGATAGGGGTGCCATAATGGCAATAGTAAGATAGGGGTGCCCTAATGGCAATAGTAAGATAAGGGTGCCATAATGACAATAGTAAGATAAGGTTCCATAATGGCAATAGTATGATCAGGGTGCCATAATGGCAATAGTAAGATAAGGATGCCATAATGACAATAGTAAGATCGGGGTGCCCTAATGCCAATAGTATGATCAGGGTGCCATAATGGCAATAGTAAGATAGAGGTGCCCTAATCGAAATAGTAAGATAGAGGTGCCCTAATGGAAATAGTAAGATAAGGATGCCATAATGGCAATAGTAAGATAGGGGTGCCATAATGGCAATAGTAAGATAGGGGTGCCCTAATGGCAATAGTAAGATAAGGGTGCCATAATGACAATAGTAAGATAAGGGTTCCATAATGGCAATAGTAAGATAGGGGTGCCATAATGGCAATAGTAAGATAGGGGTGCCATAATGGCAATAGTATGATCAGGGTGCCATAATGACAATAGTAAGATAGAGGTGCCATAATGGCAATAGTAAGATAAGGGTGCCATAATGGCAATAGTAAGATAAGGGTTCCATAATGGCAATAGTAAGATAGGGGTGCCATAATGGCAATAGTAAGATAGGGGTTGCCATAATGGCAATAGTAAGATCAGGGTTCCATAATGGCAATAGTAAGATAAGGGTGCCATAATGGCAATAGAAAGATAGGGGTTGCCATAATTTTAATAGTAAGATAAGGATGCCATAATGGCAATAGTAAGATAGGGGTGCCATAATGGCAATAGTAAGATAGGGGTGCCATAATGGCAATAGTAAGATAAGGATGCCATAATGGCAATAGTAAGATAGGGGTGCCATAATGTCAATAGTAAGATAAGGGTGCCATAATGACAATAGTAAGATAGGGGTTGCCATAATGGCAATAGTAAGATAGGGGTGCCATAATGGCAATAGTAAGATAAGGGTGCCATAATGACAATAGTAAGATAAGGGTTCCATAATGGCAATAGAAAGATAGAGGTGCCCTAATGGAAATAGTAAGATAAGGATGCCATAATGGCAATAGTAAGATAGGGGTTGCCATAATGGCAATAGTAAAATAGGGGTGCCCTAATGGCAATAGTATGATCAGGGTGCCATAATGGCAATAGTAAGATAGAGGTGCCATAATGGCAATAGTAAGATAAGGGTGCCATAATGGCAATAGTAAGATAAGGGTGCCATAATGGCAATAGAAAGATAGGGGTTGCCATAATGGCAATAGTAAGATCAGGGTTCCATAATGGCAATAGTAAGATAGAGGTGCCATAATGGCAATAGTAAGATAGGCGTGCCCTAATGGCAATAGTATGATCAGGGTGCCATAATGGCAATAGTATGATCAGGGTGCCATAATGGCAATAGTAAGATAGGGGTTGCCATAATGGCAATAGTAAGATCAGGGTTCCATAATGGCAATAGTAAGATAGAGGTGCCATAATGGCAATAGTAAGATAGGGGTGCCCTAATGGCAATAGTATGATCAGGGTGCCATAATGGCAATAGTAAGATAGAGGTGCCATAATGGCAATAGTAAGATAAGGGTGCCATAATGGCAATAGTAAGATAAGGGTGCCATAATGGCAATAGAAAGATAGGGGTTGCCATAATGGCAATAGTAAGATCAGGGTTCCATAATGGCAATAGTAAGATAGAGGTGCCATAATGGCAATAGTAAGATAGGCGTGCCCTAATTGCAATAGTATGATCAGGGTGCCATAATGGCAATAGTATGATCAGGGTGCCATAATGGCAATAGTAAGATAGGGGTTGCCATAATGGCAATAGTAAGATCAGGGTTCCATAATGGCAATAGTAAGATAGAGGTGCCATAATGGCAATAGTAAGATAGAGGTGCCATAATGGCAATAGTAAGATAAGGGTGCCATAATGGCAATAGTAAGATAGGGGTGCCCTAATGGCAATAGTATGATCAGGGTGCCATAATGGCAATAGTAAGATAAGGGTGCCATAATGGCAATAGTAAGATAGGGGTGCCCTAATGGCAATAGTATGATCAGGGTGCCATAATGGCAATAGTAGGATAAGGGTGCCATAATGGCAATAGTAAGATAGAGCTGCACTAATGGCAATAGTAAGATAAGTGTGCCATAATGGCAATAGTAAGATAAGGGTGCCATAATGGCAATAGTAAGATAGGGGTGCACTAATGGCAATTGTAAGATAAGGGTGCTCTATTGGCAATAGTAAGATAGTGTTGCCCTAATGGCAATAGTAAGATCAGGGTGCCATAATGGCAATAGTAGGATAAGGGTGCAATAATGGCAATAGTAAGATAGAGCTGCCCTAATGGCAATAGTAATATAAGGGTGCCCTTATGGCACTAGTAAGATAAGGGTGCCACAATGACAATAGTAAGATAGGGGTGCCATAATGGCAATAGTAAGATAGGGGTGCCCTAATGGCAATAGTAAGATCAGGGTGCCATAATGGCAATAGTAGGATAAGGGTGCAATAATGGCAATAGTAAGATAGAGCTGCCCTAATGGCAATAGTAATATAAGGGTGCCCTTATGGCACTAGTAAGATAAGGGTGCCACAATGACAATAGTAAGATAGGGGTGCCATAATGGCAATAGTAAGATAGGGGTGCCCTAATGGAAATAGTAAGATCAGGGTGCCATAATGGCAATAGTAATATATGGGTGCCCTTATGGCAATAGTAAGATAAGGGTGCCATAATGACAATAGTAAGATAGGGGTGCCATAATGGCAATAGTAAGATAATGTTGCCCTAATGGCAATAGTAAGATAGGGGTGCCCTAATGGAAATAGTAAGATAAGGGTGCCATAATGGCAATAGTAAGATAGAGGTGCCCTAATGGCAATAGTAAGATAGAAGTGCCCTAATGGCAATAGTAAGATAAGGGTGCCATAATGGCAATAGTAAGATAGAGCTGCCCTAATGGCAATAGTAAGATAGAGGTGCCCTTATGGCAATCGTAGGATGAGGGTGCCATAATGGCAATAGTAAGATAGGGTTGCCCTAATGGCAATAGTAAGATAAGGGTGCCATAATGGCAATAGTAAGATAGAGCTGCCCTAATGTCAATAGTAAGATAAGGGTTCCATAATGGATATAGTAAGTTAGAGGTGCCCTAATGGCAATAGTAAGATAGAGGTGCCCTTATGGCAATAGTAAGATAAGGGTGCCATAATGGATATAGTAAGTTAGAGGTGCCCTAATGGCAATAGTAAGATAAGGGTGCCATAATGGCAATAGTAAGATAGAGCTGCCCTAATGGCAATAGTAAGATAAGGGTTCCATAATGGATATAGTAAGTTAGAGGTGCCCTAATGGCAATAGTAAGATAGAGGTGCCCTTATGGCAATAGTAAGATAAGGGTACCATAGTGGCAATGTTGGATCCTGTGTGACCGTCGACTTTAACCACGTGTTCTATTTCAAAAATGACCATTATTTAGGAGAAATCCACTATTACTCCGTTTCTTATTAATTACAAAATTATCTGTACAACCAAATAAAATAGAATGGTCTATGATTTTAAAATTTTACGCTTTTTTTATTATTCCATATATTTTATAATTGATATCTAATGTAAATTTTTCGTGCCTGTCTGTATGTCTGACCGGATTTAATTAAAAAACCATTGAACTAATTCATATCAAATTTACACATATATCAACCCCAGGATCAACTTAATCTTTGTTTAATCTAGATATCTGAAACGGTTCCGAAAATATGATGATCAGTGATATACATAGGTACTGGATTAGCGTTTCAAAAGATTGCTGCATGAAAAAATTATTGCTAAAAAAAGGTTCGTCATTTCTCCTTTATTTTTTGTCTATGTCCACCTTTCCTTGCCAAGAGCGATTCCAAATCCCAAATGTCATGCGTACGAAGTAGCACAGGAAAGTTAGTATCTAATAATTTGCTGACAAAATCGAATAACGCCCACAATTTACACAATATCGAACATTGGGTTTATTCCTCCTACCCCATCTGAATGATAACAGGATGTGATATCCATCAAATGTCCTCAGATTTTACAGCAACGTTAGAAAAAAACTGTATACTGGCATTTGCAGAGGATTTGTTTTTTAACTTCATTTATTTTCTTCCTGATTTTTTTAATTAAAAGCATTTAAGAACCTCTTGCATTAGATATACGTATCTCTATCCATAATCAAATAAAACAATAGGTTTTTTTTTTTAAAATTCTGTATGAATAATATTCCGACATATTTTTACTACTTGGTATCATGTAAGAATTATAACCGCTGCCCATTAGTGTCGTGGCGCTTTGCGACAACTCAATGTCTTCTTCAACTGAAATAATTGAACACATGCTCTTAAATTAAGGTTCTTCATTGTGCTCACATTAGGGTAAGAGTCGTAACATTACTATAGCAATATGATTTAGACAGATCGGGCATTATGTATTTTAAATGGGAGCTGTGTGGCTGTGGCTTGCTGTCTTCGGCGCGACTCGGACGAGCTCGGCAATCTTCGGCTCGACTCAGGGGGTGCTTGGAAACAGTCAACTGGGTTTTTTTTAATGTATCCGAAGGTGCTCTGCAGTTACGCCAGTAATTTTTCAAGCATATGTTTGTTTCTGGTGGCCATATTGATTCTCATAAGAATAGGGAATGTCAAATAGCAAATCTGTAGTTATTATCCGATTTGAGAAATTATGTTTAATTATAAACTATTTCTTTAATATTATGCCGAAATTATACATATTGCAGAAACATGCAAAAGTCTCTCACTCATTTACTACATTTTCAATCCCCTCTTGAAGAAGACTAATTAATATATGATGCCAGAATCTGCAAATGATTCACTATCTCGACTGCTTTGTAGGTATAAGTATGCTACTCAGATTTTTTTAATGTATGTTTATATGACTAAACCAAGCCTATCATACTAACAGTGGTCGCATCCACGAGTATGTTATAATCATGGTATGGATCAGCATCTACCGACACTTTTATAGGTTTAATTGGTGCTAGTTTAAATGGCAATACTGCCAGGCCCTGGATACTTGAAATGTTACATATTTCCCGAAGACTCCAATGAACTTGTTCATAGACTAATAAGTTTTATTGGCCTGTAAAAACGTGGGAATCTATCACACATTTTTGAAATATCGTCAATCATTTGAGAACTGAAGGAGAGGTGTTATATCAGATGGTGTGATGAACTGCCCCATAATTAAACTGCAATAAAAATGTATTATTAATTAGTATTATAGAATGACTGTTTTTCTTTTATTTTTCTGTCTCGTGCCTATCATCCCTCACAACTTTAAAATTGTGATATGAGCACTCAGCTTTTATGGTAATGATTCGCATACTGAATACTAATGAAGACTTTACATACAAAAAATGCATTAATAGGGAACAGTATACAATTAAGTCCGTCATCATGTACAAATATTGGAAACAGTTGGTGAGTCGTCTTTTTTACTATGGATAAAGACAGACGACAAACCCATGAATTGAATATGATTGATGATTGATTGAATGATTGTGAAAGATTGAGAGAAAGATTGCGAAAGATTGTTAGAAAAAAGTGCCAAAGATTAATGGAAATATTGAAAGATTTATGGAAATATTGTGAAAGATTGATGAAAAGATTGCGAAATATTGATGGAAATATTAATATGTTGTGAAAGATTGATGGGAAGATTGTGAAAGGTTAATGGAAAAATAGGAACCTTAATGGATTGATTGAAATATTGATGGAAGGTATGGATGATTGATGGTAAAGAATAACACGAAAATTAATATTGTTTACCACCCTCGTACATTCCAAGTTCCCAGAGCCTGGCAATATTGGCATTTAAATTAACATCAATTAAGTCTATAAAATTGTTGGTAGAAGCTGATCCATGCCATGATAACATACTCGTGCATGTGGTCGCTATTATTATGATGGGCCTAGTTTAATCTTATATACATACATTAAAATGCGAGTAGCATAATTATACTTAGAAAACAGTCGAGGTAATGCATAATTTACATGTTCTGGCATCGTGTATCAATCAGTCATCTGGAGAGTGGACCGGGAAATGTAGTAATTGAGTGAGAGACTTTTGTATTTTTTCGCAACACCCTATGTATAATTTCGGCACAATATAATGAAAAGAATTTCTAAATAAAATGATTTCTTAAATCGGGTAATAAATACGATTTGGCGTACACTCTGACTATACAATCGAATATGGCTACCGGAAATAAACAAATGCTTGAATAACTAGTGGGCGTAACCGCCGAACATCTTCGGGAACGTTCAAAAAACCTGAGTCTACGGCTTCCGAGCACCCCGAGTTGATCCGAAGATTGCCGAGCTCGTCCGAGTCGAGCCGAAGACCACCAGCCACAGCAACAATCACACAACTCCCATTTTAAATACACTATGCCCGATCTCTCCCAATCAGCCTACATATTTTGTTTCCGACATATTTACTGTGGCGTGTTATAAGCTTATACGTTAACAGCTATAGGTTACCCGTTGTCAACTCGTCCAGTCACACCGGCCTTTATATTTCACGTTGCATCAGAAAAGGATATCTACACTGTGCACAGTATAAAACAGTGTTCAAAAAAGCAAGTCCCTCACTTTTAGGAGACATAATTCCTTGTTGAGACTACATTTCTGTCGCTGCCAATAACATTAAACACAGTCGCGTTTTTTATTATTTCTTGTACATGACAGTATTTTGAACTGATATGTGAGCAAACCGAAACTGGTTTAAGTAAACAGGTGTTAGATACTCGTCGACAGAGAGGTCACTAAAGACGGAGCAAGTGGCTAAGAGAAGTAGGAACAGAGAAGGGATGGACCACTAGTAGATGTAAAAGGCCTATTCTGGCGCATCCCATATTTTCACCAAAAAAAAAAGAAATTTGATGCCAAAATCAAGGTTCGCTCCAAAATAACGCTTTGAAATTTAAGACCTTATGCATTCTAAAAACAAACAAATTTACCCCAAAATCAAGTAAATTTACTTTTTTTTTTTTTTTTTTTTTTTCCCCCAATAATAGCATGCAGGCTTTGTGCCACCCTCAAAACATTAAATTTTAAGCTAAAATAGAGCAACTTTCTTGATTTTCATTGTCAAGTTTTCTAGAAATATAAATTTTGCAAGAGAAAATCAAGCGAAATAAGCAAAAATCAAACGAAAATATTAAAAAATATAATTTATAGAATTTATATATATATATATATGGTCCTAAAAGAATTCTTGATAATGGACAAATTTTCCATTTTTCATATTTTTAAACCTTTATAGATTATAAAAACCTCCTCATTTATTAGTTACAAAGAATTTTATCAAGTATGTTGACATAGTGCTCTGGCAATGAAATTCTAAATTTGTCATCTAGAATACAATTAATTGTTTTGCTAAACTTAGACTCATAAATTTCAAAATATGTAGCATCAAGCCATTTATTTGTTTCTAGATCTTGTAGTTTAGTCAATTCATACGAATTGTTCAACTTCGTGAGGAGAGATTCCATTTTTTTCTTTTTTTGCTTTATTTACAAAGAAACACATTATTAAAGAAAAGTATTTTTCCCTCCTCTCAATAAATCATTTTTCTTATTAAATAAAAAATTTAAAATCAAGAATATCAATGTAAAATGTGGCGAAGTATTAAACAAAGAAAGTTTTTCACCATATATATAGACAAAAGAGAAGTATATAAACACTTGTAAAAAATTTTGTGCTGAATATGCTAGGCATCATTATGAGATAAAAAAGGAGAATGTACTATGCGAATGTGGAAAATATGTTAATGTTGCATCTCTCAAAGAGCATAAAAATACGAAATCACACAATGTGTTAGTAGATATTCTAAATCAAATTCAACATGATAACTACCCAAAAACAACATTTAGAGCATGTAAAGAGAATAAACATATAAAATAATTTTCAGTTCATTACAGAAATAGGGACAAACTTAGAATAACATGTAACCATTGTATTAGCGAATTTAATAAGAATTATCGTCTTAACAAGAAATTCACTAAACTTAAAGGCACCCCTAAATACATTTAATTTTTCAATGTATTTACTATTTTTAAGCTCTTCATTCTATATATAATTTTTGTTGTCTTAAGTAATTTGATTCGCTTATAAATATAATATAAAATGGCGAAAAACAATCTAAAAGTTGTGTAGAGCGAAATTACAGTGAGATTGGCAGAAGATTTGAAATAAAACATTTGAACAGGCTAAAGAAAGCTGATTTAATTGCAGATATTATACCATTTACTATAAATCAGCAAAGAAAAAGAAACTAAAAATTGCCCTTTGAAAATTACACTATAAAATATAGAAAAGGTAAAAAAAGTTAAAAGAAGTTTTACCATATTCTACTAATGTATTTCTAAAACTTATAGATAAAAGTATGTGGGTAACAGAATGGAGAACAACGAATAAATCTACAAATTTACCATTGTCTGATGCTGATATCAATGAATTATATAAACAAGATAAAAACAAATTGAAAGAAATATTTTCTTATTCTACTAATGTTTTCCTTAATAAAATAAATATGGAAACTAATGAAGCTTAATTAGTTAATAAAGCTTTTAAATGTAGGATATCGACATATAACATTGAAAATTATTTTAATTTTTTTACAACCTATTCAATTTTTGTCTTAAGTAAAAAATAAGGTATTCGAGAAAAAACATGAACATCTTATAAAATTTATAGGGTTGAAAACCAGCTTTAAATTATATATAAATTGTCGTAAGCAAGAAAATAATCAAGTTAAATTATTTACATTTCAATCACCAAATTATACAATATTGAATGATGGAGATATTAAAGGAATTTATAAATGTTTAATATAAGAAATAATTACAAATTTTTCTGTATTCCAAAAAGAGGTTCGGGGTGGACTTTAGATAGAATAATGGGAATACAATTAGCAATAAATAAGTTTAATCCATTAAATTCTGCATCATATATTGAACTACCTGAATTTATAAATATTAAGAAAGCATGCATAAATGTTAAAAACAATGATAAAAATGCTTTCTTTAAGCAATAAAATCTGCACTGTTTCCTGCAGAAAAATACCCACAAAGAGTATCCAAATATAAATATGTGGGTCTTACCAATGAGCAAGCATTAGATAAATTTTAATATCGTATTAAAATCGATGATATACAAAAAATTTAAAAATCAAATCGATACTTCTGTAAATGTATACTGTATTGAAGATACAGATACCAACAGAAAAAGGATAAGCACATGAATTTACTTTATTTCGAAGATGATACAAACTTGCATTACTGTTGGATTAAAACTTCATCGAGGTTAGTTGCAGCACAATAAATAACAAGCAGCATAACACTTATATATGCGATATGTGTCTTCAATTATTTTATTCTCAAGAAAAATTAAATTAACATACAGAAGACTGCTCTAAAAATGAAGCAGTAAATATTCAATTACCTCCGAAAGGAGAGCAAATATTTTTCGAAAATTATAAACATACAATGAAGGTTCCATTCTCAATATACGCAGATTTTGAATCAATTCTAAATAAAATATCAACAACTAAACCAAATCCAAAAGAAATTTATAAATTTAAAGCAATCAAAAAATATCCAGTTTTAACAGAAGATGACACTGAAAAGGTCTTTACAAAGAAATACTCACAGAAAAATATAAACTTACAGATTAGCAAAAAAAATAAACATAGATTTAAAGTTTAACAATGTATCATATACAATTAAATATCAATTACATTAAGCATCCAGTTTTTGTTATTATATTGTATCTTCTTATGGTGATTATAAACCACCAGTTGTATATCGAGGTCCAAATGCACATAACATTTTTATACAATCAATAAAGAGGGAAGTAGAATAAATTGGTGAAATATATTCACAAATTGAACCTATGCATCCATTAACAAAAGAAGAAAGAATATTATATAGTAAACCAAAAAAATGTGCTCTATGTGAGAGTGCATATATGAAGGACAGTAAAAAAATTACATCATCATGAAAAAAAGTGGAAAATTCATTAATTCAGTATGTAATAATTGTAATTTACAATTTACAATTAAATTTACCATATTTTGTACCAATTTATTTTCATAGCTTAGCTGGTTTCATGCTCACTTATTTATTAAAGAGCAGGATATGGTGATAAAAATATAGAACTAATTGCAAATAACAAAGAAAACTTAAGTACTTTAGGGAAAAAAAAAAAATTTTTAATGAAATTTATTAACACTTTTAATTTTATGGGGAGTAGTTTAGATAAATTGTCGTCTAATTTAACTAACTAACGAAACACACACAAAGTCATTTTCCAGAAGGTAAAATAGTGAAGGTAGTATACACTTGGTTTTGAAGTGTACTTGTGTATCTCTACGATAAAAAAAATCGGAAGTATGCCTATTTCAAGTGTACTTGGGAAATGAATATGAGATTCCTTACTAACTTGACTCCAGTCCACATTGTTGCATATGAGCTTATAAATACGAACATTATATTCAGTCCACGAACATTATAAAATAAAAAAATTTATCCCGAACAAGATCTACTTTGAACAAATCATGTATTTATTAATGCTTTTTGCGTATTTTATAAATTGATGAGCACTACAAAAATAAGTTGGAAAGCAGGTATTAACTATATTCAGTAGTTTCGACCGCTGGAAATTTGTAAATAGTTTAAACAAAAAAAATTGTTTTGTATATTATAAGAATATTAGGTCTACTTCGAATTATAAAATATTTTGTATCCAAAAATAATTTTACTTCGAATTATCATAAATATATTAGGATACGTTTTCCATTTTATTAAGATTAAAAAGCAAAGACTTACTCTTGTCTGTTGGCTGGGTTGGAAATTTCCCCGTGGTATAGCCAAAATCCATTTTTGTTTCTATTATTCGTTTCTTGGAAATTTAAACACGTGCGCTATTGGACATTTTTGTAACTGTCCCTGCACTGGGGAACACAACACTTAAAAACCATTTCAATACGAGTATAAAATCGTATATTCCTTATACATCGTATCAAACCTCATTTAATCTACAATAAAATGCACACCACAACAACAACGCGTCTTTACGTGCAACGCTACTAAGCAACTGACAGACGAACGAATTCATCCCTCGTAGTCGTCGACGTAATGTGCGTGACGTATATTTATTCAGCGTTGCCTGAGCGCTATCTAATACAATGTCCCGCTAGCTGAACGCTCTTGGGTACCATCTGTCAGTCAGGACAGATATTCCTTGCCACCTACGAGACAGACGTGACGTCTATTTATTCAGCGTTGCCTGAGCGCTATCTAATACAATGTCCCGCTAGCTGAACGCTCTTGGGTACCATCTGTCAGTCAGGACAGATATTCCTTGCCACCTACGAGACAGACGTGACGTCTATTTATTCAGCGTTGCCTGAGCGCTATCTAATACAATGTCCCGCTAGCTGAACGCTCTTGGGTACCATCTGTCAGTCAGGGCAGATATTCCTTGCCACCTACAAGTCAGACGTAGACGGGAAACCCATGTTGGTGGGTACCATCTGTCAGTCAGGACAGATATTCCTTGCCACCTACAAGACAGACGTGGACGGGAAACCCATGTTGGTGGGTACCATCTGTCAGTCAGGACAGATATTCCTTGCCACCTACGAGACAGACGTGGACGGGAAACCCATGTTGGTGGGTACCATCTGTCAGTCAGGACAGATATTCCTTGCCACCTACGAGACAGACGTGAACGGGAAACCCATGTTGGTGGGTACTATCTGTCAGTCAGGACAGATATTCCTTGCCACCTACGAGACAGACGTGACGTCTATTTATTCAGCGTTGCCTGAGCGCTATCTAATACAATGTCCCGCTAGCTGAACGCTCTTGGGTACCATCTGTCAGTCAGGACAGATATTCCTTGCCACCTACGAGACAGACGTGGACGGGAAACCCATGTTGGTGGGTACCATCTGTTAGTCAGGACAGATATTCCTTGCCACCTACGAGACAGACGTGGACGGGAAACCCATGTTGGTGGGTACCATCTTTCAGTCAGGACAGATATTCCTTGCCACCTACGAGACAGACGTGGACGGGAAACCCATGTTGGTGGGTACCATCTGTCAGTCAGGACAGATATTCCTTGCCACCTACGAGACAGACGTGGACGGGAAACCCATGTTGGTGGGTACCATCTGTCAGTCAGGACAGATATTCCTTGCCACCTACGAGACAGACGTGAACGGGAAACCCATGTTGGTGGGTACTATCTGTCAGTCAGGACAGATATTCCTTGCCACCTACGAGACAGACGTGACGTCTATTTATTCAGCGTTGCCTGAGCGCTATCTAATACAATGTCCCGCTAGCTGAACGCTCTTGGGTACCATCTGTCAGTCAGGACAGATATTCCTTGCCACCTACGAGACAGACGTGGACGGGAAACCCATGTTGGTGGGTACCATCTGTTAGTCAGGACAGATATTCCTTGCCACCTACGAGACAGACGTGGACGGGAAACCCATGTTGGTGGGTACCATCTTTCAGTCAGGACAGATATTCCTTGCCACCTACGAGACAGACGTGGACGGGAAACCCATGTTGGTGGGTACCATCTGTCAGTCAGGACAGATATTCCTTGCCACCTACGAGACAGACGTGGACGGGAAACCCATGTTGGTGGGTACTATCTGTCAGTCAGGACAGATATTCCTTGCCACCTACGAGACAGACGTGACGTCTATTTATTCAGCGTTGCCTGAGCGCTATCTAATACAATGTCCCGCTAGCTGAACGCTCTTGGGTACCATCTGTCAGTCAGGACAGATATCCTGCCACCTACGAGACAGACGTAGACGGGAAACCCATGTTGGTGGGTACCATCTGTCAGTCAGGACAGATATTCCTTGCCACCTACGAGACAGACGTAGACGGGAAACCCATGTTGGTGGGTACCATCTGTCAGTCAGGACAGATATTCCTTGCCACCTACGAGACAGACGTGGACGGGAAACCCATGTTGGTGGGTACTATCTGTTAGTCAGGACAGATATTCCTTGCCACCTACGAGACAGACGTGGACGGGAAACCCATGTTGGTGGGTACCATCTGTTAGTCAGGACAGATATTCCTTGCCACCTACGAGACAGACGTGGACGGGAAATCCCATGTTGGTGGGTACCATATGTCAGTCAGGACAGATATTCCTTGCCACCTACGAGACAGACGTGACGTCTATTTATTCAGCGTTGCCTGAGCGCTATCTAATACAATGTCCCGCTAGCTGAACGCTCTTGGGTACCATCTGTCAGTCAGGACAGATATTCCTTGCCACCTACGAGACAGACGTAGACGGGAAACCCATGTTGGTGGGTACCATCTGTCAGTCAGGACAGATATTCCTTGCCACCTACGAGACAGACGTGGACGGGAAACCCATGTTGGTGGGTACATCTGTTAGTCAGGACAGATATTCCTTGCCACCTACGAGACAGACGTGGACGGGAAAACCCATGTTGGTGGGTACCATCTGTTTTTTTTTTTTTTTTTTTTTTTTTTTTTTTTTTTTTTTTTTTTTTTTTTTTTTTTTTTTTTTTTTTTTTTTTCCTTCCCACCTACGAGACAGACGTGGACGGGAAACCCATGTTGGTGGGTACCATCTGTCAGTCAGGACAGATATTCCTTGCCACCTAGAGACAGACGTGACCTATTTATTCAGCGTTGCCTGAGCGTATCTAATACTCCGCTGTGAGCTCTGGGTACCATCTGTCAGTCAGGACAGATATTCCTTGCCACCTACGAGACAGACGTGAGTTATTTATTCGCGTTGCTGAGCGCTATCTAATACAAGTCCCCTGCTGAACGCTCTTGGGTACCATCTGTCAGTCAGGACAGATATTCCTTGCCACCTACGAGACAGGACGTGACGTCTATTTATTCAGCGTTGCCTGAGGCGTATCTAATACAATGTCCCGCTAGCTGAACGCTCTTGGGTACCATCTGTCAGTCAGGACAGATATTCCTTGCCACCTACGAGACAGACGTAGACGGGAAACCCATGTTGGTGGGTACCATCTGTCAGTCAGGACAGATATTCCTTGCCACCTACGAGACAGTACGTAGACGGGAAACCCATGTTGGTGGGTACCATCTGTCAGTCAGGACAGATATTCCTTGCCACCTACGAGACAGACGTGGACGGGAAACCCATGTTGGTGGGTACTATCTGTCAGTCAGGACAGATATTCCTTGCCACCTACGAGACAGACGTGGACGGGAAACCCATGTTGGTGGGTACCATCTGTAGTCAGGACAGATATTCCTTGCCACCTACGAGACAGACGTGGACGGAGGAATCCCATGTTGGTGGTGGTACCATCTGTCAGTCAGGACAGATATTCCTTGCCACCTACGAGACAGACGTGACGTCTATTTATTCAGCGTTGCCTGAGCGCTATCTAATACAATGTCCCGCTAGCTGAACGCTCTTGGGTACCATCTGTCAGTCAGGACAGATATTCCTTGCCACCTACGAGACAGACGTAGGCTGGGAAACAACCCTGTTGGTGGGTACCATCTGTCAGTCAGGACAGATATTCCTTGCCACCTACGAGACAGACGTGGACGGGAAACCCATGTTGGTGGGTACCATCTGTCAGTCAGGACAGATATTCCTTGCCACCTAACGAGGACTAGACGCGTTGTGAGCGAATAAACCACTGTTGGTGGGTACCATCTGTCAGTCAGGACAGATATTCCTTGCCACCTACGAGACAGACGTGGACGGGAAACCATGTTGGTGGGTACCATCTGTCAGTCAGGACAGATATTCCTTGCCACCTACGAGACAGACGTGGACGGGAAACCCATGTTGGTGGGTACCATCTGTCAGTCAGGACAGATATTCATTGCCACCTACGAGACAGACGTGACGTCTATTTATTCAGCGTTGCCTGAGCGCTATCTAATACAATGTCCCGCTAGCTGAACGCTCTTGGGTACCATCTGTCAGTCAGGACAGATATTCCTTGCCACCTACGAGACAGACGTGGACGGGAAACCATGTTGGTGGGTACTATCTGTCAGTCAGGACAGATATTCCTTGCCACCTACGAGACAGACGTGGACGGGAAACCCATGTTGGTGAGTACCATCTGTCAGTCAGGACAGATATTCCTTGCCACCTACGAGACAGACGTGGACGTGAAACCCATGTTGGTGGGTACCATCTGTCAGTCAGGACAGATATTCCTTGCCACCTACGAGACAGACGTGGACGGGAAACCCATGTTGGTGGGTACCATCTGTCAGTCAGGACAGATATTCCTTGCCACCTACGAGACAGACGTGACGTATATTTATTCAGCGTTGCCTGAGCGCTATCTAATACAATGTCCCGCTAGCTGAACGCTCTTGGGTACCATCTGTCAGTCAGGACAGATATTCCTTGCCACCTACAAGACAGACGTGGACGGGAAACCCAAGTTGGTGGGTACAATCTGTCAGTCAGGACAGATATTCCTTGCCACCTACGATACAGACGTGGACGGGAAACCCATGTTGGTGGGTACCATCTGTCAGTCAGGACAGATATTCCTTGCCACCTACGAGACAGACGTGACGTATATTTATTCAGCGTTGTCTGAGCGCTATCTAATACAATGTCCCGCTAGCTGAACGCTCTTGGGTACCATCTGTCAGTCAGGACAGATATTCCTTGCCACCTACGAGACAGACGTTGACGGGAAACCATGTTGGTGGGTACCATCTGTCAGTCAGGACAGATATTCCTTGCCACCTACGAGACAGACGTGGACGGGTAACCCATGTTGGTGGGTACCATCTGTCAGTCAGGACAGATATTCCTTGCCACCTACGAGACAGACGTGACGTATATTTATTCAGCGTTGTCTGAGCGCTATCTAATACAATGTCCCGCTAGCTGAAAGCTCTTGGGTACCATCTGTCAGTCAGGACAGATATTCCTTGCCACCTACGAGACAGACGTGACGTCTATTTATTCAGCGTTGCCTGAGCGCTATTAATACAATGTCCCGCAGCTGAACGCTCTTGGGTACCATCTGTCAGTCAGGGCGATATTCCTTGCCACCTACGAGACAGACGTGACGTCTATTTATTCAGCGTTGCCTGAGCGCTATCTAATACAATGTCCCGCTAGCTGAACGCTCTTGGGTACCATCTGTCAGTCAGGACAGATATTCCTTGCCACCTACGAGACAGACGTGACGTCTATTTATTCAGCGTTGCCTGAGCGCTATCTAATACAATGTCCCGCTAGCTGAACGCTCTTGGGTACCATCTGTCAGTCAGGACAGATATTCCTTGCCACCTACAAGTCAGACGTAGACGGGAAACCCATGTGTTGGGTACCATCTGTCAGTCAGGACAGATATTCCTTGCCACCTACGAGACAGACGTGGACGGGAAACCCATGTTGGTGGGTACCATCTGTTAGTCAGGACAGATATTCCTTGCCACCTACGAGACAGACGTGGACGGGAAACCCATGTTGGTGGGTACCATCTGTTAGTCAGGACGATATTCCTTGCCACCTACGAGACAGACGTGGACGGGAAACCTTGTTGGTGGGTACCATCTGTCAGTCAGGACAGATATTCCTTGCCACCTACGAGACAGACGTGGACGGGAAACCCATGTTGGTGGGTACCATCTGTCAGTCAGGACAGATATTCCTTGCCACCTACGAGACAGACGTGGACGGGAAACCCATGTTGGTGGGTACTATCTGTCAGTCAGGACAGATATTCCTTGCCACCTACGAGACAGACGTGACGTCTATTTATTCAGCGTTGCCTGAGCGCTATCTAATACAATGTCCCGCTAGCTGAACGCTCTTGGGTACCATCTGTCAGTCAGGACAGATATTCCTTGCCACCTACGAGACAGACGTAGACGGGAAACCCATGTTGGTGGGTACCATCTGTCAGTCAGGACAGATATTCCTTGCCACCTACGAGACAGACGTAGACGGGAAACCCATGTTGGTGGGTACCATCTGTCAGTCAGGACAGATATTCCTTGCCACCTACGAGACAGACGTGGAGGGAAACCCATGTTGGTGGGTATATCTGTTAGTCAGGACAGATATTCCTTGCCACCTACGAGACAGACGTGGACGGGAAACCCATGTTGGTGGGTACCATCTGTTAGTCAGGACAGATATTCCTTGCCACCTACGAGACAGACGTGGACGGGAAACCCATGTTGGTGGGTACCATCTGTCAGTCAGGACAGATATTCCTTGCCACCTACGAGACAGACGTGACGTCTATTTATTCAGCGTTGCCTGAGCGCTATCTAATACAATGTCCCGCTAGCTGAACGCTCTTGGGTACCATCTGTCAGTCAGGACAGATATTCCTTGCCACCTACGAGACAGACGTGGACGGGAAACCCATGTTGGTGGGTACTATCTGTCAGTCAGGACAGATATTCCTTGCCACCTACGAGACAGACGTGGACGGGAAACCCATGTTGGTGGGTACCATCTGTCAGTCAGGACAGATATTCCTTGCCACCTACGAGACAGACGTGGACGTGAAACCCATGTTGGTGAGTCATAGAAGCACCACTTGAGTTTTTTTTTTTTTTTTTTTTTTTTTTTTTTTTTTTTTTTTTTTTTTTTTTTTTTTTTTTTTTTTTTTTTTTTTTTTTTTTTTTTTTTTTTTTTTTTTTTTTTTTTTTTTTTTTTTTTTTACCATCTGTCAGTCAGGACAGATATTCCTTGCCACCTACGAGACAGACGTGACGTATATTTATTCAGCGTTTTTCTGAGCGCTATCTAATACAATGTCCCGCTAGCTGAAAGCTCTTGGGTACCATCTGTCAGTCAGGACAGATATTCCTTGCCACCTACGAGACAGACGTGACGTCTATTTATTCAGCGTTGCCTGAGCGCTATCTAATACAATGTCCGCTAGCTGAACGCTCTTGGGTACCATCTGTCAGTCAGGGCAGATATTCCTTGCCACCTACGAGACAGACGTGACGTCTATTTATTCAGCGTTGCCTGAGCGCTATCTAATACAATGTCCCGCTAGCTGAACGCTCTTGGGTACCATCTGTCAGTCAGGACAGATATTCCTTGCACCTACGAGACAGACGTGACGTCTATTTATTCAGCGTTGCCTGAGCGCTATCTAATACAATGTCCGCTAGCTGAACGCTCTTGGGTACCATCTGTCAGTCAGGACAGATATTCCTTGCCACCTACAAGTCAGACGTAGACGGGAAACCCATGTAGTTGGGTACATCTGTCAGTCAGGACAGATATTCCTTCCACCTACGAGACAGACGTGGACGGGAAACCATGTTGGTGGGTACCATCTGTTAGTCAGGACAGATATTCCTTGCCACCTACGAGACAGACGTGGACGGGAAACCCATGTTGGTGGGTACCATCTGTTAGTCAGGACAGATATTCCTTGCCACCTACGAGACAGACGTGGACGGGAAACCCTTGTTGGTGGGTACCATCTGTCAGTCAGGACAGATATTCCTTGCCACCTACGAGACAGACGTGGACGGGAAACCATGTTGGTGGGTACCATCTGTCAGTCAGGACAGATATTCCTTGCCACCTACGAGACAGACGTGGACGGGAAACCATGTTGGTGGGTACTATCTGTCAGTCAGGACAGATATTCCTTGCCACCTACGAGACAGACGTGACGTCTATTTATTCAGCGTTGCCTGAGCGCTATCTAATACAATGTCCCGCTAGCTGAACGCTCTTGGGTACCATCTGTCAGTCAGGACAGATATTCCTTGCCACCTACGAGACAGACGTAGACGGGAAACCATGTTGGTGGGTACCATCTGTCAGTCAGGACAGATATTCCTTGCCACCTACGAGACAGACGTAGACGGGAAACCCATGTTGGTGGGTACCATCTGTCAGTCAGGACAGATATTCCTTGCCACCTACGAGACAGACGTGGACGGGAAACCCATGTTGGTGGGTAATATCTGTTAGTCAGGACAGATATTCCTTGCCACCTACGAGACAGACGTGGACGGGAAACCCATGTTGGTGGGTACCATCTGTTAGTCAGGACAGATATTCCTTGCCACCTACGAGACAGACGTGGACGGGAAAACCCATGTTGGTGGGTACCATCTGTCAGTCAGGACAGATATTCCTTGCCACCTACGAGACAGACGTGACGTCTATTTATTCAGCGTTGCCTGAGCGCTATCTAATACAATGTCCCGCTAGCTGAACGCTCTTGGGTACCATCTGTCAGTCAGGACAGATATTCCTTGCCACCTACGAGACAGACGTGGACGGGAAACCCATGTTGGTGGGTACTATCTGTCAGTCAGGACAGATATTCCTTGCCACCTACGAGACAGACGTGGACGGGAAACCCATGTTGGTGGGTACCATCTGTCAGTCAGGACAGATATTCCTTGCCACCTACGAGACAGACGTGGACGGTAAACCCATGTTGGTGAGTGCCTAAGCACCACTTGAGCCTACGGTACGAGAGGTTGTGTTCGAATCCCGGGTAAGAAATATGTCTATTTGTAATTGTATCAATTTTATTGCGTGTATTTATGGTTTCGTTTCTGAAGATATCTCTTTAAACAAGACTTCAAAGCCTTTCTACCATGAACATTATATGAATTCATGTATATGAAAGTAGGCTCGTTAGTCATATCTGTAATTTCTTGTTTTTCTTGAGAACTATCTCCTATCGCCACTGATGAGCTGCTTCATATGAATGTGGCATGAATGCTACCTCGCATCACTCATTACAAACATACTGCGTTCTCTTTGCCGCCACAGAGTAGACAATACACACGTTGCCAGCCGGTGACGTCATTTAGCTGGCTAGTGTGTGCTGTTGTATTTCAGGTAGAAGCTGCTGTCTTACACTGTATTTTCCGCTGTTCCTCTCGCCATCGCGTCGTCTACACTATATGCGACACCGTTCTGTCGTGTGACTTACTCTGTGCTTCAGCCACGAGCGCCTGTTACGGCCGACTTTGAACCGACTCTCGTCAGTAGTCAGATCGCTTCTTGTGATTCTTCTTCTTCGTCTTCTTCGCTCTGTCGAAGTGAATGTCCCCGCGCCCTGCGCTAACGAGCGTGCAAACAGTTTTACGAGGTGTTCCCATCAAATTACTGCGAAAAAAGAGCAGTAAAAAAGTTTTCTGGTAACGTGGATATCATACGAGTTTCAGGCGTTGATTTGTAGGATAACGTGTTTTTATGGTCTTTAAACTTGGAACAAGGTTTATTACCAATACGTATACTTAGGTGCATTGCTCTCCAACACTTTATCGAATTTAGTGCGAAAGCCATTAAGTGTATTAGTCACGTTACGTATTTGAATATAATTGGTGACGCGTTAACACGTAAATTATAATGATTAGTTGCTTTAATAAAGTACTATTTTGGAGAGAAAAACCAATGTCCCTCACAGCCAACATAAAACGTATCAGTGTAATAACATGGTTGTTTTTGTCATCTTTGACTTAATAAATGAGAAAAGAACTGAAATGTCCACGGCCTGATAAAATACCGTGAGAATATTAAAGGGAAATTCTCAACACAATATCTGAGAATGCTTTGAAATAAATAAAATTTTGAATTTTAGTATTACAGCTAACGGTTAAAGGCGGGTAAAGATCAAAGGTTTTGAAACAGGTAAAAGTTACGAAAAAATAAAATGGCTGCTGTTGAAGCACAATGATAGACAAGATAGCAGCTGCATAACCCTGCACCAGTAGGCAACCCCTGTGCCTGATCATATCCAACCTATCCAACAGGATACAACGTGAGCTATGTAACCACAGCGTTTTCGGAGCAGACTTCATTAGAGGAGAGCTAAATTCCCTGGAAAGAGAACGATGATCATTGAACGTTGTGTTAGTACCTATATATACACCTATTTGCAAAACAAATGATCACACTAAAGGCGCCATCGCAAGGACTTCTAAGGTGGTACAGGGCTATACCGATTCTGTTGCAATGTATTGTAAATGAGATCTTAGTATCTGTGGATGTCGGTCTTCAACTCGATTCAGGAGGGTGCTCGGCAGTCTTCGGCTGGACTCGGAACGCCTCGGAAGGGTATCCTAAGGTATCGGCAGTTACGTCCACTGTTTTTTCCAGCGTGTGTTTGTTTCTAGTAGCCATATTGGTTTTATAGGCATAGAGTAAGTCAAATAGTAAATTTGTATTTGCTATCTGATTTTTAAAAATGCTATTTTTATATTGTGCCGAATTATACATAGGGAATTACAGAAACATGCAAAAGTCTCTCCCTCAACAATTACTATATTTCCAGACCCCTCTCTTGAGGACTGATTAATAAACGATGCCAGAATCTGCAAATTATTCTCCACCTCGACTGTAATGTAGGTATAAGTATGCTACTCAGTTTTTTTAATGTATGTATATGTGATTAAACAAAGCCCTCCATACACGTAGCAACTACCTGCCCAAGTCATGTTATAATCATGGTATGGATCGGGATATGAAAACACTTTTGTACACATACTTCGCATTAATTAAAATACCAATAGTGCTAGTCCCTTGAGACTTGGGTGTACGAGGATGACAAACAGTCTTCACTTTCGTGCCCTTCTTGTCCATCAATCCGTCAATCGTCCAATCATTCTATCCATATCTGGATCATTCCATTAATCTTCCCATCTTTCCATCAGTATTTTACATTCTCTCACAATACTCCTCCTCAGAAAACTTACCATCAATCTTTAACTATCATTCCTTCAGTGGTTCGCAATTTTTACATCAATATTTCGCAATCTTTCCATCAATCTTTCCTAACCTTTCCATCAATTTTTAAATCTTTCCTTCAAGTATTCGCAATCTTTCCAGCAGTCTGCTCCACAATCGCTCCACATGGTCTTCAATATGGTCCACAATCTTCCAATATTTCCATCAATTTTTCTCATTCCACACCAATCAACACCGCATACACAGCAATCAGACCCGCAATGAGCTCTACAATCTTCGCCAATCCTAACCAATCTTTCAATCTTTCCATCAACTTTCTATTTTCCAATCAGTCTTTCTCAATTATTCCATCAATCTTTCCCAAACTTTCGACCAATATTTCAATCATTCCTTGTATATTTCGTCCAATCTTTCAATCGATCTTCAATCTATGAGTTTGTCATTTGTCTTCCATCAATACATATTGTTTAAATAATCCCCAACTGTCTCCAAAATTTGTACATAGCTCTAGACTTCATGTTATGTGTGCAGTCCACTATTCGTGCATTTTTGTCCGTATGCGGATCTTTACATTAATATCTGAGTGGTCATAGCACCAATCAAAAGTTTTGAGGGATCATAGGGGACAACATACGAACTTAAAGAAAATAACAATTATTTCATAATACTAATTTATAATTATTTTGTAATTACAAGTTCATAAGATGGCAGTTCATCACATAATGTGATACAAACCCTCCCCTTCCGTTCTCTAATCATTGAAGATATTTCAGCAATACGTGAGAGATCCCCACATTTCCGAAGGTTAATCAAATACCTGAGTCTATCAAGAAGTTCATTGGGGTCTTCGGGAAATATGTAACGAATATTCTTTGCACCTTCTGCCTTCTTCTTGTTGCTCGTCGAAGGAAACTCGATAGTGAAATGTGTGGGAATATCGAAAGAATCATATTTCTTCTGATCAGATATTT
Organism: Dryococelus australis; assembly: GCA_029891345.1. Lineage (NCBI taxonomy): Eukaryota > Metazoa > Arthropoda > Insecta > Phasmatodea > Phasmatidae > Dryococelus > Dryococelus australis. The sequence goes on along the minus strand of CM057004.1, from coordinate 3,566,983 downwards.
AATCAACAATGACTCCATAGTGCTTATGGACGATATTGTCTTCAAAATCCTCTTCACCTCCTATTTTATCCTCAATATCAGTTTTGCTTTTAAATTGTAGAAGTCGCGTTGTTATCATCAGTATTTAGAGCCGACGACAGTTTATGTTGAAGTTCTTCAACTTCGCACGAAAGTCTTGCAAGTTTATATTCCTCACAAACCGACTCTACTGCACTCATTCCGTCTGTAGCATTAACTGCCTCATCATTATCGCCTGCCAAATCAGTAGTCACCGATGCAGCATGGGGTATTGGCGACATCACATGCTGGCTTCCAGTAGACGGACCCTAGCGAATCTTGATGTGTTCCTTCATTGTATCACCTTACATAAACTGTGTACGGCCATTGTCGTAATTATTCCTCATCCGAAAGTGACTCTTCGTGCAGGTGATTCTTTCATTGCGACGAGCATTTTGACAGAAGGTAAAAACTCGATCGCAGATTCGAATACCGACCACAGTTTTGGATCTTTTATAACCAACTTTGTTAGTGATTTTCCGTATGTTTACGTGCTTGTACATAAGTTATATAAGGATTTTGCAATCTCAAAAGTTGAGGTGTCATGTACGGACCTGAGTTAGAGTCCCGATAGTATAAAAAATATTGATTTTCTATCGGACTTAGAAAAAAAAAAAAAATTTTTTCCTGTGTTTGGTGAATATTGTGAGAATTTATATTAAAGGCGAAACGGAAGTGTTAGCCATCGGATATAGGAACCAGAGAGATGACCCGAGCTTTATAGCGATGCACGTACATTAATGTCTTACTGTTTAGTATTTATGTCCATTTCATATAAGGATTTAAGCAATCTCCAAAGGCGAGGTACAGTATACGGACGTGAGTTCTAAACCCGAAACTATAAAAAAATCATTTTCTATCGAACTTAGAAAAAATTCTGCTGTTTTCACTCTGCGACGGTAGGATGTTTGAATAATGTATAATAAAGGCCAGACGATGGTTTTAGCTATCGGATATAGGGATCAGGGTAAGATATGAGGTTCGCAATTATAATAATGGCCCGAGTTTTTGAAGCGTATTAGCTATGTTCATACATTAATTTTACACTATTTAATATTCGTGCACAACTGATACAAATTTTTAAACAATTTACTAAGTTGATGCATGGCTTAGGGTCCTAAGTTCAAAGCGTGCAATCATAAAATAACTTTTAATTTCTCGTGGGCTTAGGAACAACCTGGCGATTTTTTCAAGTGCTGTAAGAATGTGTTTATAGAGCGCTGATGCGCGCTGATACTTTAGATGATGTTCAGGCGTCAAGAAGTTAACATAGATTTGAAAGCATGCTCTCGCTATACAGTGAAGATGAATTGCAAATACGAAGGCCTGTCACTGAACTCATCGAACATGGAGCCGCGGTCTGCATCAATTCTGTCTGATTATCGACTGTGTCGAATCTGCGATCGAGTTTTTACCTTCTGTCAAAATGCTCGTCGCAATGAAAGAATCACCTGCACCAAGAGTCATTTTCGGATGAGGAATAATTACGACAATGGCCGTACACAGTTTATGTAAGGTGATAGAATGAAGGAACACATCAAGATTCGCTAGGATCCGTCTACTGAAAGCCAGCATGCGATGTCGCCAATACCCCATGCTGCATCGGTGACTACTGATTTGGCAGGCGATAATGATGAGGCAGTTAATGCTAAAGACGGAATGAGTCGGTTTATGTTGAATGTTGTCTGAAGTCGAATAAATTCAAAGTAAACAGTCATCGGCTCTAAATACTGACGATGACCATGCGACTCCTACAAAGAAAAACTAACATGATATTGAAGATGAAACAGGAGGTAAAGACGATCATGAAGGTGGTATTTTTGATAATGACTATAAAGACAAGGTTGATGAAGTTACTGAACCGAAGGATGATGATTCTCTCGACGTTCCCACACATTTCACTAACGAGTTTCCTTCTGCAAGCTACATGAGGAAGACAGAAGGCGTCAAGAATGCTCCTTACATATTTCCCGAACCCCAATGAACTTATTGATAGATTCTGATATTTGATGGGCCGTCAAAAACGCATGGATTTCTCATTAATTGTTGACATATCTATCATTAGAGAACTGAAGGGGATGGTTAACATCGCATCTGCCCTCTTATGAAATTGGGATTACGAAATCGTAATAAATTAGTATCATAAGATAATTGTTTTTTCGTTTATTTTTGTGTCGTTTATTTTTATGTTATAACCACTTATAACTATAAAATTCCGCTATGATCACTCAGCTTTCAAGGTAAAGATCTGCGTACAGAATATTTACGTAGACCTTAGATACAAAAAATGGATGAATAGTGGACTACATACAAAACAGTATGTTGTTCGCCATATACAAATATCGGAGACAGTTGGGATTTTCTTTAAATATGTATGGATGGAGGACGGATAACAAACCCATATATTAAATATGGTTTGATGATTGATTGAAAGATTGGACGAAAGAATGATTGAAAAACTGAAAGATTCCGAAAGATTTTCGCTGGAAATATTAAACATTTGACATATCGATGTTTATGAAGACTAAGCTAGGGGAGATAGGACTACTTATCGCCCTCGAACATTCCAAGTTTCGAGGGACTGGCACTATTGGTATTTTAATTAATGTCAAATTTGTATATCAATGTGTTTTCATATCCCGATCCATATCATCATTATAACATGACTTGGGCAGGTAGTTGCTACGGTTATGGAGGGCTTGTTTTAGTCACATATATATACATACATTAAAAAAATCTAAATATCCAACTTATACCTACATAACTGTCGAGGCCGTGAATAATTTCCTGATTCTGGCATCGTGTATTAATCAGTCTTCAGAAGAGGGGACTGGAAATGTAGTATTAGTGTTAGAGAGTTTTGCATGTTTCTGTAATATCCTATGTATAATTTCGGCACAATAAAAAATTATAATTAAAAATATTTTTTTAATATCGGATAATAAATACAGATTAGCCATTTGACATACCTTATGCCTATAAAACCAACATGGTTATCAGAAAAAACATATGCTTGAAGAATTAGTGGGCGTAACTGCCGAGAACCTTCGGTTACGCTCTGAAGTCATGATTCAAAGGCTATCGAGGCTATTCGAGTCCAGCCAAGGACTACCAAGCATCATCCTAAGTCGTTCCGAAGACAACCAGGCACAGACACAGCTACACAGCTACCATTTAAAAGAATCGTCATAACCCCACTACATTCTTAAATCGTTGCTTTTGTTTCAGAGAGATAACAAATCCGGTTAAAAACTAGTAAAATATTTTATGTGCTTTTGTAAACAATTAATTTAAAGTTGCAAAACGAGTTCCAATGGTGAGCGAAAGATTTTTATTAGACATAATTTGAGTAATGCAATTTTTAATATGTTTAAGTACCCACAAATATTTCTAAATATCATCAGAATTTTTCTGTGCAGAATTAATAGATTGCAAAATGTCTGCCATTAATAATCAAATAAGGTAGCACAAACTATGTTCACGGGAATTCTTTGAAGTAATTAAAATTTTGAATTTTAATGTTAGTGCTAATGGTTAAAGGTGAGTAAAAATCAACGGTTTTGAAACAGGCAAAAGTTACGAAAAAATAAAATGGCTGCTGTTGAAGTAGAATGAAAGAGCAAGATATCAGCTGCACAACCCTGCACTAATGGGCAACCCTTGCGCCTGAATATATCCAACCTATCTAACAGACTATAAGGTGAGCTTTGTAGGCACAGCGTTTTAGGAGCAGACTTTATTAGAGCATAGCTAAATTCTCTGGAAAGAGAACGATGATCAGTGTACGTTGTGTGAGTATATATACACTTATTTGCAAAACAAGTGATCGCCCTAAAGGTGCTATCGCACAATTGAACAGCCTAAAGTTCCCGTCGTTGGGGCTTGTAAGTTGGTACAGGAACAAGTCATGGTAGTATGTATGCATAAATTATCAAAATATTGTGCCACACCAAGCTTGTATTGCAGGACACTAACACTTGCAGGATGCACTTAACTTGCTCTTGGGCCATCTGTAACGCGATTGCCGGCCGACATGGAGATATGGTCAGACATGAAAATATAAAGACTTAAGTTGTTCTTCTGAGAAATATCCTGCCGCAGCTGGTGAAACTGAACGTCCAAATACGCCAGAGCTGCCGCTGGTCGAAGTTGCCGTCCAATGTGATCCCAAACGTTCTCGACGGCCGAGTGGTCTATGGACATTACTGGCCAAGGAACCAAGTTTAAATCACGCACGCAGGCCAGAAATATCCGTGATATGTGAGGCCAGGCATTATCTTGCTGGAAAATGAGGTTTTCAAGCTGCGCTAGGAAGAGTAGCGCACATTACCTTAGAATTTCTCGGACATATGGCTGCGCCTTCAGTGTTCCTTCAGTAAACACCAGTGGAGTTCGAGAATTGTAGGAAATGGCACCCCATGCTATAACACTTCTCTCGGGGCGGTGTGGCACTATACAATGAAGGGTGGATCACTGTGCTAGCCAGGATGTCTCCAAACTCAAATTTGGTCGTCGTTTGTATCTAGACTGAACTATGATTCGTCGCTGAACGCCACTAGTCGCCCAACCTCAAGCTATCATTCTACTCGTTCTGGCAGAAAGTCACACGTTGTCAGCGATGCTCAGCTCTTAATGGTACTCATCGTAAGGGATGCCGCGAAGACAGATCGCAGTCTCCTAGCCGCCTGGATGTAGTACTGGTGGACACAAGTGTATCCTCAGCTGCTGTGGCATGTCCCTGGAAGGTACGCAACGACGCCTGTGGAGTGCTTACAGCGTGTCGCACGATCCTCCAGTGGTCCACCGGGGACGACCTGATCCTTCTCGGCGGGTGTATGTACCCACTGCGGCCAACTTAGACTCACACTGTAGGTATTATGGTCCAGTTGGCTAGCAGTACGCCAAAACGTCCAACCTGCCTCTCGCAAGCCGACGATACGGCCTCCTCTATTTCATCCAGCTGGCCTATGATGATAGTGTGTGGCAACCTGCCTCTCGCAAGCCGACGATACGGCCTCCTCTATTTCATCCAGCTGGCCTATGATGATAGTGTGTGGCAACCTGCCTCTCGCAAGCCGACGATACGGCCTCCTCTATTTCATCCAGCTGGCCTATGATGATAGTGTGTGGCAACCTGCCTCTCGCAAGCCGACAATACGGCCTCCTCTATTTCATCCAGCTGGCCTATGATGATAGTGTGTGGCAACCTGCCTCTCGCAAGCCGACGATACGGCCTCCTCTATTTCATCCAGCTGGCCTATGATGATAGTGTGTGGCAACCTGCCTCTCGCAAGCCGACGATACGGCCTCCTCTATTTCATCCAGCTGGCCTATGATGATAGTGTGTGGCAACCTGCCTCTCGCAAGCCGACAATACGGCCTCCTCTATTTCATCCAGCTGGCCTATGATGATTGTGTGTGGCAACCTTTGTTGTACTCGCGCTATTGTTTCATGGTAATATTTTTTTTTTTTGCAAATGAGTGTAGACCTATGTAATATATACATGCAGAAGATGTTCCAAATTAATGTTTACACTCTCAATGTGAAAAAAACAAGCTACTAAAGACAGTTTAATGAGACAATACTTGTATTTGACGCTATACGGATAAGGTTAGGTGTGTGCGAGAAAGTCACAAATGTTCATAATGTCCACCATCGGCAGCCAGACATCGTCTGCAGCGCTGCAGAAGAGAACGGTACACAGTAGCTATGGGTACCATGGGAGTGGATCCATAGGCGGTCACGATCGCTCCTCTCTTGACATCCAGTATCCATGGATTTGTGGCGTACACATTGTTATTCACAGATCCACACAGATATAAATATAACGGAGTTAAATCTTGAGATCTGGATAGACACTTTTTCGTCGACCTCTCCCCTTCCAACAAATATTTCATCCAGAGGTGATCATATGTGGTGATGGTGATGTGGTGGTGTACTGTCCTGTTGGAAAAAGTAATCGTTATCTGGGTAGCACTTGTGAACAGCTAGCACAAAGTTCTCCTGCAACTTTATATAGTACCTTTCACCTGTCACCGTTCCGTCAAAGAATCACAGGTCCTCTGGCACACCATTCTCTGAACCAAGGAAGACGAACTGCTTGCTCTACCATTATGAGGCGATTTTCATTCGCCAATACACAGCTCGGACGGTTGACAGTACGGTCACCTCCTCGGGCCAAACAGTCGCATCAGTAAAATGTTAGTTGTCATTGCACATCCTCGCAACCCACTCACAGTATTCGATACACATGCCTGCCTGGGCCGTCTTCGTTCATTGCGTGAAGTAACATTGAAATGTAGGGCCTCCACTTTACTTGCTTTAGAATGCATTGGGCACATCTAACTCACGCGCATCTTGCCGTACGAACTTGGATTTCCCGGGAGAAAGTGTGAATGTGTGCAACACAGCGCTAACAACTTCCTTCGTCTATTGTCATTCGCTTCCTGCTGCACCGTCATTCCTTCACATCGCACACAGTTCCATCTCTCTCAAATTTGTCATCTAATTGTGTCATTGTTACACATGCGGGTGATGTAGTATTCAATTCTTCCCAACCTTGTTCTCACAGTTGCAATAACAATTTAAAATCTGAAGTTGCTCGAGAGAAAACCTAGTTACCTCTGTCTTTTCCTCTAAAACTGTAAAGCTGTGGCTCGTACGGAACTAACAACAGCAGAATGGCGCCACGCGCTTCACCTACACACCTCATGTCCTTATAGCGTCAAATAAATGCAGTACGATCACATTGTATTCAATACATTCTCTGTTATTGCAGTACTAAGAAAGTAAATATTAATTTTTGACGGCAGATATATATATATATACATTTACACACAAAAGACATATTGAAATTTAGACCAAAAGTCTTCTTTTAGGCTCGAATTTGATATCCCCAATTACTATCACTGTATCATTTTATTTTTTATTTTTTATTTTTTTTCGGGGAATTACATGCATTGAAATGTTTTGAGGGGCACATAAAATCTGAATCATAGATAGGTTTTTTTCTTTTTCAGTTCATTGACTATCCCTGTAAAACGAATCTGGTGTTTAAAATAATATTTAAGAAGGGCTTTAAATAGTAAGTAATTTTGGTTTCATTCTCTAAACATTTCACAAATATTAATTTATAATGTCTTAATGTCTTAAGTACTACTTTTTATGATTATTAAAATATTAGACTAAATGTAAATATACTAGATAAATTCACAATACCAAGGAAATAACTAAAAAAAATGTTCTTCTCCCCATCTGTATAGTTTGTTTGGGTAGGTGGTGAAACGAATTATTTGAGATATTCAAGATACTCTGAACTTATATTGAAAATACCTCATAAATATTGCACTGCTTCGCTAACAAGAGCATTTCTTCAATTTCGTCAAAGATGGAGTATTGCTATTAGTTTTAGCGGGAGCCATCTTGTAAATGGATAGGAGTTATATTGTTGAGAGTATTAGCGTCTGTTTATTTGCTTTGTTTTTGGAAGCAGCGCGGAGATAAGGTGAGAAAGTCGAGCTTAGCGTGTTTGTACATCATTATCGAGCTGCGAGGCTCTAGGCAGGTAGCTAGCTGTCTCTTGAGTTAATGTCAAGCGTTGTCATGATGAAAACTCCGGTAGCCATGCCAGTTTCTTTGCTCCCTTGCAAAGAAAATACAAGTAACGCACAGAGAATTGTAGCACGATCACAGTAAGTTACGTCACGTCGTGCGCCATCGTTTATCATTGCCCCAATTCCCTTTCCGGATATTCGGTGCAAGTTGTGCGAGAATCGCTGGTGTAATGGAACCGTTCCAGTTCTTTTTGTGGAGAGCGAGTGGCAGATACTGCGATTCCATACTTTATTCTGAAATGAAACTGCTGGGAGCTCCTCTAACGTGAATTTCCAAGTCGTATATAAAATAAGTTTCATGTAAAATAAATATATACAACATACTTGTTATCGCGAAAGACAGAGTTCAGTAAACAATATTATTCGAACGTTGTATTAACGACACATTTCAACGCTGCTATTTTGTTTACTTTATAAATGAATGCTACAAGCATGCTGCTCATTCAATAAGTCAAAAGTTTTGAGATGATTATTAACTTTATAAAAGATTTTTTTTTACAAATAAAGTTACATTTACTGCAATAGTAGTATACTTACATGGGAGATAAAGTTACATTTACAGCAATAGTAGTATACTTACATGGGAGATAAAGTTACATTTACTGCAATAGTAGTATACTTACATGGGAGATAAAGTTACATTTACTGCAATAGTGGTGTACTTACATGGGAGATAAAGTTACATTTACTGCAATAGTGGTGTACTTACATGGGAGATAAAGTTACATTTACTGCAATAGTGGTGTACTTACATGGGAGATAAAGTTACATTTACTGCAATAGTGGTGTACTTACATGGGAGATAAAGTTACATTTACTGCAATAGTAGTGTACTTACATGGGAGATAAAGTTACATTTACTGCAATAGTGGTGTACTTACATGGGAGATAAAGTTACATTTACTGCAATAGTGGTGTACTTACATGGGAGATAAAGTTACATTTACTGCAATAGTAGTATACTTACATGGGAGATAAAGTTACATTTACTGCAATATTAGTATACTTACATGGGAGATAAAGTTACATTTACTGCAATAGTGGTGTACTTACATGGGAGATAAAGTTACATTTACTGCAATAGTGGTGTACTTACATGGGAGATAAAGTTACATTTACTGCAATAGTGGTGTACTTACATGGGAGATAAAGTTACATTTACTGCAATAGTAGTATACTTACATGGGAGATAAAGTTACATTTACTACAATAGTGGTGTACTTACATGGGAGATAAAGTTACATTTACTGAAATAGTGGTGTACTTACATGGGAGATAAAGTTACATTTACTGCAATAGTAGTATACTTACATGGGAGATAAAGTTACATTTACTGCAATAGTGGTGTACTTACATGTGAGATAAAGTTACATTTACTGCAATAGTGGTGTACTTACATGGGAGATAAAGTTACATTTACTGCAATAGTGGTGTACTTACATGGGAGATAAAGTTACATTTACTGCAATAGTAGAATACTTACATGGGAGATAAAGTTACATTTACTGCAATAGTGGTGTACTTACATGGGAGATAAAGTTACATTTACTGCAATAGTGGTGTACTTGCATGGGAGATAAAGTTACATTTACTGCAATAGTGGTGTACTTACATGGGAGATAAAGTTACATTTACTGCAATAGTAGTATACTTACATGGGAGATAAAGTTACATTTACTGCAATAGTGGTGTACTTACATGGGAGATAAAGTTACATTTACTGCAATAGTGGTGTACTTACATGGGAGATAAAGTTACATTTACTGCAATAGTAGTATACTTACATGGGAGATAAAGTTACATTTACTACAATAGTGGTGTACTTACATGGGAGATAAAGTTACATTTACTGCAATAGTAGTGTACTTACATGGGAGATAAAGTTACATTTACTGCAATAGTAGTGTACTTACATGGGAGATAAAGTTACATTTACTGCAATAGTGGTGTACTTACATGGGAGATAAATTCTTCGCGGCGGAAGATAAAGCGGACTAATATCGAGACGGATCAAATGAATCCGGACCCGTGGTTCGCGCGGTGGTTTGGACTTTACCCTGCCATCGCTGGAGTCCGCGGTTCAATCCCGGCCCATGCGGGAGAGATATTCTAGCGTAGGAAGTTTTCTCAAGGTGTGCCCAAGTCGTACCAAGTCTGCGCTCCTCCTCTAATCAGTTAAAATTGCATGTATTAATTATCCGTGGCCGTTGGGAGAAAATTCGGCACACCTTGGCGCCAGTCTATCCTCGCCCATGCTCACCCGGCTTCGACAGTCACTGGGGTCGGCTCTCCATGACGTGACCTTGAAGTTGTTCCTTCCACAAATGTAGGAAACTGAGTGGAAAACAGGTTCCATTCACACCTACAGACTACGTGTATGGTGATTAGAGAGCAATAAAATATTATAATCAAGGAATGAATGTATTGCGATCCTCCAAGCAGATGATGGGGATGCAAAACAAAAGAAAATAAACATGACTATAAAGACTAACTGTAACCAGGCAAATTTTAGTTACATGGTCCCAAAAGAAGTCAAAAGCTAAATAAAATACAGATAGTAATAGAAAGTGAAAGGAAAACACTTATATCCCGCAGTAGTGGGGTTTGACCGAATTTAGTGCATCGGCATCTGGCATAGGAGTGCAGGAGCAGGGTCCGCCAGGTGTGCTTTTTTTCCCAATCTAAATTTACATTTTTCCCTCAAAATCAATTAAATTTACCTAAAAGTGTCTATTTTTCCCAAGTATCTTCCTTCTCCCCTAAAAACATCCCTTTTCTCCTTAAAAAAAATTCCCTTTTTCTCATTTACATAAAAGGACCGACAGAAATATCCCATTTTTCCCAGAGCAGGAGAGGTGAACTCATCACTCCGAGCCAGGAGGGCACAATCTTTGACCATTGACATTGAAAATCCAAAAATATCCAGAAAAATTTCAAGACATTCAGAAAAAATTCCAAAAAATCCCAAAAAACTAATTTTTAAAAATTATTATTGAAATGACATTTTAAAAGATATAAAAAAAATATTTAATAAACGTTTACATTCTGAAGGTAACGCCTCGCCAATACAGATTCCGCCATCTTGGAAGGCGACTACCATCTTAGTAGATGACCACCATGTTGGTGGATGACCACCACCTTTGTAGATGACCGCCATCTTGGAAGGCAACCACCATCGTGGAAGATGTTACCCTTCCACCATATTGTAAGTCAGTGACCTTAACTTTAACCCCATGACTTTCAGTGACCTTGAAAACATATTCCTTGGAAATAGTACATAAAAGTCAGCAAATATAGCATTACAGACTACTGCTACCTAATTAGGTGCAGACTACCTTGGCCTTGACCTCATGACCTTGAACAACCTTGAAAATAAAAAACTCCATAGAATTAAAGTCAACAAACGTAATAAATAACAGACTACTGCCCTCAAAATAGATGCAGACTATGAACCTATGACCTTGAAAACAACTCGAGAAAAAACACATAAATATCAGCAAGCATGTTACATTACTAACTATTAACACCATGTTAGATTCAGACAACTTCGACCTTAATTTCATGACCTTGAATGACCTTGAAAACAAAAACTTCAGAAAAATCAGTAAAATTCAGCAAGCAGAATACATTATAGCTACTGCCGCTATATTGGATGTAGGTAACTTCGACCTTGATCCAATAACCTAGAATGATCTTGGGAATTAAAGCATGAAGAAGAAATGGTTCATTCTCCACTCGCTCATATGCCAAAAACCAACACGCATACCTACACACATGCACTGCACTTAGCACCACACTTAGCCCTGCAATCACAATCAGTATCGCAATCAGCACTGAAATCACAATAAGCACCACAAGAATAATTAGTACTGCTATCAGCACCACAATAAGCACCACAATCAGCACATCGTTTACATTCAGCACCGAAATCAGCACCGCAATCAGCACTGCAATCACATTTAGCACCACAATCAGCACTGCAATAACAACCAGCACTGAAATTAGCACCACAACCAGCACTGCAATCAGGGCCACAAAGGCAATCCTCCACCACAATCGCAATCTTTCCATCAATCCTTAGCAATCCTTTGTGAAAATCACAATATTTCCATCAATCTTTAGCAATCTGTAGGCTTGTCGTCTGCCTCTTTATTTTTTACTTCCGTTCCGAACATCTCGCTTTAATAATAGAAATTTTCTTTCCTTTACTCACAGATTACTCTTTACTCTAAAAATAATTTCATCAAAAGTCGCATATCTCTTTTCTAATTGCCATTTTAATTTTCAGAGAATTGCATGTTTATGGTTATACTAAACACACACACAAACATATATATATATATATATATATATATGCATATATAATGTTCTTATGTTCTCATAGCCTACAAATATTTGTATACGTCAAGAGATTGAATGCAACCATAGTAAAAAAAATTAATTTGTTGATAGAATAGATATTATCAACAATTCACATTTAACTCAGATTAGACTTAAACATTTCTCCCAAACATTCTAATATAAGGATGGAATGAATAAAAACAATAGACTTGCATGCACTTTAACTTTATTTCACACACACAAACTTGGCAAAAACACATAATAGTTACACTAGTGGTATATAGTTCATCCGAGAACAGGGGCTGAGGCATGAGCATCGAGGATCAGACATTGGATGACGTCATGCCAAGGTCATGCAGTAGATATTTTGGATTCCGGACTTCCGGTCGCATGTCCGCCATCTTCGATACTACCATATTGCTAGCCAATATGCTGCCAACTCTGAAGCAAGTATGTAGCAATCTTGGACCGCCATATTGGTAACCAGTAAGTCATCTTTCATGATCTTGCATTTCGAGGGTTTCTCCGAGTGCTAATTTTTTTATCTTTTGCATTCTTGCATTCTTTTCCTTCCCTTCTCCCTTCTTCTTTCCTTTCTCTCTTATTTCCTTTCTCCCTTATTTCCTTTCTCTCTCGTTCCCTCCCATTCGTTCATAATTTGTTTACATCGGCTGTTACTGGAGGCCTCCATCTTTGTTGCTGGAGGCCACCATCTTTGTTACAGGAGGCTGCAATCTTTGTTTACATCTCCTTGGAGGCTACTATCTTGGTTTTTCGATTGTTATTTCTTTCCCCCAATAATTTCAGACTTTGGCTACTAGGAACACCACCGTATTGGTTCCAGCTTTAGCCACTAGGAGCACTGGTGTTGCTCTCGTTCGATTAGTCAATCTTGCATGCACTCGGCTGCCATATTCGTGCTGCCAATAGGGGTGCTGCATTTTTTAGAACTCAAAATACTATCTGGCATAGTGCGGGATCGAAGTGCCAGACCTTGGGTAGCCAAATTCACGCCTTAGACCACTCGGCTATCGTGACATGCTCTAGTATAAGGGTTTATAAGTAGTAAATAACTTGTAGCATAATAAATAATGTTTCCATTCATTTAAGACATTACATTAATATTTTTTATCACATAATTTTTAAATATTTCATTAACATATAAATATTTTTTTAAATTTCATATACAGATCAATAATTCATTTGGAATGTATTTTTATTATATAATTCTAATGTCTTATGTGACTTTATTAAGTATTTTTAATTTATTTTTAGTATTTTAATCAATAATTTATACTATATTATTATTAGTTTGCAATTGTGTATTATTATGGTTTAACTTACATATCTATATATATTATTTAGATTTTACTTATATATATTTAAAGTTTCTTAAATTTATTTTAGGTATTCATTTATTTATATCATTTCTTATATTATTTTTTAAAATTTTATTTTAACTTACATATATATTATTTAAGATTTACTTTTATACTTTTAATTTCAAGTATTTTATTATGTTTATAATATTTTTATTGGACTTTAAAGCGTATCTAGGGAGGAGTCTACAGACTAGTATTTTGCAGACAGGTAAGAATATGTCATCATATGATAGGATTACGCGACCATGGCAAGCAGCACATTGGATTTTTTTAAAGTATATATAAAAGTTATTTTAGTAAATATATGCCAAGTGTTTTAAATAATGCATATGACTATTCACACTTGATCTATTTTTATTTACATTAAATAATTATTTTAATATCTCAGACTTATGAATGTAGGGAGTTCATTGTTGTACTTAGAAAAATAAATCCTACTCCTATGTAACATAATGCTTGTAAATTTCACACCATCCCATAATCAAATTGTTCAGTATCCACTCAACCTCACCTTAGATAATTTAACCCTTGTAAGAACTCTGGATATAATATTTTTATTTCTCTCGACATTCAACCATCCTACTCTAGTCATTGCCACATCCCTCTTCACCTGCTCTCATTCTAGTCTTACTTAACAGCAATATCTAATTTTACTGAATATCAAAACATTTATATAGTCCTTTTCATCATGGCATTAGCTTGCCTCATTCGTGTTATTAACAATACAGTTACATATCCACGACCATGCCTCAGACTTACTGATCAATAATAACAGTAAACTACATTGACTACCATTTCAGCCTATCTAACTTTGCCAGTTACATATACAAACAAGCCATCCCAGCTGCCGAACCAATCAAATAATCAAACCATGCTATCGTAACATCAATACTATTAATTTAACCATCTACGATTCTAAATTGTCTTAATTCCCATTAAACCATCCCGCTCATACTAACCAACCATACCAGCTAAGCATTCTGCCCCTCTTATTTAACTAGCTAAACAAAAACGAATCATACAGTTAAACCATTCTCCTCACACAATCTAAGCTGTACTTTTTTTCGTACTGCCGAAATAACCGAACATGTGACCAGGTCATGCCAATCAACCATACAAGCAAACTAACTGTACAACCAATTTATACTTGTATTTGTTCAACCTCGTGTCAGAACGTGGAATATATTTTATTTCTCTCGACATCCACCTAATCTAACTACCAGCACATTTAGTCATGTACGTAAGAACTTAGATAAGTATTTTCATATTGTGTAGAATACTGAATATTTTTAACTTTGTCAGGCCCATTCTACCCCATATCAGGACTTTTGAAAGACATGTTAACATAACCTAACTTGACCTAACCTAACATGTACACCATCACTATCACCACCACCACCACCACCAACACATTTTCACATTAATAAGAACTTGGCATCGATTATTAGTTAGCAGCTGTCGTTGGACATTTTAGAAGAAGTGCCGTAGCCCTGTTACGACATGCACTCGCATAAATGTTGATTTAAACTGAATTAAGAAGTGTTTCAGTAAAGCAGATACACATATTGCTATTTTTATATAAATATTTTATTCACATTTACATATATTCAATAGATAGCTCACCACATTCTTTTGCAGAATATCTGCTCTCTCCTAACCAACACCAGAATAAATATACTCATACCTCAAACTAGAAGTCAAGTAGACAACAGCCCACAGTTGAGACATCTTGAACAAACCATTGCTAAATTTAAACTCACAATATCTTTTCATTTTACCCAAGGACCAGTTGACCTTGTAAAAGTCAAGAGCAAGTGTGTACCTTCACGGTAACTGGAGTCTGTACATACTTCCTGGCCGTTTTCACACCTGGACAATGTCAGATAGCCTTAGTCAACACATAGCACTTCTGCTTCCCCTTGTTGTCTGGTAACTGGAGTCTGTACATGCTTCCTGGCCGTTTTCACACCTGGACGATGTCAGATAGCCTTAGTCAACACATAGCACTTCTGCTTCCCCTTGTTGTCTGGTAACTGGAGTCTGTACATGCTTCCTGGCCGTTTTCACACCTGGACGATGTCAGATAGCCTTAGTCAACACATAGCACTTCTGCTTCCCCTTGTTGTCTGGTAACTGGAGTCTGGTAACTGGAGTCTGTACATGCTTCCTGGCCGTTTTCACACCTGGACGATGTCAGATAGCCTTAGTCAACACTTAGCACTTCTGCTTCCTCTTGTTGTCTGGTAACTGGAGTCTGTACATGCTTCCTGGCAGTTTTCACACCTGGACGATGTCAGATAGCCTTAGTCAACACATAGCACTTCTGCTTCCTCTTGTTGTCTGGTAACTGGAGTCTGTACATGCTTCCTGGCCGTTTTCACACCTGGACGATGTCAGATAGCCTTAGTCAACACATAGCACTTCTGCTTCCTCTTGTTGTCTGGTAACTGGAGTCTGTACATGCTTCCTGGCCGTTTTCACACCTGGACGATGTCAGATAGCCTTAGTCAACACATAGCACTTCTGCTTCCTCTTGTTGTCTGGTAACTGGAGTCTGTACATGCTTCCTGGCAGTTTTCACACCTGGACGATGTCAGATAGCCTTAGTCAACACTTAGCACTTCTGCTTCCCCTTGTTGTCTGGTAACTGGAGTCTGTATGTGCTTACAAGTGGTTTTCACACCTGGATGGTGTTGGATGACCATGTGCGTGGGAATAACTGTGTTAGCAGGTCTGTACCTGCACGAAGTTTGGTAAATAAAGAGAATGAGTCAGCAGGTCTCCCGAGCAAGTACAAGCCTGCAACTGAATTGACCATTCAAAGGCCCTCCCCAGAACGACTTCCGGAACTTCCCTTAAAAACCTGATCTTATTGGATAGAAGCTACTTCCGGTAAAACGAAACAGATGTAAAATTAATATATCAAGTCTGTTTCGAAATAAAAAATAAAATAATTTTGTTTTAAAGTAAAAGAAAATAATTATACAATCATGTAAATAAACAATAATAAGTTGAAATTAACATATTTAGATCATAGCCTCTTATCTCAGATTTCATATCAGTATGCCATAAAATATCAAAAATAAAAATAAAGTTTGGTTTACTGGTTTACAAATAAAAATATTACATGGTTTTAATAAAAGGACTCTTCCTACAGGGCGGTCTCTCAAGCTGACAGGCATATTGAACATATACGATAACCCGATCGCAGAATCAGCACTGGAGACAACCAGTTAGCGATATCAAAGGCAGGCATTAATATCCACAGTATAGCAAGATATAAAGCAGCAAAATCGATCTTAGCTTCCCCTGATACTAAGGTATTAATCAGCATGCTCTATATGAAATCTCTCTCATCGCTTGGAAAAACGTCGTCCGATATTTTCGAAGTCCGAAATTGAATAAATATATTTTTTTTTATATATTTTCGGGCTTCGAACTCATGTCCCTCCGACATGCATCACCTCTGTAAATTGTTTTAATTTTTCTAAACTTACAAATACACTTCTAGTGCACTACACTTCCAATACGGAGGTTCGATTTCGGCCACGGGGTTCGAGTCCTAGAGAGTGCAAATCTTGGAAATTTCAATTTTATCTTAACAGATACACTTACGAGAGCTGTTCTTTATATGCGACCTCGCCAACATTCCTCGCCCAGCTAACGTGATATACTCGCTACAGCTTGACTGATAACGAGTAATGACTTAATCGTGCAATTATTTTTTAATTATTGATATAAAAAAACCCAAAAATTAAAAATAAAACTAAGAACATATCACATTACCCTCGCACCCATCCCAGCACCCTAAACATCAACCCCTACCCTTACCTACCCACCTTCCAATACTAAGCAACAAAGAAAAATCAGAAAAATATTTAGAAAAATATACCAAACGTCTTAACTTCAACATGTCTGACATGCTATCATCAAAATCAGACATCAGCCAAAAATCATATCACCCATCAAACAAACCACCTGATTATACCAATTATGCATGCCAATATAAATGCTAACCATAACACCTCATACGTGCCAAACTAGGAATACTACAATTTGAAAAAAAAAATTAATATATGAACATTACTAAAAATGTTTTCAAAACTGAGGGCGCTATTCGAATTGTTATTGCTATATCCGGCACCTATATCTTACATTTCCTGTTTATTATCCATTCCTAAAAAGTAGTCTCCGAAACACAGAGCAAAAAATTGCGAAATTTTAAGTCCAACGATAAAAAATTATTCTTATAATTGTTTCAGGGTCTCAAACACAGATCCCTGTACACTCGTTACAAATGCGTAAGCCATATATACCGGCTAGGCATGGCATAGGGATCTGTGTTTGAGACCCTGAAACTATTATTAAAATTATTTTTTCTCTTGTGGACTTAAATTCCGCTATTTTTGCACAGTGTTTCGGATACTATTTTTTCTGACTATAATAAACTGGTAATATAATTTTTAGGCATTGCATATAGGAATCATAGTAAGATAAGTAGTTCACAATTCAAATAGCGACCTGAGTTTTGAAAACATATTAAGTAATGTGAATACTTTTTTTTTTTTTTTTTTCAAATTGTATTATTCATAGTTTGGTATGAATGAGTGTGGTGGTCAGCATGTTTAATTGGTATGGGTAATTGGTATAATGTCCACCGATAGTTGATATCTAATAATCGATGCCAAGTTCTTATTAATGTGAAAATGTGGTGGTGGTTGTGTATATGTTAGGTTAGGTCAAGTTAAATTAGAATAACATATATTTTAAAAGTCCTGATATGGGGTAGAATGGATATGACTAAGTTAAAAATATTCCGTATTCTACACAATATGAAAATACATTGTAAGATCTTACGTAAATGACTAAATGTGCTGGTAGTTAGATTAGGTGGATGTCGAGAGAAATAAAATATATTCCACGTTCTGACACGAGGTTGAACAAATACAAGTATAAATTGGTTGTACAGTTAGTTTGCTTGTATGGTTGATTGGCATGACCTGGTCACATGTTCGGTTATTTCGGCAGTACAAAAAAAAGTACAGCTTAGATTGTGTGAGGAGAATGGTTTAACTGTATGATTCGTTTTTGTTTAGCTATTTAAATAAGAGGGGCAGAATGCTTAGCTGGTATGGTTGGTTAGTATGAGCGGGATGGTTTAATGGGAATTAAGACAATTTAGAATCGTAGATGGTTAAATTAATAGTATTGATGTTACGATAGCATGGTTTGATTATTTGATTGGTTCGGCAGCTGGGATGGCTTGTTTGTATATGTAACTGGCAAAGTTAGATAGGCTGAAATGGTAGTCAATGTAGTTTACTGTTATTATTGATCAGTAAGTCTGAGGCATGGTCGTGGATATGTAACTGTATTGTTAATAACACGAATGAGGCAAGCTAATGCCATGATGAAAAGGACTATATAAATGTTTTGATATTCAGTAAAATTAGATATTGCTGTTAAGTAAGACTAGAATGAGAGCAGGTGAAGAGGGATGTGGCAATGACTAGAGTAGGATGGTTGAATGTCGAGAGAAATAAAAATATTATATCCAGAGTTCTTACAAGGGTTAAATTATCTAAGGTGAGGTTGAGTGGATACTGAACAGTTTGATTATGGGATGGTGTGAAATTTACAAGTATTACATTACATAAGAGTAGGAAATATTTTTCTAAGTTCAACATTGAAGTCCCTACATGCATAAGTCTGGAAAATTAAAAAAAAAAAGTATTATATGTAAAAAAAAAATGGAAATACTGTGAATAATCAACGATCATAATTTAAAACACTTGGCATTTATTCACTTAAAGGTTTTTTTTTTAATATATACTTTTCAAAATTTCGATATGGCGCTTGTTATAGTCACATTATCATATATTCTGATGACATATCCTTATCTGTCTGCAAAATACGAATCCGTAGACTCCACTCTCGATATAATTTAAAATTTAATAAAAAATATTTTATACAAAATAAATACTTAAAAATTAAAGTATTATGCGAGTTATACCAAAAGTTATAAGAAATTATATAATAAAAAATTTCATACTTTAAAATAAATTTATGATACTTAAAACTAAATATATAGGTTAAATATAATTAATATATATGTAAGTTAAACCAAAATAATAAAAAATTGAAAATTAACAATAATATAATAAAAATTATTGATAAAAATTCTTAAAATAAATTTAATATACTTCAAAAAACTTTATAAGAAATAAAAATTATGTAAAAAATAATATATTTTTAAAGAATTATTGATTTGTATATAAACTTAAAAAAATTATTTACATGTAAATGAAATACTTTAATTTTATATAATTAAAAATAAATTGTAGTATCTTAATTGAGAGGCAAGATATTATTTATTCTGCTACAAGCTGTATACTGCTTATAAACCCTGTCCTAGCATATGTATAATTATCTTATAAACCGAGTGGTCTAAGGCACGAGTCTAGCCTTTAAATGTGACCATGCATATGACTTTTACAAAATCCTGTTGCAATATTCAATTTGTCTCGTCAGGGCAAATACAGTAAAAAAAAAAAAAAACTTATATTTAATCTACATGAATTTGAAACACACACTGATGAAATTAGCATGCTGGTGAAAAGATGGACGTCTCTCCCAGGGATCTAAAAACACACGCACACTTACTTACTTACATGTGGCTTGAACTGCTAGACATGATCTTAGTTCATTTTCCTGGGCAATTTTCAGCCTATAATAAAACAGGTACATCAGTAAAATACTGCCTTGTCACATATGACCCTACATATTTAGGTGCAAGCTTCACACTAAAACTGCCGAGCTTTGAACTCAGCAAATGAGATTCTAACCAAACCTCATCTCCCGCCTCATTTCGTAACTGCCCACTATTTAAAGAATATCTATTAGCCAACCTCTTATGATATCTGTACAAAGTTACATTTTCTTCTTGCCAAATATCATTTTTTTTCTTACATCTACACTATCGCAGGAAAAGGGAGATAAACTTGATGCATTAATAAGAAGATGCAAAACGCTTCTCCCTAAAAAGAGTTCAGAAGGAACTTCTTTTGTACTGTCATTCACTACATTAGTAAATGTCAAGCCCAGTTGAAGAAATCGCTCATCCCACTGTTTGTGGGTACAAGTCTGGTTATAATATAAGTTCAAACTTATATTATAATACTCTACTTTATTAGACTGTGGAAAATAAGGCGAGGTATGAACTAACATAATGCTCCAACTAAATTTTCCATTTCTAGTGATACAAAGTATGGTGCATTTTCTGTAACCATCTCCTCAGGTGAACCAAACACAGAAAAAAAAAACTCTCCAGCTCAGAATATTCCAAATAGCATGAGATTTAGTTGACCTCAGCGGAAACAAAGAGAAACGAATTCACTTAAACTATTCGCCATGACTAAAATAGCGTTAAAAATGGCGTTATTCCGGGATAAAGGCCCAAATGCATCTAAACAGACTCTTTGCCAGGAATACCTTGCAATCAATGCTGAATGTACACCTGCAACCTTATTATTCCTAGGTTTAGCCCGCAGTGGTAAGAATGGGAGCTCAACTTAACTGGTTGACAACTTGGATCGTTTCTGCACATCCCGTCACCTGATTCGCACTCAGGGTGACCGCTCCGACACACTGCCTGGCAGCGCTTGACAAGTCTTCTTCTTAAACTGCCGTTACGAAATATCTCAGTGCTTAAAATCCCTCCAGATCTTAGTTTTTATATTGGAGAGTATGACGATGCCAAATATTCATGTTTGATGAATGTTACTGTTGTACATTGCTATTTAAAAATTGTGTTTCACGAAAGGCAAATTGTGTTTCACGTAAGGCAAATGTTAAGTTTAACATGCTATGGATGATGTTATTATAATAATATTTTATGGCTAATACTTTTACTTATAAAACTTGCAGTGTACTTCAAAACCTGCTCAGAACTATGCACGTCATTGTGCACGAAACTGCAATATGCTATGTGGAATAGTGTTCGTCACATGACGTGTAATATTTATGAAAGTTGAGAAAGGCGCGGAGTTGAGCCTGCGCGCTCGTGCCTTCCTCACCGTTGCGCCGCGCTGGGTATTGAAATGCAAACATATCAGTAGTTTATTATAACCGAGTCTGGTGCAATGTACTTTAAATGGAAGCCGCAGTGGCTTGTGCGGCTGGTCGGCTAGATGGCTTCGGCTCGTCTCGGGCGAGTTCGGCAATCTTCGACTCGCGTTTACCGAACGTACCACATGCACCACAAATACTTTACATGGTTCTTGGCCCGTCAAATGTAATCTGTTTTTACCGTTAATTAACCCTGCCACGCGCAAGGATTATAGAACTAACCCAAAATGCCTAATATGATCGTCAAAAGATGAACTTTACACACATACACCATCGACATATGTAAACAAAATATCATACTGATATTTTCCTAGGATTCTACACAAAATCCGCGACATGGCTTGAGGTTCACAATTAACTCCGTTAGGTAACCTACACCACTGATACTAACCCCATGGTGTTACAAAAACTAGATAATTGCGAGACTCTGGATGCAAGTCACATTGCAGGAAATATAAATTTAAATCCAATATGGAGATAAACTTTGCCTGGCTCATATGTTGAAAATTTGTTTCGATATGAGACATTGGGTATTTAACCACACAAATGTTTTTATCAATAGCATTGTAATCCCAAATATTACGCTAAGTGCCAGGTTGTTTCTTAGGAAGCAGAAAAGATGGACTGGAGTATACACTACTATGTTCTTCTGCTATACACTTATATATTCAACTCTGAAATATTTTGCTTGAATATCTTTATCATAGGGCGATACACCCTAAAGGGCGTGCTTTGATATGGCTCAATGTCTTTACGTTTTAACTTCACTGGATCCTGGGTATAATGGGCCAAACTTTCCGTAAGAACATTAGGAAAACTGTAATTCTAGAGCCTCTAAAAAGGCACCAATTTCTTCTTGAAACTCATCTGACTTTAATACTGCATTACCTTTGACCCTAAGTTCACTGGTGGGTCAGGCAAAATCCAAAAACTAACCGCTGCTCACTGGCATTTTAAAAAGTTCGGATTTTCCCCTTGAAATCAGCACCAAGAATTATGTTATTACTCAATCCCGTCAGGAACCTAAAATCTAATTTTCATGAAAATTAACCAATTTTTACCATCAATTGTGGAATACATTTGTAATGCACCATTCCCTCATCGGCAAGAGAGAATCCTACTTCCAGTCATTTCCTGACTTATTAATGCCTTTTGGTAATGCCTTAAAAATAAATTACAAAATTCATGGCTAAATATTCAACAGGGTGCACCCGAATCAACTAAGGCATTTTACTTCACATTATTTACTAGAACTGACACAAACAATAAACTATACTTGCGTTCAAGCTCATGATCTGTGACAACATCGATTCCTTGCAGTCTTATTTGTTGTGGACACCGCGCTCGAACATGTCCCTTGGTCGCACTGTAATAACACTGTATACTAGTGAATGACTGTTTGTTAATTACCCTAGGCGATGTTTGCGATGTAGTGCCTCCGACATTACCATGTACACTTGAAATGCTAACCAGCACTGGGTCCACATATTGCTGCTTCAAGCATGAGCTGTGCCACTTACAGAAACCACCACTCAGTTTTGATGTTGCATTAAATAAACCCCTCGTTTACCGAGAAATAGTATTTAACCCGTGGTTCAAATTACCCCACCCAATTCTAATAAATATTATTGTGCTACTGTATGTAAGAAATAACACACAACACGTGGTTTCAACATAACTAACCAGTTTCCATAAAGAGAAATAAAAGCGTTGAAGTGTAAATGAAGCGTCCTTATGAAAAACGCTTGGTAGAATTCCGGTTGCACCTACAACTTGGTGAGGCTGTCATCTATGCAAATTGGTATTAATAATATTGTTTATTATAAATTCAGAAATAAAGTAGAAATCGGGTGTTATTACTAACCGAATATGGGGAAATATTGCCCGGAGCTTACTGGTGATTGACGATTAAGAGCGTGAAATAATTAGAAATCACATGCGTCACTCACTTCGTGTTCCGTCATCTTGTTAGCGAAATACCCTAGAGGAAAATCTCGTCCTTTCTCTTGCGGAATAAATCGACCCGGGCATTTTTTATCTCTTACTGTTCACTGCTATTGTGTTCCGCTATCTCCATTCTTCTCAGTGAGTCTGATGGGGTGAAGCTTCTTCTTGTGGTTCCTGCTCGAGGATGGGGGAAAAGAGGGGGGGAGGCAGCTAATTGAGATAGTCTCTGCTGATCGATATGATATTGTTAGACAACTTCATCGCCCTCCTGTTCGCGAGAACAGGGAGGCGGCTATCTGGGAGACATCTGGAAACGTTTCAAATATTGCTGCACAAATATGATGAATGACACAACCCGCCTGGTACTTACAAATGCTTTAAGAGCTACCAGTATGTCTCAACTGTACGAATTAACGTAACATAGGTCAAGAGCACAATCTTAACTACATAATATAATCTGATGGTGTTCGTTTTGTTGATAATATTTTTTTATCAAATCATCACGTATAGCAAAAGTTTATGCACTGTACAGTTTTCTAATGAGGATTGGTAAATATTTTTCTTACAATGACGCATATATACCACAAACCAAACAATATGCAAAAACAATCGTTTTAAATATCATGCAATTTTATTATTTAAATTTAATAACAACAAAATCTAAATTTTAACCTAATTTCGTCTTCTCGGAATGTCCTGGTAGATATATTTGTTATCAAAAGAATTTTTTTCTCAAGTTATATACATTTTAATATTTTATATTTGTCAGTTATATTAGTTTCTTAATTTCAAGACATTTTTAAAATATATTTATTGTTTTCTGGTTTATATCGTTCATTTTTTGCAAACCTTCGTTGATTTTTTAATCGAAACTTGTATCAGCTACTGCTGTGTATAGTAGTTACAAGCATAAAAATGTATTAAGTAGTTTAAATTCGGTTCTTGATTTTATGCCTCGAGAATTCACGCACTATGGAATATTTGCTAGCTCTTTAACACGTCGCGAGATTTTGCAGCGGATGAATTACAAGTCGATATCTCTGTGTGAACAGTGGAACTATGATTGAAAGCTTCCGAGTAACATGTATCAAACTCGAGAGGTTTGGGTTGTATTTGGCATTGTCATAAAAGACAGATCAAAGATTTCCAGAACTTCACTGATTCTGATTTATTTATAACAACCTGGACACCAACTTTTGGCTCCAAACCGAAGTAGCTTTTATATATTGGAAAATTACCCGAATTTGGCATTGTTTCAGTTTTATACTTTCAGTAATGTTAAATTTTTTTTTATCTTCGGCTTTTCCCACGAGCGTGTAACAGTTATAGAAATAGAAACTAACGTACATAATGCTGCACACTTCTCACAACGTCGTCAAAATGCACACTTCTCACAACGTCGTCAACATGCACACGTTTCACAACGTCGTCAACATGCACACTTCTCACAACGTCATCAACATGCACACTTCTCATAGCGTCGTCAACATGCACACTTCTCACAACGTCGTCAACATGCACACGTTTCACAACGTCGTCAACATGCACACTTCTCACATCGTCGTCAACATGCACACTTCTCACAACGTCGTCAACATGCACACTTCTCACAACGTCGTCAACATGCACACGTTTCACAACGTCGTCAACATGCACAATTCTCACAACGTCGTCAACATGCACACTTCCCATAACGTCGTCAACATGCACACTTCTCACAACGTCATCAACATGCACACTTCTCATAGCGTCGTCAACATGCACACTTCTCACAACGTCGTCAACATGCACACGTTTCACGACGTCGTCAACATGCACACTTCTCACAACGTCGTCAAAATGCACACTTCTCACAACGTCGTCAACATGCACACGTTTCACAACGTCGTCAACATGCACAATTCTCACAACGTCGTCAACATGCACACTTCCCATAACGTCGTCAACATGCACACTTCTCACAACGTCATCAACATGCACACTTCTCATAGCGTCGTCAGCATGCACACTTCTCACAACGTCGTCAACATGCACACGTTTCACAACGTCGTCAACATGCACACTTCTCACATCGTCGTCAACATGCACACTTCCCATAACGTCGTCAACATGCACACTTCTCACAACGTCGTCAACATGCACACTTCTCATAGCGTCGTCAACAAGCACACTTCTCACAACGTCGTCAACATGCACACGTTTCACAACGTCGTCAGCATGCACACTTCTCACAACGTCGTCAACATGCACACGTTTCACAACGTCGTCAACATGCACACTTCTCATATCGTCGTCAACATGCACACTTCCCATAACGTCGTCAACATGCACACTTCTCACAACGTCGTCAACATGCACACTTCTCATAGCGTCGTCAACAAGCACACTTCTCACAACGTCAACATGCAAACACTTTAAAAGTTGAGTAGATCGCGCATTTATATTCAGAATGACGTGCAGTTGTGATGATGTATTAATACAGTAGCAATTTGTAAAAGCAATATTTGTTATATCAATAACACTGTTTCAGTTTATATCCACAGTTTATTTTATTTCGAAAATATGTTGTGGAATACTGTACATGTGATTTATTGTCATGTTTTCAAAAGGAAATATAAATACGAGTGCCTATCATTTCACCTGGAGGCAATAAATGTAACTGCTACCAGAAAAATAACTGCGGTGTATTGTATTTGTTTTGATGTTATTCGCATTGGAAATTCGCAGAACTGGAAATGAACGTACATAGCTCCGTGTTATTGCAATATACTGTATATCGATGATTTCTTGTTTATATATGCGCTTTGGTTCTAATCCTTCAAGCTGAAGTTACTACTTTTTTTTCGAACTAATATTTTTAATAAACTATGACACCGATAGTCTAGTAATTTAAACCGAAGCAACTTAGACTATGACTTGTTAATTACCACATCACCATGATTAGGGATTGTATCAGCAGACCGCGAGTTTTCTGAGAAAATCTCTGCTACCAAAGACGATCGTGCAAAAAATATACGATGCTCATTTATCTCCTTCATTTTCAAAAGAAAAGCTAATTTCACTGGCGGCTTATCAATCTTTATTTTTTGTGTGTGTTTAAAGAGAAAAGTTACATCATTTAACAATGAAGTAGCTGCGTTGTCGGCTAGGAATAGCGTAATACATTCTCATTAATTAACAAGTCTAAAAATGTCAGCCGGCACTCAGGCAATAAATCTTAAGGAAATTAACCATGTATTTTTTTCACGTTTTATTGCCAAATAGGAGAGTCTTCGTCTATCTTTTTCTTATCGTTTGTTAACTCACACTTGATAATAATTCAAAAGTATAATGCTCGGTTTCAAACAATGGGTAAAATTTATATCGTAAGTTCTAAAAATACGAATATGTTTCCTGGTATTATTTTAAACTTTGAAATTTTTTAATTTTTCATGCTCAAGTATAAACTAATATAGGTTTACATGAATTTTGGAAAGTGACAAATAAGATTAAATTATTACTTGATTTGTTTAGGACGATGTTTGTTAATATTAGTTCTTTTATATCAGTATGATGGTTGTGTGGTGGCTTACATACTAAACTGATATTACATTTAATATCTAGAACACATTACCCATAATCCTTATCTTCAATTAATCATTTAATTAAGTACTACATCTGTAATAGTATCTGAACGACAGAGTCGTTTTAAAACACTACGAACGCACTTCATATTTTTACGAATTATTTTTAAGTCTCTAACTCAACACCTCAGTGAATTTCACATTTATGTTCTATTACATTATTTTCAACGGTATAGCTAAATATTTGTTTTCATATAGCACGTTTACACTCTTCAAGTGCCTTCAAATATAGTCGCAGATTTTTATCCCCATATTACCTGGTTTTTGTGAAACAGCAAAAACATATTGATAATTTGAAAATTATGCTGCACTAATCAAGTCAGAATTACTTTACAGAAGTTGAATGATTTGTGCTCGCTCTACAACGTAATTTATATTGTCAGAGATGTATAGTTGTAGTTTCAAAGTAGTCTCGATAGACCAGTAAAATAAGCTGAAAACCAATAATTCAGCACTCCGTGTGAAACATAACGTCAAGTTTTTATGCGCTATAAAGGATTCCATTGTATTGTAAAGGGATTTTTAACAAACCCCGGTTTTTTGCTTGAAAGCTTAGCAGGGGACGGCTTACAGAATAACTTATAACCTAACTTAAAGTAACACCCATGCCTTACCCGGGATTCTAACCCAGAGCCTCCCGCACTACAGATCGGTGGCGCACTAACCGAATGCGCCACGGGAGCTCGGCGCGCAATAAAGGTAAAAAAAAGTAGTATTAGTGAGTTTGGCTGGTACACATCACGAATATATAAACGGCGACATGACCAAAGTCCTTCAGAATTAAGAATGACCGCATTATTAGAAAAATAAACCCATATTTCTCCTTGCTATAGCATATTTGCATAATGCAGCACTAAGCAGTGTTATTTATCTACAACGACATGGTAACAAGAATTTCCCTTCTTGTAGAAATGCTGGTGTTGGCAGCAAGTGCTGGAGCTTCGTTGAGAAACAGGAGGGGTTATGTTATACTTGTCAAGTTGTGTTTACTTATCACTGCTGTCGTATGAGTTGCTGTTCAGAATCTGTTGTAATGCAGCACTAAGCAGTGTTATTTATCTACAACGACATGGTAACAAGAATTTCCCTTCTTGTAGAAATGCTGGTGTTGGCAGCAAGTGCTGGAGCTTCGTTGAGAAACAGGAGGGGTTATGTTATACTTGTCAAGTTGTGTTTACTTATCACTGCTGTCGTATGAGTTGCTGTTCAGAATCTGTTGTAATGCAGCACTAAGCAGTGTTATTTATCTACAACGACATGGTAACAAGAATTTCCCTTCTTGTAGAAATGCTGGTGTTGGCAGCAAGTGCTGGAGCTTCGTTGAGAAACAGGAGGGGTTATGTTATACTTGTCAAGTTGTGTTTACTTATCACTGCTGTCGTATGAGTTGCTGTTCAGAATCTGTTGTAATGCAGCACTAAGCAGTGTTATTTATCTACAACGACATGGTAACAAGAATTTCCCTTCTTGTAGAAATGCTGGTGTTGGCAGCAAGTGCTGGAGCTTCGTTGAGAAACAGGAGGGGTTATGTTATACTTGTCAAGTTGTGTTTACTTATCACTGCTGTCGTATGAGTTGCTGTTCAAAATCTGTTGTAATGCCAACTGCACAAATATTAGTAGGTAGTTACGGAAATTATCACAGACATGTTTGTAGTCATTGCAGGGCCTAAACAACAAGTTCTGCGTACAGATAGTCGCTGCCCAAGAGTGAACCTGACAACAGAAATTGCCTTCTTCTATAAAGAATATATTTTTTTCAGAATGAGCTTGATGCGAGGTTTATGTATAAGTCATTTTAGCACGCCGTGTGATTTGCCTGTCTTGAAACCAAAAGCTTGCAATACAACTTATTAGCCTACTTTGCACATAGTTGCTAGTAGTTTGGGGAACGTTGAGTTGAGTTAATAGATGTTGGTCGGACAAAACAGAAGGTGAGTGCCGCGCCGGTGAAGGTGAAGAGACGTGAAGACGGAGCTGCAGCGGATTGCAAGGGTGGAGGAAACGGGAGATCCCCGAGGAAACCCGCCGACCAGCGGTATCGTCAGGGCATTGTTCCCTCATACAACATTCAGTGATAGGACTCGGTTCGCCTTGGCGTGGGGCGACCGTTCGATCCGCTGCACTATCCTCGACCCATATTTCATCCCACTTTCCCAACGTAATAAAGGCTTATGAGACTACTTTACTGTCTGTGTGTATCTGCGTGAGTGATGAACCCCCCCGTGCCTCTTTCCAAAAAAACTTCTGAACACGTAAACCTAATTTCACCATACTCAGTACACATATAGTACTTCGTGTAGTAGGGACTTCCGGCTTTTGTAGTTTTCGACCACGCCAGCTACTTACTTTAAAAATGGCGGACATAAAAGTATGCATCGTGCTATGTCGTATCTTGGGAATCATTTAGCTGATTTAAACCAAAATGTGTGTGTGTTGACAGTACATCTTGTGAGAAATAGCATTACGTAAAAAAACCTAAGCTTTTTCATTATATCTCGAAAACTTGTGAACTGATTCTCGCCAAATGTAATAACGTAATAACGTCGATAAGGCGATTGTTTTTAAAAACTACTAGCTAAGTATACAAATGTTTTAGGAATATTTGATATATCTACCGTACCATGTTGTTAATATCGATTAAATATTGTATGGTGAAGTATTTATTATAAGCATTAAAGGTGCTATACGGTGCCTTTTTTGGAAGCTATTTTTAATACTGACCCACGTAAATAAATAATATTATGTCTTATTTCGGGAAACAACTGACCGATTCGTATCAAATTTGGCAAGCAAGCAGTACTGCGACAGCTAATGTGAACTGATGTGCTTTAAGTGGGCGATACATTTCTTTTAAAAATGGCGGCTATATACCTATTTTAAGGTTTATATGCTATATCGTCGAAATCATGTAATAAATTACAAACTAAATTTGTTTGTTTCAGTATATATTACAATTATCAAATTTGCGTACACATATTTTTTGTGCGCCATTTTGTTAGATAGTGTCACATAAAAATAAAATTTATATAAAATAATGTAATTATTTTACTAAATTTAGAAAACAAGTATCGATACTATAGAACTATATAAGTTTTACGTATTATCTCAAATGAAGCTTGCATATATACTGTCAATATACAAAGTTTATTTATAATTAGTTACATATATAGCTGCGTAGATATAGCACACTTGGCTAAAATGATTATATAGCCGCCAATCTGATAGTACGTGTATGGCCCACTTAAAACATATAAATTAATATGGCATACCATAGCACAACTTCGTCAAATTCGATAGGAATCGATTGATTGTTTCGGAGATGTTGCATAAATAATTCATATTTACATGTGGGGCTATCTTGCAAAATTGCAGAGAAATGTGGCTCTATAATGACATATTTGATGGTTTTAATCGATACTTCCAGCATACAAAGATAGTTTAAATGTTTATATGGTCCCCGTTTTAAAAATAAATTGCTTCCTGACATTTATTTCCAAATTGTAAAAAAATATCGAAGGGATATTGGCGTACAAGTTCGAACTCAGTTATGTAGATATTTTTCTATCTGGGCTTTATAAATCCCTAAGAGGTAATTAAGTTATCTGTCGTTTCCGTACTGTTTAAGAAACTCGGATTTGTTTTGGCAAAGTAGCAAAAATCTTGATTCGTTCCTTTCCATGTCATCATTCTATAATTAGGTATGTACTTTTTTTGACAGCATGTTAGATAAGTTTAATTATTTTCATGTTAGTAGAAGTTTGTTTCCATGTTCATTCTTGCAACTTGTGTTATCTGGAGATTGGCTTCTCGGATTGCAATAAACTGGTTTTGTTCTTTGTTCTTGCTTTCTCAACCGTACGTGTATGGAAAGTTAAAACAAAAATATTTATGGAACGTCGGCACAATTTTCTATGCAGCTAACATTCTCGTGTAAAATCTTTCCATTTGAAAGAAAATTTGTTAATTTTATCAACAGGTGGTAATAAATCACTTTTCCAGTGCTGCTTTTTCTTGTCATTATCGCCTAACAACAAACTCATTGCTGATTTGCTGTAATAACAAAAAAAAAGTATTACAGAACCCTAAATAAATAATTAAAAAATACATAACTTATTTGCAAAACGTAAACTGGCACATAATTGTGGAGCTGTAGATAAATTGGATACTTCTTGTTGACAAACAAAATTAAACTGATGAACTGTTGAATGTTTTTTACTTTACAGATTGTAAGTTACTTTTAAAAAATGCGATGAGGGGGAGGAATGTACAATGAGTCTTACTCGATACTGGAACAAGGAATTATTTCGAATAAATGGAAGGTCGTGCATTTGTCAAATGCTTGGTTTTAATCTGAGATTGATTAGTCTGGCCTCTTTCTTCGACATCAATGAATGTAGAGATTATAATCCTGTCTTCTTTAAAGGAGGCAGAAGGCTAGAATTCCGTTTCGGGAATTTACTAACGAAATGTTCTCTATACATTTTTTATTCCAAGTCTCGTATTTCCTATTTCTTTTGTGGGTAATGCAGGGCCACTTATCACGAATTTTGGAGCAAGGAAATAAATACAAATGGGTTTACCACAAAGCAGGTATGGAGTAGACATTTTCTTCCTTCCTCTCTTCTCGAGTTACCCGGCCTGAGGTTTTTTTTTAGGAATGGAATTAATTGCTTACCAAAGCGAAGTAACAAACAAGACGATTTAAAAATGGCTTTGGAAAAAATTGGTATTTGATAATGTGGGTAAGATTTGATTCTAAATAACTTGAATATGATATTACATTTCTTCCAGGGATATTTGTCCACCAAAATATAGAAACTGAGAGGGATTTAAATCGTCTTCTCTGCAGTATCGAGGCTGTATTAACAATTTGAATACTTCTAAATATCAGTAAGCATTTGCATTGAAATTTGCAGGAAAACTGCATTAACTTAAGTCACTTAAGTAAGGCTTAAATATTTCCGAACGTTAATTGCCCAATCCTCAGAAGTTCTTAGTATCTAAGTAAGTATTTAATATGTCTGCTGCCGAGAAGTTTTAGTATAAATATTTCTGGCTTTGTGTTTATATTTTTCCTTCCCCCTGAAATCATAAGTGATTTACGAATACATATTTTGCGTACCTTTTATCAATTATTTGAAACTATCAATAAGTGTAATGTTCCACTAAGTCCCTACCTAGTAAACACAACCTGTCGGCAAAGTGTCGGCCCGATACCTGTATTGTTGGCAACTATCGTTTCAATGACAGAAGATAGCCATCTGAAGACGGCGTGATGTCTTTTTTGAGACATTGGTTCACTGTATTTTTTTAGAATAACAGACGAGGCGGATATGACCGAGAATATGTCGGCATGATATCGCAGAGCAAACATGTTGCAAGCATCTTAAATATGTATGTGGGCCGATTCCCGTGCGCTATAATTGTCTTTTCGGTAAGCTGGCCATTATCTTATTTATTCTGTTCCGGTAACGTTTTCGATCCAATGCTCTTTATCACAGTAAAGATATAAATATGATGTCTTTATGCCGACAGACGTTTGGAAATTGTTTTAAATAAGCAAGATGTTAGCTAGCTCTTAATGTCATGACGTATTATTTTAGACCGTGAGTTAAAAATTGGCATGATTTTTCGTGATTATAAATGTGTCATGAGGTAGCCCATGGCATTTATATGATGTGAATTTTTTTTTTTCATTTGTACAACCATCCGACAGATATATTAAAAACTAACAAAAACTATTTTGTTTTCAAGCCTCTGAAGAAATAGTTTTTTTAATTATCAGTGTTTAAAATGTATTTGTTGTATTGTAATGGAATTTATATATTCCTTTTATAATAATATTTGTCATTATATACTTTTAATTACTGGTGTGTATCTGCAACTTACCTTGTGGTGTATAGGTTAGCTTGCTGGACTCTCAACTCAGGGGTTTTAGGTTTGAATACCGCACTCGGCAAGCAAAAGATTTTCATATCAGACAATGTGTTAAGAAGTAAATGAAATAAACATATGTAAAGAGGAAATAACAATTACCAAAATTTTTAATCAAAATTTTAAGATTTTTTGCATGGATATACTGCTTATTTCTGGATATCATGCCACTGCAAGCCTGGCATCGTAACGTCATCTAGCCGTCGCAGGCCCGGTATTGTGACGACATCCAGCCGTCACAGGCCCGGCATCTTAACAACACGTCATGCATCAAGACAGGCATCCGACAAACCTTAAAACACAGACAGGTTTCCCAAAAGTTCTAAAAAAAAAAAAAATGACCTCAAGAAGACCTCAAACAAAATACAAACAGACCTCAGCACTTCCCCAAGTAACAAACAACAAGCAGATAACAGTTGGCCAACTGTTGGCTCAGGTGGTACATGTTCGCCCACATGACTGTAAATGTTTTCTGATGTGGCCACGTGAACAATAGTGACTGTATTTGCTTGGGAAGAATTTTTGACGTGGGCCATTTAACACAAGATTATTGACAGAATTGAATGTATGGCCCACAAGCAAACATCATAAAAATCATGTGGGCCCCAAGAAACAAACAACAAGCAGATAACAGTTGGCCAACTGTTGCCAGTGGTGACAACTTTATCATTTATGACTGTTAGCATTTTTATATGTTTGACAATCAGGTCAAATAAACAAAAACGACAGTACCTATTTTACAAATACTTGTAATGTGGGCCAATACTCTCACGACGATTGTTAGATTTCAACAGACGTCCCACAAGCAGATGATAAAGGAAATGCTAACTGCTGTTACTCACTGTTGGGAAAATATTAGCAGCATGTTTATGGGCTATTTGCCGCATGCCAACTGTTGTTCACTGCTGGGGACATAATAGCAGCATACTTACCGCCTTTTGTGGTATGCCAACTGTTCCTTATTACTGAGGAAACATGATCAGCCAGCTTATG
Source organism: Dryococelus australis (assembly GCA_029891345.1). Taxonomy (NCBI): domain Eukaryota; kingdom Metazoa; phylum Arthropoda; class Insecta; order Phasmatodea; family Phasmatidae; genus Dryococelus; species Dryococelus australis. The sequence goes on along the minus strand of CM057004.1, from coordinate 3,532,963 downwards.
TTCCGTTTATGGCATACCGACTATATGTTGTTGTGCAGTAGCAAATAGCATATATGCATATTCAGTTGATTTTATTATTTCATGTATATATGAAGTAAAATAATCACGTGGCATTGCTAGTAATAGTTTTTAGACCAGAAACCTGCAAAACATAGCACGAAAAAAAATCATTATTTTGCATTTTAAATTCTATCTGAAAGTAGTCCGAAACTAAAATACTAGTATTTTAAACAAAACACATAAATCCCAGTATTGACTCTTGATACTAACATTGTGTATATAGCAAAGCTAATAATGCATTATGTTTGTGAAGTAAGTATCCAGATATACTTAAAAAGTCGTATACTACATAGTAGAGTAGTTGATAGCATACTTGACTGTACACGTAAGGTTTGTGAGTTCGACTCCAGGTGTTTCCAAAGAAATTTGCTAATTGTGAAATAAAGTTGAAGATATAACAATGAATATAGTAAATACGTCAATTTTTTTTCGGTTAGACACAATTATTTTTGGTTTTGAAAATGCATAGCAAGCTGCATCTATTTGGGCCACAAGTGGCCAATAGCTGGGCCACAAGTGGCTTACCAACAGTTGGCTAACGACATGTGGTTTGCTTACAGCAGGCCAGAAGCAGAAGGTTGGAAGTGGCCCGCTTGTAGTTAACTTACGGGGAACTCTGGTTTTACCAGACATCTACTGACAGTTAAATATCAGCATGTGGCCCACGCGTAAACACATCATACCACAGTCGTCATTCATCGTGTGTGTCACATACATCTGCGAGTGCATTCCGCTTCTTGAATACCTGTGGATGCCGCTTGTGGCCTGCTTGTTTACAATCAGATCTGCACTTGTGGGCCAACTATATGTTGCTACTTGGGTCATTGCTAAGTATTCTCAAGCCATTCTTATTCTGATATTCCTGAGTCATTCATCTTTAAAATATGCCTGTATCATACCCTCCTCAAACATCTTCTGAACATTCACTCCTTAAACTTTCTGATGACATGTATTCCTCAAACACTTCCAAGAGATACATTCTATAAAATTCCGTTAACTTTTCAGTAAGCTTTCAATTCTTAGAAATTTAAAAATCGTACTTAAGTTACCTCCAAATACTTCAAATTAAATAATAGCCCTCCGTATACATTTGTACCTTTGTAATTAAATAATCTTCACAGTCTAGCATATACAGCACTGCATTTAGATTTTTCTCTCCCAGGAAAGCAAAATTGTATGATAAAATAAATAAAACAAACTATCCTTAATATTTTAATTGCAGTTTTTAGACTCTACCTTATTAACTCACTGGATTGTAACAAGTTTCTTTAATTTTTTCAATGTTGTAAAATATCTCGGTCATTTGCGAGTAATCTCCACTTATTGGCAAATTGATTAAAAGTCAAAGAACATCGGGAAATCTCTTAAGGTCTGAGGAAAATAGGTTTGTGATATTTTTGTCTAATCATGTATACTTCAGGCTAATCCTGTATACTTCAGACTTCTGCTTCAGTAACAACTAACGTTGACGCAATGGTTGATATTTGATACGAATGTTTGGATATATATATATATATATATATATATATCTGTGTGTGTGTGTGAGTGAGTGTGTGTGTGTGTGTGTTGTGTGTGTTGGGCTGGAACATACACAGTAATACAACGTTGGCCCAACGTAATATGGCAACGAAAATTTCCTACCAGTTAAATATTTCTGAGATTACTTAGCACCCCCTCAGACAATGACGTCACTAAATCATAAAAAGCCGTAACATATTCCAGGTATAATTTTTTCATATATTAAAATGGTTAATTAAAGGTTGATAAATCGCTGGTAAACGTACTGTTGGCAAGTGATGTATCTTACTCTCACGTCAAAGTTGTCCAGCCAACTTTTTATGTTAAATTTAGGAACATCTCTTTTGAATGAAAGCAATGCCCCTTTTTTGAGTTTCTTAGAATATAAAAATTTCTCAAGATTGAAATCCTTGCTCTATGAAGTATGTATAGTTGGTTTTATTTTGCGCCAGTGCTGAAAACACAACAGTTGATAACCGCCATTATGAGAACAATGGATATTACCATTTATAATTTTAAAAGAAAATTCCATATGTTGGTGTAAATACTACGGTGTTTCAACACGCAAAACATAACTTGTTTTAAATTAAAAATCTTGGCCTCATGCTGGTTATATGTTGGAAAAATACTTTCGGCAGTATGCATAGTTTCTGGTACAGAGAAGACAAGTATACAGAGACGGCAGTATGAATAGTTTCTGGTACAGAGAAGACAAGTATACAGAGACGGCAGTATGAATAGTTTCTGGCACAGAGTAGACAAGTACGCAGATACGGCAGTGTACATAGTTACTACGTGAGATTAATTCCCCAGACGATGATTGGCGAACAGCATCGCCGGTATGTTGCTCACTAGTGACGCCATTTTACTGGCCAGCATGTTGTAATGATGTTTACTTGGAATGCCTACTAGAGACAACACTTTACTCTATCCTGCACCCAGAACCGAATTTATCCTTGCCACTGTTAATTGCGACACGATCGGAGCTCCGCCGCTTTGTGTTGTCGTGGTGTCGTGGATGGACAATATGGACACTTCTCTCCAAGATGCCTGTATCTCGGCTCGCCCTGTAGTGTTGCCTTCACGAGGTGCTCGCGCCGACCTCCGGGGTCGATGTTGCCCTCGAGTAACGGTACCAGCAGAGTGAGTCAAAGAGGCCAGCGGCCTTATATATGTTGCGACTGGCCGACTTGTAGGGACACCTTTCACCGCCCTCGCTCTCTTCAGCTCCCCTCACTTCAAGTGCGCCAGGACAGCACTCCGCCAACTCATGGTGGAGGTTCGACTCCCGTGCCCGCAACAGGGCCTCTCTTCTTCCTAGAGCACACGGTATGGAGCACCAGCGAGGGGTGGCGTAGGAGGCAGTAAAGTGTCGGCCAGTGCAACAGTAATTGGTCCCTCTCCAGATAGACAGGGCAAAGGTGCTTACTTCCTCATCGATGCGAAAGGGGCATTGGTGTATATAAAATAAGTGTCCTCGCGCACTATGTGGTGATAGTTCTAATAGGTGCATGATAGATTGGAACTTTCATTGCGCAAAAAACGGGATACAGAAGTTTGTGAGCCAAAGAGAAAGACATAGAGTAAATATTAAATGGAAATAAAAATTCACAGTTGACTTGTGTAATGTACACTTATTGATATGATAATTAAGAGAAATATATACATATTATACAATGTACACTTGCATTGAGAATTAAAAGTGCAATATTTACTGAATTGGCTAAGAGAATAAAACGTTGGAAAATTAAAAATATAAAAATGTTACAATAAATAATGTATGGTGCTTCATGGCACATGTTTACTATTTATAAGATACGTATATAATTTTTAAAAAGTCCAAATTGTTACTATAAATAGTTATATGTTGCCACGTGGGATGGACTACCTATTTGAGAAAAACATGAAATTGAAAAATAAACAATTCAAAGTGTTACACAAAAATTATATATGCTGTGTGTCATATGTTAACTATGTAAGATATATAAATATTGACATTGTTACAAAATTAGCATATGGTGCTGCATGGCACGTACTATCCATTGGCATGTGACGAACATTATAATGAAGGCAATTGTAGCCAAACTGTTTTAAACCAAATTATCGTTTCGGTGTGTCGTCCATGGAAATAAGGAGTGTGAGCGACGCCACAGTTAAAGCCCTTAGTGAAATAAAATTGCAAAAACACTAGGCGATGTACACTGGGTGGGTGAAGGGGGGGGGGGGGGGGTTAGCCGTGCCGTCGAAATGACACACCACCATGAGTACCTAACTGTTAAGACCGGTATGAATTTATAACAACTTGTCATATTAGTTTTATAAATTTATAATTAGTGAGATACAGCTGGGGTATAAAGGCAATTAAATACAAATATTGCAGTATTGAACCATAAGAAACATAAAACAGAAAAAAATATTACTCTCAATAGTTGGCAAGCCTATTGTGGCAGACTGCTGTAATGTGAGACAGTTGGCACTTCTGATCCGGCACATTCACTGCGCCACTCGGTGGGCAGGGAAAAGAATGTGCAAGCAGATTGAACCTGATGCCATTCTCGTGACGTGTTGTGTACTGCCACGGTGTCCAGTTATACATTGATATCTGACTTAGTGCATAGTGTGTATGCCAAGACTGCAGGTAATTTGTGCCAACTAAATGTGGCCACTATACTACGAGCAGCTCCGCTCATAAGTGAATTAAACAAACAATTTACACTACCATATGGAATCCTCTACACAGTCCTCTTAACCTACCATTAGTGTAATGCATACAGATTATTTTCCTATGAAAGCTGAGGTGGTGAACACTTCTGAACCTCAAATGAATACATTATCCTCAAACTATGTACTGTACAAATAAATGCTTAACGCATTGGCGATAGTTACTTAAAGAAATATTACATAAAATTTGTGCTGCAGGACACAAGGATTTCGTAAAAAGGTATTTATATACATAAAAAATTGAAATCTATTTCCTAATATACACATACTGCACACAAGAAAAACAATTAATTTTGCTTCTAAAATACTCGTTGTGCCGCTTGTGTGCTGAAATGTACATCCCTAATGTCATTTGTTTTCGACGCCATTACAATGGCGGCCTGCTGTGGTATGAATCTCTCGTAGCGTACTCCGCGTGCGTTCGGACTTACAACTTCTTACGTGAAAGGTACAATATCTAGTATTAGCAATCCACTGGTACAACAAATTCATAACATAATACACAAATAGTCATAAGACGAAGTGCTAGTAGACTTGTGATAGCAAACACAAACAGCTATGAGCTGTCACATATACCTGATAAATATAATAAAAGACAACATTGGCCATGTATAGAGTCACGAGCATTTCGCGAATTTATACGGAGACGATGTGGACTCCAAACACTTGTTATTTTCTCCTACTGTTGTGATTGGACAACAGTTCTTTAGACACGCCTCATTTAGCTGTGAGCCAGTAATGAGCAGGAAGCAGTAGTGTGAGTGAGTGTTTAACAGTCCTGTACAGAGGCCTCGCTTGAGCGCAGGAACCAATAAGCTAAGATAATGTCTCGAGTGTATATAGTGCTGTCCAGCCTAGCTTGCTGCCATCTCAATCCGCGAAATACTCGGGGCTCTAATGATTGGTGATTGATGATTGGTGGATGGTGATGAATGATTATGACCGATGATGATGATGAATGATGATTGTATTGATGACGATGACGAAGATGATGATGGTGATGATGATGTTGGTGATTATGATGGAATGTTAGTCTGCAGTCTGTCCGCTTCTCCAAAAAAAAAGAGTCACACAATCTCGTTTTGGACTAGATATTCAGTAAGGTTCTCTGTGTGTGTGTGTGTGTTTGTATGTATTCACTATCTACCAAAAAGTAACTGGGCACCTGTCCACAATGTTTGCTCGGTGGTTGTCACCCCGTTAGAATCTCGTAGGGCCACCTCTTGTGGCTATAACAGCAGCCATCCTGTCTGGCATTCTCTCTACGAGTGTTTGCAGGACATCCACGGGGATTCGTCGCCATTCATCTTGCAACCATTCCATGAGTCGAGCAATGGATTTTGGCCGTTCCTGACGAGCCTTCACCCAGCGATCCAATTCGTCCCAAAGATGATCTATAGGGTTGAGGTCGGGGCTCTGGGCAGGCCAGTCCAATCGGCGAACATTGTTGTCGGCGTACCACTGCATAGTAGTCCTTGAAACAAGGCATCTGGCATTGTCATATATATATATATATATATATATATATATAAACACATACACAAACACTTTCGTTCACATTAATATGCTAATCGATGCTAATCGGGAGGGTGATGGTGGTGGTTTTTTAAACAAGAGTTCAGACATAACTTTGCAGCTAAAAACTAAGCGAGGGGCCACGGCACTGTAGTGTGGTGGTTAGACTACTCGCCTCCCACCACGGCAAACCGGGTTCTATTCCATGTCGGTTCGTCCGGATGTTTCACGAGGAAACATGAAGGGAATTGCCGTTGGTTGACGGATTTTATCGGAGATATCCTCTTTCCCCCGCACTTGCATTCATCCGCATCTCCATCCTCACCTCACTTTATCATCATCGGCGTTCAAGACCTCAATGTTACGGTCGTCGTCTGGCTGGAGGTACTTTGTCTGTCAGGGGCTTAGAAGTGGTGTAGCGCTAAGGGCGACCTAGATAGGCGCACTGAATGTCTTGTCGTCTTTACATGCAAGAGACTCGACTTCATGCAGTGCATCTGTCTTCGACTCACATCTATAGGACTTTCAGTCGTGACTCTATCATTGAATTGTTTAATAATAAACACAAATGTGTTTTACAAGACACTTTACTGTATTAAGTTGCCTGTGCCGTACGTTTCAAGCATAAATATTATACTAAATCACTCGTATTAGCCCTTTTCAAACTTTTAAAAATACGCATTAGAGATGGGAGAACATGTTGCAGTATTAATGTTAATTGATCATGCAAATAAAGCCAACACTGTTACAAGTTTATACCGCACACCATAAGTAGTGGTTATTTATACTAGAACTTAGATCCTACTTTCCTTTCCAGTGGTCCTTGTAGACGAGGCCTTCAGTTTAGCATTTTTGTAGTTTTCGTTCTGAATTCTGCAACTACATATTTTTCATAGTTGAGTTTTATCATAGCCTTCAAGTTTAAAATGCACTGAACTCAATGCAGTATTGTGATATGAAGTATAATACTTTCGTCTGTAAAAGTCAACATATTTTCTAATATTTTAGGTTATTTGTGAGATTAGGAAATCTGCGTGCATAACATTCTTTCTGCTTACAAATTTCACTCTTATTAGTAACGTTGTTACCACATTTTTCATTAATTGTTTACAATACTGCGTTGAAAACAGTTAAACAACACTCCGTTAATCATTCACAATAACAAAGCACAAAGAAAGACAACTAGTAGCGGTTGAGACTACGACTAGACTATGTCAGCGAGACAGACGGCTGGTGTAGTGATCACATTATCGCCACGTCATTTTTGCGGCGCCTTGATATATTTTATGCGCCAGGGTTGGCAATTTTGTATTTTCTTCTGACGTGTCATGCCCATTTGAGACCGGTCTTACTATTATTATTATATTGGCATATCAGTGATATATTTCTATATGAATGATAGTGAGTAATTTGGTTAATATTTTTTGAGCATATTTTATAATTCAATATTTGTATTTTGTGAATTATTTGTCATATAAGCTGAAGCTTTTATATTGCACTTGTGTACGTTGATTGTAAAAGCCGCCGCTAGGGTATGCGGTTGGGGAGTACGTGACGTCACCCTGGCCAGTGCCGGCCGGAAGGACATTAGCAGTAGCAATATGTGAGAGTCGTTCGCCTGAGTATATCACGCGCCGGCGCTCGGCTGTTCGGTGCTGCAATGAGCGGCGTGTCGGCTTCCAGTTGTAACGTATGCGTATTGGCAATGAGTGAGTGTGAAAAGCCTACGCTAATATATTATGTAGAGTCGATTGTTGTAGCTTGCTACGCGCGGGTGTGTACCAGCTGAGCAGAAAAACTGCCGCGAGATACTGTGCGTGAGTGTTCGAACATTAACCCACCGGCCTTTAAAAACGTTCTGCCGATGCGTTATGCAAGTGTTAAGTTATATAGCTGGCAACAGCATTGAAACTCACGGGGCAAGCAAGGCGGTGGAGGGTACGATGACGTGAGCAGTGAGTCGTGGCAATATGGGGCTCGCGTCATCGAGACAATAACCGCTCTTGAGTGACTGGGTTTAGAATTGTGTTTTACGGCTCTCGCTTGTTTATATTTACTGAAAACTTTCCTAGTATATTGGGTGGCGGCGACTTGTGCATCATAGCTCATAGGTCGCCCGAGAATGAAAATTATGTATCTTGTTAGGGAGGTCGTGCCATTGGCAAACTGTGGGTTTCAGTGACGGGCAGCCCGTAAATTTGTATATTCCCCGTGGCCCCAAGCATTGTCGTGACTGGAAAATTGCCTATACGTAATACTGAGATAGCCGCGATGACCTAGGAAGCCGTAGTTTTAGAATGCTGCGTCAGGTTTTGCTGCAGGATGTGAACGTATGCGAAAAGGTCCATTTTCTTCTGTATTAATTTCCTGGGGCCGTAAAAGCTCACGCTTTTGCGAATTATTGTGACTCTGTGAGGATGCACGAAGTCGCCGCCTTAAGGAAACAGCTTACTTTTCCTGAGGCCGCATTTAGAGGGCCGCTGGTGTGCATCACAGCTGTATTTCTCGATATTCAGCTGTTAGTTCTTCCGTATGGCATGTAAGATTAATGCCGTTGCCCAGGTATGTTCAGAAAGTACGAATAAGAATTCCCTCCCCCCCCCCCCCCACTAGGCTGGATCATGAGTACCGACTTCTTGGAAAATGAGCCATCGGGATTTTCCACTGCCAAATGAACTCTCCGAAACACACACGTCAGCGACGATTACGGAGTAATGAAAATTATTTTACGTTGTTGTAACTTTTATATAATTCTTTTGCGTGATTTGTAAAATTAATTTGTCAGTCCTGCCAGGACGATAGAGACAGAAAATATCAATTGCTGGCAAACTATTTTGCAATGGAGTCAGTTGTTGATATATTTTTTATGAGTGTATTTTTAATAATTTATGAATAATCTTCTAGTACTTGGTAATGAAAATCTATAAAGGACTTGTGAACCGAGTGGGTGCTTAAAGACATGCATTTGAGTGTGAAACTTACTTTTGGTATCAGTGAACATTTTTGCAGGGTCCCCTCCCACCCCGAAGACTTTCTTTTTTTAAGCTCAGCTACTATAGTAATTTTCAACAGTAGTAAGATGGTAGTTTTAAGGATTTTCGTATTGCCCGCAGTCAATGGATGTTAAGTCCGAGATAGCTTTTTGTCCCACGAGGGTGTCTGAGCGTTTGGTAGTAAGCGCGAGAGTGATGCAGTATCTGACCTACCAGATACGCTGTGGGGTTGAAGACGTCTCACTGGCTGAGCGTATATGTCCAGTGACGTCACATTTCGCAGACAACAGTGACAGCAAACAGGACACGGTAGCTTTAAACATGCAGTTGAATTTTTTAGCTATAAAGAAAACGTGTTCCACTAAGCCAGTCTTTATTTAAGCCACGATGCTTCTGTGTATGGCTGGTAGGTAATTTGTATAACTGATTAGCAGCGCCAGTAGCATATATCGCAGGCGCATTCAAAAGTACGTGAGGGTAACAGCAAAATTCTTTGCAGTAGTATGAAACTGTTGCAGAACCGGTTCCTTATCTCCTAACACTTTGATTACGTCACATTTTTTTACAGATATGTAAGAGAAGTAATAATAAATTTAAATAATAAAAATACCTGAAAATTATAACAAATTTATTCTCTATTTTTGAACAATCAACAAGATTATTTAACAACAAATTTAATTGAAAAGCAGCATTTATTGGACTAGTAATACTGCCAACTTTCTTGTTAACTAATAAATGAGCGATACTCATTACTATGAAATAAACTAGTTAATAATGAACTTAATGTTTTACTATGAAAATATAATAAAGGAACAACATTAGTATTCATTTTACAATCCACAATAACTATAATTAATAATACAAAAGGATTATTTTCATATTAATTTACAAGAACAAGATATTTAACTATGACATTAACTTTAGCATTACCCTTATGATTATCATAATTAATATTATATGGTTGAATCAAAAATACAGAAAGAATATTCACACACCTAGTCCCAACAGGAACTCCCACTTCATTAATGCAATTTATAGTTTTTATTGAAACTATTAGAAATATTATACGACGAGGACCTTCACCTGCATTGACAACTTCAGACAATACCAGTTTGTTGTCGATATTCCCATTCACCACTGTCCCATTCACCACTGTCATATGAGTTCACACCTTATCAGGCATGCTTACAATACTGGCCAGCTGTTAGCCAGTATAATGTCCCTTCCTGAGTAGCATAACGTATAAAAAATGCTGTTAGTCAAGTAAATGTTACACTTCCAGTGTTGCCGATGTAAGATTACGTTGTTTGCAAACGTCAAGAAAGCGTAATATAAGGTCGCAAATGTGTTTAAGAATGTGAGGAGTTGTGATGTTATGGCAAACTCCATAGTGACGTGATATCACGTCCATAGCAGTTAGAGTGTTAATAAGTAAAGTTTATTTTCTTGGTATTGGTAGCTTCTTAGTAAAGCAATATACGGCTTTAGGGTCGGTGAATATTTTTTCTATTCAAACTTGGAGAAAAACTGAAAGGAAAATCATATAAGCTACTGTAGAGAAGTTTGACTTTTAGAGAGATTTTAAAGTGAATATATATATGTTATATTTGAGAGGAGAGGAGAGAACGTGACGTTGGACCGAGACGTGAGAGAGAGAGAATAAAGAAGCGGGGTTATACATATAAAGAAGTAGTATTGGCTTGAGGTTCGGTACGTCGTCGCCGTGAAATAAGAACGTTTACCTGTTGACGGGCGAAAGTGGCGAGGATGACGTCGTCGTTGTGTTTCTTCCCCGGCGACTCAACTCGGGACAGCGGGGTTATACAAATAAAGACGTAGTATTGGCTTGAGGTTCGGTGCGTCGTCGCCGTGAAATAAGAACGTTTACCTGTTGACGGGCGAAAGTGGCGAGGATGACGTCGTTGTGTTTCTTCCCCGGCGACTCAACTCGGGACAGCGGGGTTATACAAATAAAGACGTAGTATTGGCTTGAGGTTCGGTGCGTCGTCGCCGTGAAATAAGAACGTTTACCTGTTGACGGGCGAAAGTGGCGAGGATGACGTCGTCGTTGTGTTTCTTCCCCGGCGACTCAACTCGGGCAGCGGGGTTATACAAATAAAGACGTAGTATTGGCTTGAGGTTCGGTGCGTCGTCGCCGTGAAATAAGAACGTTTACCTGTTGACGGGCGAAAGTGGCGAGGATGACGTCGTTGTGTTTCTTCCCCGGCGACTCAACTCGGGACAGCGGGTTATACAAATAAAGACCTAGTATTGGCTTGAGGTTCGGTGCGTCGTCGCCGTGAAATAAGAACGTTTACCTGTTGACGGGCGAAAGTGGCGAGGATGACGTCGTCGTTGTTTTCTTCCCCGGCGACTCAACTCGGGACAGCGGGGTTATACAAATAAAGACGTAGTATTGGCTTGAGGTTCGGTGCGTCGTCGCCGTGAAATAAGAACGTTTACCTGTTGACGGGCGAAAGTGGCGAGGATGACGTCGTTGTGTTTCTTCCCCGGCGACTCAACTCGGGACAGCGGTGTTTATACAAATAAAGACGTAGTATTGGCTTGAGGTTCGGTGCGTCGTCGCCGTGAAATAAGAACGTTTACCTGTTGACGGGCGAAAGTGGCGAGGATGACGCGTCGTTGTGTTTCTTCCCGGCGACTCAACTCGGGACAGCGGTGTTATACAAATAAAGACGTAGTATTGGCTTGAGGTTCGGTGCGTCGTCGCCGTGAAATAAGAACGTTTACCTGTTGACGGGCGAAAGTGGCGAGGATGACGTCGTTGTGTTTCTTCCCCGGCGACTCAACTCGGGACAGCGGTGTTATACAAATAAGACGTAGTATTGGCTTGAGGTTCGGTGCGTCGTCGCCGTGAAATAAGAACGTTTACCTGTTGACGGGCGAAAGTGGCGAGGATGACGTCGTCGTTGTGTTTCTTCCCCGGCGACTCAACTCGGGACAGCGGGGTTATACAAATAAAGACGTAGTATTGGCTTGAGGTTCGGTGCGTCGTCGCCGTGAAATAAGAACGTTTACCTGTTGACGGGCGAAAGTGGCGAGGATGACGTCGTCGTTGTGTTTCTTCCCCGGCGACTCAACTCGGGACAGCGGGGTTATACAAATAAAGACGTAGTATTGGCTTGAGGTTCGGTGCGTCGTCGCCGTGAAATAAGAACGTTTACCTGTTGATTGAGGTTCGTTGTCGTCGCCGTGAAATAAGAACGTTTAACTGTTGACGGGCGAAAGTGGCGAGGATGACGTCGTTGTGTTTCTTCCCCGCGACTCAACTCGGACAGCGGGGTTAACAAATAAAGACCTAGTATTGGCTTGAGGTTCGGTGCGTCGTCGCCGTGAAATAAGAACGTTACCTGTTGACGGCGAAAGTGGCGAGGATGACGTCGGTTGTGTTTCTCCCCGGCGACTCAACTCGGGACAGCGGGGTTATACAAATAAAGACGTAGTATTGGCTTGAGGTTCGGTGGTCGTCGCCGTGAAATAAGAACGTTTACCTGTTGACGGCGAAGTGGCGGGATGACGTCGTTGTTTTCTTCCCCGGCGACTCAACTCGGACAGCGGGTTATACAAATAAGACGTAGTATTGGCTTGAGGTTCGTGCGTCGTCGCCGTGAAATAAAACGTTTACCTGTTGACGGCGAAAGTGCGAGGATGACGTCGTTGTGTTTCTTCCCCGGCGACTCAACTCGGGACAGCGGTGTTATACAAATAAAGACTAGTATTGGCTTGAGGTTCGGTGCGTCGTCGCCGTAAATAAGACGTTTACCTGTTGACGGCGAAAGTGGCGAGGATGCGTCGTTGTGTTTCTTCCCCGGCGACTCAACTCGGACAGCGGGTTATACAATAAAGACGTAGTATTGGCTTGAGGTTCGGTGCGTCGTCGCCGTGAAATAAGAACGTTTACCTGTTGACGGCGAAAGTGGCGAGGATGACGCGTCGTTGTGTTTCTTCCCCGGCGACTCAACTCGGGACAGCGGTTTATACAAATAAAGACGTAGTATTGGCTTGAGGTTCGTGCGTCGTCGCCGTGAAATAAGAAGTTTACCTGTTGACGGCGAAAGTGGCGAGGATGACGTCGTTGTGTTTCTTCCCCGGCGACTCAACTCGGGACAGCGGGTTATACAAATAAAGACGTAGTATTGCTTGAGGTTCGGTGCGTCGTCGCCGTGAAATAAGAACGTTTTACCTGTTGACGGGCGAAAGTGCGAGGATGACGTCGTCGTTGTGTTTCTTCCCCGGCGACTCAACTCGGGACAGCGGGTTATACAAATAAAGACGTAGTATTGGCTTGAGGTTCGGTGCGTCGTCGCCGTGAAATAAGAAAGTTTACCTGTTGACGGCGAAAGTGGCGGGATGACGTCGTTGTGTTTCTCCCCGGCGACTCAACTCGGGACAGCGGGTTATACAAATAAAGACGTAGTATTGGCTTGAGGTTCGGTGCGTCGTCGCCGTGAAATAAGAACGTTTACCTGTTGACGGGCGAAAGTGGCGAGGATGACGTCGTTGTGTTTCTTCCCCGGCGACTCAACTCGGGACAGCGGGTTATACAAATAAAGACGTAGTATTGGCTTGAGGTTCGGTGCGTCGTCGCCGTGAAATAAGAACGTTTACCTGTTGACGGGCGAAAGTGGCGAGTGAGCGTCGTTGTGTTTCTTCCCGGGACTCAACTCGGGAAGCGGGTTAACAAATAAAGACCTAGTATTGGCTTGGTTCGGGGTGTCGCCGTAAATAAGAACGTTTACCTGTGGCATGGGGAAAGTGCGTTGTGTTCTCGGGTCTCCCGCGATCAAATAGAGAGTTGGTTATCTTCGGAAATAGATTGCTTGACGGGCGAGTGGCGCGGTGAGTTGGTTTCCGGTCAACGGGGCGCAAAAGCGAGATTGGTTCGTGGTGTGCGGTTTCACGGCGACAACTCGGGACGTGGTTTTCAAGGACGATATTGGTGAGGGGTTTCGATGCGCGTTGATAGAGTTCTGGTTGCGCGTGAGAGAAGCTTTTGTTCTCCCGGCGATAATCGGGACGCGGGTTTTCTAAGCGATAATGGCGGGTGCGGTGTTTCTAAATAAGAGTTGCGGTTCGGGCGTGGCGTGATAGACGTTTCCTGTTCGCACGGCGGATACTCGGAGGGTTTCCGCAATAACCGGAATGGGTTGAGTGGCGTGTCTCGGTTGAGGTTTCTGTGCCGGATAGAACTGTTGGCGAAATGCGGTGTGTTTTTCCCCGGCGATCAACGGGACAGCGGGGTTAAAAATAAAGACAGTATGGTTGGTTGGTGCGTAGACGTCCGTGAGAAAAGTAGGTGACGGGCGATTGCGGGACTCATGGTACTTCAGATAACGGAATGCTGGGTTCGTCTGCGTAATAGGTCTTGAGCGAGTGGCGGAATGCGTTTTCCGATACGGGAAGGGGGAAATAGACGTGTTTGCGTTCCGGCGCTCACCGGAATAGAGGTTTCTTAGCGAAAGGAGCGTCGTGGTTTGGCGAGTTCGGGCAGCGTTCAAATAAGACGTTTCTGTGCGGCGAGTGCGTGGTGAAAAGACGTTGTTGTTCTTGGAGATAACTCGGTGTGTTTATCCAAATGGGACAGTGGTTAGTTAGGTGTTGCTGAGTTCGGTCGTTTCCGTGAATAAGAGTTTAGTTCGGCGAGTGTTCTTCCGGCTCTCGGCACGGGTAACAAATGAACGGTTATGCTAAGGTGTGGCGAGGTCGGCGCGTGAAATAAGAACGTTTACCTGTTGACGGGCGAAAGTGGCGAGGATGACGTCGTTGTGTTTCTTCCCCGGCGACTCAATCGGGACAGCGGTGTTATACAAATAAGACGTAGTATTGGCTTGAGGTTCGTGGTCGTCGCCGTGAAAAAGAACGTTTACCTGTTGACGGGCGAAGTGGCGAGGATGAGCGTCGTTGTGTTTCTCCCCGGCGACTCAACTCGGGACAGCGGGTTATCAAATAAGACGTAGTATTGGTTGAGGTTCGGTGGTCGTCGCCGTGAAAAAAATTTACCTGTTGACGGGGAAAGGGGAGGTTTGGTTTTCGGCGACATGGTTCCGGGTCGACAAAAGGCGCAGTGGTTTAAGTAGCGTGTTGCTGGGTTAGAAGTTTACTGCTGAGAAAGTGCGTGATTGACGGGCGTTGTCGGCGAGATAATCGCGCGGGTTTTCCCCGAACCAACTGATGCGGGTTATAAGACGCGTAATTGGATTAGTTCGTGCGTCGGCGTGAAATAGACGTTTTCCGGAGGCGAAAGGGCGGGATTACCGTCTTGGTTTCGCTGGGTCTCATCGCGCGGTGTTAAAAAGAAGTACTTGGCTAGGTGTGCGGGATCGCCGTGTGCGTTTCCGTCACCGGAAGGGGAGATGACGTCGTTGGTTCTCCCGCGCTAAATAGACGTTACTGTTACAAAAGCGAGATGCTTGGTTGTGTTTCTTCCCGGAAAAACGTAACGTTTGCGTCGAAATGGGAGGTTGGGTCGTTGGTTTCCGCGCTAATAGAGACGGTTACAAAAGGGCGTAGTATGGCTTGTTCTGGTCCGCGCCTAAATAGAACGTTTACCTGTTGACGGCGAAAGTGGCGAGGATGACGTCGTCGTTGTGTTTCCCCGGCGACTCAACTCGGGACAGCGGTGTTATACAAATAATGACGTAGTATTGGCTTGAGGTTCGGTGCTTTTTTTTTTTTTTTTTTTTTTTTTTTTTTTTTTTTTTTTTTTTTTTTTTTTTTTTTTTTTTTTTTTTTTTTTTTTTTTTTTTTTTTTTTTTTTTTTTTTTTTTTTTTTTTTTTTTTTTTTTTTTTTTTTTTTTTTTTTTTTTTTTTTTTTTTTTTTTTTTTTTTTTTTTTTTTTTTTTTTTTTTTTTTTTTTTTTTTTTTTTTTTTTTTTTTTTTTTTTTTTTTTTTTTTTTTTTTTTTTTTTTTTTTTTTTTTTTTTTTTTTTTTTTTTTTTTTTTTTTTTTTTTTTTTTTTTTTTTTTTTTTTTTTTTTTTTTTTTTTTTTTTTTTTTTTTTTTTTTTTTTTTTTTTTTTTTTTTTTTTTTTTTTTTTTTTTTTTTTTTTTTTTTTTTTTTTTTTTTTTTTTTTTTTTTTTTTTTTTTTTTTTTTTTTTTTTTTTTTTTTTTTGGGGGGGGGGGGGGGGGGGGGGGGGGGGGGGGGGGGGGGGGGGGGGGGGGGGGGGGGGGGGGGGGGGGGGGGGGGGGGGGGGGGGGGGGGGGGGGGGGGGGGGGGGGGGGGGGGGGGGGGGGGGGGGGGGGGGGGGGGGGGGGGGGGGGGGGGGGGGGGGGGGGGGGGGGGGGGGGGGGGGGGGGGGGGGGGGGGGGGGGGGGGGGGGGGGGGGGGGGGGGGGGGGGGGGGGGGGGGGGGGGGGGGGGGGGGGGGGGGGGGGGGGGGGGGGGGGGGGGGGGGGGGGGGGGGGGGGGGGGGGGGGGGGGGGGGGGGGGGGGGGGGGGGGGGGGGGGGGGGGGGGGGGGGGGGGGGGGGGGGGGGGGGGGGGGGGGGGGGGGGGGGGGGGGGGGGGGGGGGGGGGGGGGGGCGAGTGCAGAGCCGTGGTTTCCGCGACTCACGCAGCGGTACAATAAACTATTGGTTGTTCGTGGTCGTCGCGTAAAAAGTTACTGTGACGCGAAGTGGAGGATGCGTGTTGGTTTCCGCATCATCGGCACGGTTATCAAATAAGACGTAGTATTGGCTGGGTCGGTGCGTCGTCGCGGAAATAAGAACGTTACTGTTACGGCGAAGTGGCGAGATGACGTCGTGTGTTTCTTCCGCGACTCAATGGGCAGCGGGTTATAAAATAAGCTAGTTTGTTGAGGTTCGGTGTGTCGCCGTGAATAACGTTACCTGTTGACGGGCGAAGTGGATGGTCTGTTTCTCCGCGATCAACGAGCGGGTTCAAATAAAGAGTGTATTGCTGAGGTCGTGCGTCGTCGCCGTGAATAGAGTTACTGTTGGGCGAAGTGGGAGGATGCGTTGTTCTCCGGATCAATCGGACGGGTTACAAATAGACTAGTATTGTGAGTCGGCTCGTCGCGTAAAGAGTTACTGTTGAGGGCGAAGTGGCGAGGATGAGGTTGTGTTTCTTCCGGGACTCACTCGGGACAGCGGTTTCATAAGACGTTTGCTTGAGGTCGGTGCGTGTCGCGGAATAAAACGTTACTGTGACGGGCGAAGTGGGAGGAGACGGCGTTGTTTTCCCGGCGACTCAACTCGGACAGCGGTTATACAAATAAGACGTGTATTGGCTTGGGTTCGTGCGTCGTCGCCGGAAATAAGACGTTTACCTGTTGACGGCGAAAGTGGCGGGATGCGTCGTTGTGTTTCCGGCGACTCAACTCGGGACAGCGGGGTTAACAAAAAGACTAGTATTGGCTTGAGGTTCGGTGCGTCGTCGCGTGAAATAAGAACGACGGGCGAAAGTGGCGAGGAGACGTCGTGTTTTTTCCGGCTCTGGACGCGGGTAACAAAAAGACTTGGCTTGAGTCGTCGTCGTGCGAATAAACTTACTGTGGGGCGAAGTGGCGAGGAGTGTTGGTTCCGGCGTCAACGGACGGGTAAATAGATAATGTGAGGTTGGGTGTCCGTGAAAGAGTTACTGTGACGGCGAAGTGGGAGGATGTCGTTGTGTTTTCCGGGATCAACGACGCGGTCAAAAAGAGTAGTATGCTTGAGGTTCGTGTCGTCGCGTGAAATAAGAACGTTTCTGTTGAGCGAAAGGGGGATGCCGTGGTTTCCGGCGACTATGGACAGGGTACATAGAGTATTGCTAGGTTCGGTGTGTGCGTGAAATAAGAGTCTGTACGCGAAGTGCGAGATGACGTTGTGTTTCTTCCGGACCATGGAAGGGTTAACATAAAGAAATGCTTAGGTCGTGTTGACCTGAGTGGGGGATGCGGTCGTCGTTTGTTCTCCCGGCGACTCAACTCGGGACAGCGGGTTATACAAATAAAGACTGTTGGGTTTGGGTGATGGACGTCGTTAGGTAACCGTGCGGGGAGTCGGTGGTTCCGTGATCATTCGACGCGGGTACAAAAAAGATTGGTTGGGTTCGGTCGCGCGTAAATAAGAACGTTACCTGTTACGGGCGAAAGTGGAGGTGTCGTGTGTTTCTTCCCCGGCACTCAACCGGACAGCGGGGTTATACAAATAAAGACAGTATTGGTTGGGTGCGTGCTT